>SJYX01007307.1:7040-50018 GCA_006410675.1 Oreotragus oreotragus
ACTGGAGTGGGTTGCCATTTCCTTCTCCAATGCATGAAAGTGAAAAGTGAAAGTGAAGTCGTGTCCAACTCCTAGCGATCCCGTGGACTGCAGCCTACCAGGCTTCTCCATCCATGGGACCTTCCCAGAGTGGGTTGCCATTCCCTTCTCTGTCCAGTTGCCAACTCAGCCTGGATGCCATGATCTTAATTTTCTGAATGTTAGGCTTTAAGCCAATTTTTTCACTCTCCTCTTTCACCTTCATCAAGAGGCTCTTTAGCTCTTCTTCACTTTCTGCCATAAGGGTGGTGTCATCTGCATATCTGAGGTCACTGATAATTCTCCCAGCAATCTTGATTCCAGCTTGTGCCTCGTCCAGCCCAGTGTTTCTCATGATGTACTCTGCATATAAGTTAAATAAGCAGGATGACAATATACAGCCTTGATGTACTCCTTTTCCTATTTAGAACCAGTCTGTTATTCCATGTCCAGTTCTAACTGTTGCTTCCTGACCTGCATACAGGTTTCTCAAGAGACAGGTCAGGTGGTCTGGTATTCCCATCTTTTCAGATTTCCCGTCTCACTGAGGGTGAAATCCAAAGTCCTTACTCAGGCCTCCAAGGTCCTCCAAGATCTCCTCCACCCACCGTCTGTCCTCTCCTCCCCTCCCCTCTTCCTCCAGCCCCCAGGCATCCTCCTAGTCCAGCCACCTTCCCCTAGATATTCCAATGGCTTGCTTCACCACCTCACTCTGTCTCTCCACTGAACCGTTTCTCGGCCTAAATAAAACAGCACCTCCCTCATCTGTCTTGTCCCCCTCACTTGGTTCATTTTTCTCTTTAACACGCATCTCCACCTGCCATAGTTTATATTATTTGTTTATTTTCGTGTCCTTCTCCGGGCTACCAGAGCTCTACAAGGACAAAGACTGTGTGTTCACTGTTGAGTCCCCAGGGCTGAAAGAGTGCCTGGCATCTTAAACAGTCCCTCAGTGTGACCTATGGTGACGATCATTCGCAGTGTATAAGGGCATCAAATCAACACACTGGACACCTTAAGCTGACCCAGTGTTATATGTCAATTATGCTTCAGTAAAGCTGGGGAAAAAAATAAACGATTCAATAGATACAGGTGGCCCCTGTTATCTGAGTCTAATCCGTACCTGAAATTCCACTGGGTAGAGAATTTGTGGGCAGCAGAAGCCCATATTCTCTTACATTAAAGGGGAAAGTAACAATGTGTTCCCTGTATTACCTATATTTCTAATCACCTATGAAACAACTCACTGTGGATTTCTGCATGATATAGGGCATTTAATATACCAATTACCTAATTATTCGACTCTTAATGAACTCATTAGTGAATACGCTTGTGTGCGGAATGCTACAAAACTGAAAGAATTACATATTCCTTCTACACAGAAAGGAACTAGGTACTGCAATGTAAATAAACAATAAAATGATTTGTTAAAGATACACAATGAATGCAAATATAATTATCAAAACAAAATAAACAGCTTTTAAAATGCTTACTGACTCAAGCCAGGGCTGGCCAAGTGAGAGGTGGAAGTCACTGAATGATGTGGCTTTGGGGAGAGAAAAGTCAAAGTGAACTGGAGAAGGAGCTGGTGAGACCATCCAATGCCCAATGCACAAACTACTTCCCAATCATGGAAGTAGTAATCAGTCTTCTCTTCCTGGTGTTCAGGAATCCGGAAATGGATGGATGACTGTGGAACACTGCCACAAGTTATAAATGAGACAGCAGGATTTAAAAAAAAAACAAAAACACTAAAAATAGACATCTGTTTTTAACTACTATGTAACTATGTAATTTATAATCCACACCGGGGACAATTTTGAAAGTGAATGAGAGAAAAATATGCTTTAGGTATTTTTAAAATATATGTTTAAGTATGCATTCATAGATTGCCAATTTGGTTTTATCATAACGGTAGGCCCATAAAATAATTTCAGCCAAAAATTATTTTCAAAAATAAAATCATTTCTAAAAATTAAAAAAAAAATCAGCATCTATTCATAAAAATATTTAAAATTATTTAGATCTAAAGCATTAAACATAACATAAGCAGAATAATCTTATTCACAAACATTTATTGTAATAAATTCTAGAGTCAAATTATATATGGCTGGATGGCATCACTGACTCGATGGATGAGAGTCTGAGTNAAAAAAAAATCAGCATCTATTCATAAAAATATTTAAAATTATTTAGATCTAAAGCATTAAACATAACATAAGCAGAATAATCTTATTCACAAACATTTATTGTAATAAATTCTAGAGTCAAATTATATATGGCTGGATGGCATCACTGACTCGATGGATGAGAGTCTGAGTGAATTCCGGGAGATGGTGATGGACAGGGAGGCCTGGCGTGCTGCGATTCATGGGGTCACAAAGAGTCGGACACGACTGAGCGACTGAACTGAACTGAACTGAACTGATGGTATTTTTCTAAACAATGGATTTTTAACATTTATATTTCTATTTTTTCATAAAATTGCCTGCAATCTTTTCAAAGTTGCATTTCATATTGAGATATTTAAAATTGTTGGAATTTCCCTGGCAGTCCAACAGTCAAGATTCTGTGCTTCCACTGCAAAGGGTGTGGATTCCATCCCTGGTCAGGGAACTGAGATCCCACATGCCATGCAGCAACCTTTTCCTCAAAAAACTTACTGACCATCGATTTGAGATGGGTTTGGGACCGGGGACCTGGGTCCCTTTGCTGCAGCACTTGCACCTGGAAAAACATCTCCTTGAGTAATAAAATACAAAGACGTAACATGGGACTAAAAATAGCCGCCGGCAAGTGCAGTTACGGCAACTTACGGACAACAAGATACAAAAAGACCGAAAGACCAACTGCCACTTCTGAAGAACCAGGAGCAAAAGCAGGGTACTGGGCCTGCCCCCTGCACTCAACCCCACCAAAGGGGCAGGCAGACCACCTAAGCTATCCCTTGGTGCTGGACCCTTGGACACACCCCTACCTTCACCCCATATAAGGAACCACCTCACCCCTGCTCAGTAGGGAGTGAGCAAGCAAACAAGGGGATTTGTTCCTCCTTCTCCATCTGTTGGCTGCAGCAGGGGCCTCAGGAAAGCCTTGTCTGAATTTCCTGTCCTACCTCTTATCAATTTCTATTGATCGAGGAGGCTAAGTAACAGTTAGCCTCAGTTGACCATAGTATCTCTAATTAAGAAAAATATTATTTTTACAGGTGCTGAGGTATCTGGTAAGTGAAGAAGTACTTCTGATAAATGGAAAATATTCCCAATTCTAATTTTTTAAATTGAAATGTGTCACTATTTCAGTCCCAATCTTTTCACAGGTGTCATCCTTTTGTCATTCATGGAAACTGTGACAAATATTTTATGAGATGAAACTCATCAAGTAAGTTATCTCTATTTATGGTTTTTTAAAATGTTTTGCCAAATTTAGATGCTACAAAGTCACAGACTTTCACAATTTCATTCCATTCCAGTACAGAATATAAACTCATCCAGTTAAGTATAAGCGAAGTAAACGTGAAAGTTGCTCAGGCATGTCCAACTCTTTTCAACCCCAACGCCAGAATACTGGAGTGGGTAGCCTTTCCCTTTTCCAGGGGACCTTCCCAACCCAAGGATCGAACCCAGGTCTCCTGCATTGCACATGGATTCTTTACCAGCTGAGCCACAAGGGAAGTCCAAGAATATTGGAGTGGGTATCCCTTCTCCAGGGAATCTTCCTGACCCAGGAATCAAACTGGGGTCTCCTGCATTGCAGGCAGATTCTTTACCAACTGAGCTATCAGAGAATTCCCGTTAAATATAAGAGCTCCAGCCAAATATTCTTCCCATAAATACGATCTCTCAAAGCCTAAGTATCTACTCTCAAATTTTAAATTACTTGATTGCTTTAATTCCTTCTTTGTTTTTGTGGGTACAAATCTTGTTTTCAATAATTAGTTTCCTAAAAGTTTCCAAAGCTGGTCTTTTGGCTCACTATTCCTTGAATACTTGATAAAAGATTACCAACTTATTTTAAGTAAGAGGCAAACAACATTTTGAGGACTCATTTGTTTAAAAAAAAAAATCAAGTAGGAAGTCATTATGTATTGTATTATTCTTGAGTTGATTTATAAAATAGCACTTCAAAGGTCCAACATTTCTAAAATCTAAGAACATGCAGAAAAGAAAAAAAAAAAAGCACATACTGCCAGGCTGAAGCACTTTTTAGTTCTACATCAGCTCTATCACCAATATTTTGTAGTTCGGTTTCTCTGTGTATAAATAAATATATTTACAATGTCTGTCAACCATAGCTTCTACTTTGTTGGTAGACTCTCACAGTTTGTTTGGATGCAGTTTTGATCTCTGAATGCACTACAGCTAATTCCAAATACATTTCTGCTTCACAGATTTCTTAATTTAGTAATAACACTATTTTTTCCCATTATGCTGGGCTCCACTGAAGCTGGTATTTTTAGTACAACCACCATCTTCACTGTTGAATTATTTTTAAGTGAAGTGATAAACTATGATAATATCAGATGCTTTAATCTTTGACAAAATGATCTTTCAAAAGCTTTGAGCCCATGAACTGGATTAAAAAAAATAATAATAATAATCAAGCCATTATTTAAATTAACTGACTTTTTCTGGAAGAAACAGATATAAAACTACATCATTTAAATGTTTGTGACATTTTTTAGCTAGTGGGCCCATTTCACAAATTTCCCTTTACTTTTCCTATGGGCACCAGAAAAGATGATGTCAAAATTAAGCAAAACTAATTTGGAAGAATAATCATTTTACCTAACTGAAAAGTCAAACTTCTCAGAGTGCTAAAAAAACACTATTACACATGTGAAATCGTTTTCATCAGGCATAACTGTCTTTAAAAGTTACTAATTTTTTTAAATAGACGGTGATGCTTTTTCATGAGATTTTGTCTTCTGAGTTTACCTGTGGTCAGTGCTATTACAGCCCCAAGAGCATCTGACAAATGTTAACAAGTTTCACATGCATCAATATTTTTGAACAAAGGATACCTAGTACTGAATTTTTCATTCAACATGCACTTTTTTCTAAAGACCAAGGCTGCAGGAAGAGTTTGGGTTGGGGGTTTTCTTTTCTACTTTGCAAAACCTCCCCAGTATAAAAGCATATAGATTTACACAATGTAATAGATGACAAGCCACTGAGGTAGCAACCACAAGAACATTCAGACCATTCTGTCTACACTCCACAGTGGCACCGACCGCTAAACTCTGTTTCCAGCAGGTGTTTCACATCCACCCAACCCCCAACACCTCATGGGTCCTTCTGACTACAATGACTCTATGTCCCGGTGGCCCCAGGGACTCCCCAGAGCTGAAGCTCATAGCCCAAGTTGTCAGCAGGGGCAGCAGCAGTCAAATGCGGTCAGACCAATGTATCCACTATTCGTGGATCAAAAATGTTTTAAAAAAAAATGCCAAAAAGTTCCAAAAAGCAGAACTTGAATTTGTCGCACTCTGATAAATATTTACATAGCAGTTGCATTGTGTTTACGATTATTCACATAGCATTTACATTGGATTAGAGCTGCCGTCTATGAGGTCGCACAGAGTCGGACACGACTGAAGTGATTTAGCATAGCATAGCATAGGTATTATAAGAGATCTAGAGATGATTTAAAGTGTGCGGGAGGACGTGCATAGGTTATATACCAACACTAAGACCCTGATGCTGGGAAAGACTGAAGGTAGGAGAAGGGGACGACAGAGGATGCGATGGTTGGATGGGATCACTGACACGATGGACATGAGTTTGAATAAGCTCCAGGAGTTGATGATGGACAGGGAAGCCTGACGTGCTGCAGTCCATGGGGTCGCAGACTCAGACACAACTGAGTGACTTAACTGAACTGAGTCCCATTTTATGTAAGGGACTAGAGCATCTGTGGATTGCGTGTCCCTGGGGTCCTGGAAACCAACCCCCGGTGGATACTGAGGGATGACTGTGATCCTCCCGTCACTGAATAATTAGAGGAATCACTAGTCCCTGCCCACTCAGGCCTGAGAGGAATAGGCTCTCCTTCAAGTCCCTCCAGAAGGAATGGCTCTTGCTGATTCCCTGCTTGGCCCCCAGAATGGTGACAGAATGAACTTCTGCTGCAGCCCCAGGAAACCAGGACGCTGCCTTCATCCCTGAAAGGCCTCAGATCCAGTCTTGGCTTGCATGCCGAGAATCACAGCTCTCTGGCTCACAATTTTTAAAGATTTTGGACTGTTCTGGAACTGACCTGGCTCAGAAACAATTTGTACATCTTCTCTCGCGGCACATCCCACTTTAGGGTCTACTCACCCAAGGAGAAGTGAAGGGGATATGGTGGGTCTAGGTAGTGAGGGTGACAGGATTAGTTTTGCTACATCAAATATTCTGGAGGACATCAAGTTAATTACACAAAACTATATAGTTGCTGTTGTTCAGTCTCTCAGTTGTGTCCAACTCTTTGTGACCCCATGGACTGCAGCATGCCAGGCTTCCCTGTCCATCACCATCTCCCAGAGCTTGCTCAAACTCATGTCCGTTGAGTCAATGATGCCATCCAACCTATGTAGTTCTGCCCTTAAACCCTGCAGCTCCCCCTCACCCCCAAGGTCCTACTCTCCCATAATACTTCAATAAAACAGCTTAGTCAGACATCCACGAATTTTTAAAACGTCCAGAGCTTACATTTTCCAAGTCATTTAAAAATATTTTTTATTTTATATTGTAGCACAGTTGATTAAGACTGCTGTGTTCGTTTCAGGCATACAGCTAAGTGATTCAGTTGTACATATACGTGTATCTATTCTTTTTCAAATTCTTTTCCCGTGTAGGTTTACTCCAAATTCCTGTCTCCACTCTGGACGCCACCCTTCATTATTTCCTCAAGGCAGACTTAATACCAAGGAGGACAGGGAGGAAGAGTTTACTGCAGGTTTGGGAAGAATGGAGAAGCTGGGTGCATAGCGTGGATTAGGAAAGAACCTAAAACTGAACACCAGGCAGCATGCTTAAGAGGCCCTTGGCATCTGCTGCTTCTGACTCCCGCCCTGCTCCCTCCCTGTGCTCACTTCCCCCTGCACTCCTTAGAGACAATGTTTCTCAAGGACGCACAGGCTTTTCAGGTGGTCTTCTGGGTCCAGATCCCGCCTCTGATATCTCCCTCCTGTGTCATCCTGGATGCATTAAATAGCCTTTATGTGCCTCAGTTTTTTCATTTGAAAAACAAGTATAATATTACTCACCCATAACGGGAAATAAGTATTGATACAGGCGACACGTGGATGGACTCTGAAGCATTATGCTGTATGAGAGAAGCCAGACACAGAAAGTCACATACCGTCTGATTTCCTTCATAAGAATGCCCAGAGTAGGTAAATCCACAGAAACAGGATGCAGACTGGGGGTTGCCGGGGGCTGGAGGAGAGGGGAATGAGGAGTAACTGCTTATGAGGTATTACAGGTTGAATTGTGTGTCCTCGAAAAGATGTTTCGAAAACCTAACCCCCAGTACCTCAGAAGATGATCTGATTTGGACAGAGAGTTTTTACAGAGGAGATCAAGATCAAACAAATTCACTCGGGTGGCCCTGATCCAGCATACAACTGGTGCCCTTATGGAAAGGGGAAATTCAGACATGGAGACAGACACGAAGAGGAAAGACAACATGAAGACACACAGGAAGAATACCCTGAGCAGTGGGAGGCAGAGACTGGACTGCCGAGGGCTTCTGGCTGCACTAGCCGCTGAGAGAGGCAAGGAAGGCTCCATTCAAAGTCTTAGAGAGAGTGGGGTGATTTGAGAGAACAGCACTGAAACACATCCATCACCATATGTAAGACAGCCAGGGGGAGTCTCCTGTCTGGCGCAGGGCACCCAAAGCCAGTGCTCTGTGACAACCTGGAGGGGTGGGGTGGGGAGGGAGGGGAACGGGGGTTCAGGAGGGAGGGGACACGTCTATGCCTGTAGCTGGTTCATACTGCTATATGGCAAAAACCATCAGAGTACTGTAAAGTAATTATCCTCTAATCAAAAACAAACAAAGTCTTAGAGGGAGCCCAGTCACAAGGACACATTGATTTAGGAGCCCCAGACTGTTGCTCTAAGCCATCCTAGTTTGTGGTACTTTGCTGCCGCAGCCCTCGGAAGCAAACACAGTACAGGGTACAGGGTTTCCTTTCCAGGTGGTGAAAGTGTTCTAGAACTAGGTAGAGGGCGTGGTTGCATACCATGGTGAATGTCACTGTACTGCTCACTTTCAAATGCTTTATTTTATGTTCTGTAAATTTGACCTCAACACACAGATATACATACAAGTATAATAACACCTATAAAGGTTGTGAACATTCAATGAGTCAACACACAGGAAGCATTTAGAACAGGCCCTGAGACACAGTAGCTGCTCAGGAAAGGTTAGATAATATTACTATTTTCAACAGTCTCTCTCCAGACTTTCCACCTCCAACCATCAAATAATGAGCAGTAATTAATCCCCCCAACCCCGCTTTCTCTTTATGCAGAGTATTTGTGCTGTCTCCTTCCAGAACAAGCTGAGTTGAGTCCTGAGTCTGAAATGCCTTCTCTTTACACACAGCCTGACCCTCAACTCATTTTCTGCAGAGTTATTTCTCACCCACAAGTGGAAGGGTACCTCCCATCCACCCACCACCCCAACCAACAAGTATTCAAAACACAGCAGCAGAGAAATGTATAAAAATGGCAATTATTTCCATCCCACTAAGAGGCATATAAAAAAAGGACTCGTTTATCTACTACATTAGGGTAAGCATTTTGAGTCTTTCCTCTTGGGGGCGTGGGTGGCACGTGGGGTGGCGTGACTTTAGGGGACCCAAGTCAGTCTCCACCTGCCCCAACTAGCAGTTCTGTAGACTGTGATGGCAGGAGCTAGGAAGGTGGGTTATCCACACGAAAATCAGACACCTAACCCAGGGCCCTGGGTTCTTTTAATCAAGTGAGTTGACAGTCCTGTGATCAGTTCATTCCATCTAGTGGGTAGGGGGTCAATGCAGTAAAACAGTGGAACACCCAGAAGAACTAAGAACTAAGGTCTTGATAAAGGATAAAGAGACCAGCTGAAAATTACTTCCTGGGGAATTCCCTGGCAGTCCAGTTATTAGGACTGCATGCTTCCTTGCCAAGGGCCCAGGTTCAATTCCAGGTCAGGCAACTAAGATCCCATAAGCCACACAATGTGGTGCCCTCCCTCCAACAAAACTAAAAAAGAAAGAAAATTACTTGCTGACATTAAAGCATTCTTGCTTTTTCACCCTACCCTGTAGAATTACAGAATAGAAAGAGAAAGCTTTGCTAAGTACTGAGAAACCAGGCTTCAAAAGATTTGATGGTTTGTGCGAGTAGGAAATTGATCACCGAGAAAAGGAAAAGAAAAAAAACTGTGCAAGCGACCTGAGCAACAAAAGAAAAAATTCAAGGAGACACGTGAGACCACAGCAGCCGAGTTGAATCAAGTATGCCATAGACTTGGGGCAAGCTCCTTTGAAAACAGATGCCTCAAATTACATTTCACAAAATTGCTGTTAATGCCCTACAACTTGTTGTAACATGTGTATCTTCAGAAAGGTCCTTTTTTATTTTTAATACTGTATTGTTTTTATACTATGCACCCTAGGACTGAGAATGTAAGAATAAAAATGTATCAGCCGTGCATCTAGCCGGCAAAGCACTGGTCTGAGCGATTCTATTACAAGCTAGATACATATTTATAGCTTAGATGCTTTCTTCTTTGTAAATATTTTCTCTGGGGTTTCCATAGTCTTCCCTATCCTTTTAGGGATCAGTTAACCCCCAAATCAAACACCATTGGGTGAGCTATGGAAACAAGACAACTGTTTCTCAAACAATTGCAAAAGGAGGAAAAATACATCAAATGTGCCATTCTCATCACAGTAGAAACTGGTTGCTGGGAAGGGATATCCCCTCCCTTTCATCTCTTAAGGTTAACAGAAAAATCGAGGCTACATTTAGGAAGAAAAGAAGAGTCCTTACTATAGGACAGAGCGAGTGAAAAACTTTATGAGTCAAACAAATAGTGATGGCATAGCTATCAAAATAACTGCAGCCACCGTTTATGGAGCACACAGGCCAGGCCTTGTGCTGAAAGGTCCACTCGATTTGTCTCATTTAATCCTTCCAGCCACCCTCTGGTGGGTAAACGTCTTTATACCTCCTTCACAGATGAAGCAACTGAGACTCAGAGATCACTGCCAAATTCACAAGCTATTAAGTGGAGCCAGTCGTCTGATTTACGTTTATCTGATTTTGAAACCCATAGGGTTAATTATAAAGCTCCTTGCCAAATTTAGAGTTCTCACATGCCCAAGGACAATGCCACCAGTCCTCTCCAGGTGACCCTTATTCTTTGTGTCAAAGGGCATAAATAATCTGTAGCTTCCAGGGCTGGCATTCCTACTGGGGGTAGGTCTGTTTTTCTGAAACTGAGAGAGATCATTTTCTTCTTGCTACCCAAGGTAAGCAAAGCACACTTAGTCTTTGGGATTTTTTAAAAAGCCAACAGATATAAACAGGAGAACATAGTTATTGCAAAGACAAACAATAAAAATCGAGTCCCTGAATGGAAAGATGATTGCCCTGCAGTCAAGACATAATTGCTAGAGAGTTAAAGAGAAGAGAAAGAGGAGGGAGGGAGAAGGTGGGGAAAGAGACCCACTCAGAGCACAAGATAAAGGCAGAGAAAAGTAAATGCTTTTCTCAGATAATTAAAACTGGGATCTTACAAGATACAAAGTTAGACACTGGGTAAATTATATATCTCTAATTCCTCTAC
This sequence comes from Oreotragus oreotragus, assembly GCA_006410675.1. NCBI lineage: Eukaryota > Metazoa > Chordata > Mammalia > Artiodactyla > Bovidae > Oreotragus > Oreotragus oreotragus. The sequence continues at coordinate 17,889 of SJYX01007307.1, forward strand.
TGAAGCGCCATGGGCTAGAGACAGCCTCCCAGGTATTAATGAAAAGGCCTCAGCATGGTGCTCTAAATTCGCCGCAGTGTGCCAAATCTAACAAAATAAGCTCGGAAAAACCCGCAAAAATGGCAAAGTCGAATCCTTTGATCAGTTGTTTCTCTTACTGGCAACTCTTAAGCTCACCGCCCCTCCTCTCCACCACTCCACCACCATCCCACATACACACATGTACAAGCACGCACGTGTTCATGCACACATGACAAGAGACAATTCTAAGAATACTTTCTGGATGGCTGGCTTTGCCTGTGAAATGTGTTTTATTATTCTTCAGTGAAATTTAAGCCATGTCATCATCCTGCTAACAAACTGAGGCCTAATGACCTGCCACACTTAGCAAGAACAAGCCATTCAATCCTCAGACAATGGAGGTACAGCCTAAGACAATAGAATTCCACTTCCTCTTTGGGCAGCTTTTGTTTAATTCCATTTCTTCTAAGTGGGTGAAGAGCAGGAGGGTTAAAGGTCAGCCATGCTTAACACTTTGAAGTAGGCAACTCACTGTTTCCTGAGCTGTCTCCTCCTTACTCAGAATCTTCAAGTTTCTGCACTTTCCTCTTTCAAAAACCTCTCCAATGTCTAAGGCCCACTCAGATCCTACTGGAAGGGGTGTAAATTAATACGACCTTTGTAGCAAGTCATTTGGCCTTGTGTCTCAAAAATCTCAAGAATATCCTTTTCTATGAATCACATAAAAATACAGTCCACACAAAAATGTATGCACACACACAAAAAATTGTTACAGAATCATTTAAAACAGGGGGGAAAATACAGTGCCCAATTACAGGAGACAGTGAGTGTGTCTCAACAATGATCCACCCATTTATGAAGGATGTTTTTGTCATTAAAAGAGATTATGACATATAAAAGTTAAAAATAGCTACACAATTATAGACTAAACTATAATACGAAATATCACCCACAGAATGCGGAGACATGTGAGGTGTAGTTACCTCTAGTTTAGATGGCAGAATTATGATTATACAGAAAATCATAAAGGAAATAATATTTTTCTTATAGCCATCTTTGTCTTTACCGTCTAGATTTCTGCAATGAGTATTAATGTCTTCAAGGCAGAAAAGCGTAGTAGTTAGGAGCAGTCTCAAGTGATGACTGAATGACCACATGACTTTAAGCAGGTTATTTAATTTCCTGGACTTTAGTTCCCTCAACGATAAAATGAAGAGAATTTTATCATTGGAAGAAGTAAATGAATTAATATACAGACATACTTCATTTTATTACACTTTGCTTTACTGTACTTCATAGACTGCATTTTTTTTTTTTTTTGCAAATTGAAAATTTCTGTAAACTCTGTGTCGAGAAGTTGATTGGTGCCACTTTTCCAACAGCATTCACTCACTTCATGTCTCTGGGTCACATTTTGGTAATTCTTCCAATATTTCAAACTTTTTCATTATTATTATATTTGTGATGGTGATCTGTGATCAGTGATCTGTGATGCAGCTATTACAAAAAGATAACTTGCTGAAGGCTCAGGTGATGGTTGGCATTTTTTAGCAGAGTATTTTTTTAATTAAGGTGTGTGTGTACATTATTTTTTCACACATAATGCAATTACACTTAAGAGACTGCAGAACAGTGTGAACATAAATTTTATATGCATGGGAAACCAGAGAGAATTTGTGTACTTGGCCTTATTGCAGTCATCTGAAACTGAACTCACAATATTTCCTGCATAACAGGGCCTAGAGGAGCTGTCCCACGTTGAAGATCAGGAACTGCGGCGGTAAGGAGATACCCCTCGTCCAAGGTAAGGAGCAGCCATGAAGAGACAACACACACCCAAGATAAGAGAAACCCAAGTAAGATGGTAGGTGATGCAAGAGGGCATCAGAGGGCAGACACACTGAAACCATACTCGCAGAAAACTAGTCAATCTAATCACACTAGGACCAGGGCCGTGTCTAACTCAATGAAACCAAGCCATGCCTACAGGGCAACCCAAGGCGGGCGGGTCATGGTGGAGAGGTCTGACAGAACGTGGTCCACTGGAGAAGGGAATGGCAAGCCACTTCAGTATTCTTGCCTTGAGAACCCCATGAACAGTATGAAAAGGCAAGATGATAGGATATCAAAAGAGAATCTCCCCAGGTCGTTAGGTGCCCAATATGCTACTGGAGATCAGTGGAGAAATAACTCCAGAAAGAATGAAGGGATGGAGCCAAAGCAAAAACAATACCCAGCTGTGCATGTGACTGGTGATAGAAGCAAGATCCGATGCTGTAAAGAACAATATTGCATAGGAACCTGGAATGTCAGGTCCATGAATCAAGGCAAATTGGAAGTGGTCAAACAAGAGATGGCAAGNTTGGGGTTGTGTTTGATTGGATTTTGTCTTTTTATCTTTCCCCTTCTTGCTTCCCTGGTGGCTCAGAGGTTAAAGCGTCTGCCCGCAATGTGGGAGACCCGGGTTTGATCCCTGGGTCGGGAAGTTCCCTGGAGAAGGAAATGGCAACCCACTCCGGTATTCTTGCCTGGAGAATCCCAAGGACGGAGGAGCCTAGTGGGCTACAGTTCAGGGGGTCGCAAAGAGTCGGACACAACTGAGTGACTTCCCTTCCCTTCCCATCTTGCAAAATTGCTGTTAATGTCTATCTGTTTCTCATTGTCTTCATCTGTGCCCTGGAATCCCTTTCCACCTTTAAGTTTAAATACATGACCTTTGTACCCTTAGCATCATGCTCTTCTTATATTTATTCTCCATCTCTTCCCTTGAACAAAGTGCCTCCGGGTGCTTCCTCCTCCTGTGGGTCAGGCTCACTGCAGGCTGTTTTCTCCTCCTGGCTTCTTCCCCACAGCCCAGCGTTTATCATCCTGAATGCTCCCACTGTGAGATCACTATCTTTCAAATTGCCTCCCTGAGCTGCAGCTGCCACCGCTCCTCTGCCCTGGTCAGTGTCGAGTCTAAGAGACCTGTCCCCTCATCGGCTTCCCTATCTCCCACATTAAAAAGTTGTCATCGTCACATTTCACTTGTCAGCAACGTGATGCGTGAATCAGATATTTCCTTTTACGCTTTCATCTTTGCCACACGTAAGAATTAGGGTCTAATGACACAGAGGCGAAAAGTTAATGGAAATTTAATTGAAAAAACTACCATCCCAGCAGGAATTGAACCTGGTGGCCTTAACACAGACGGCAGATATTTCATCCAGTAGGCTCTGGAATTTGGTTTAGCGTGCTTGGAGAAGGATGGTGTCACCTTGGTAAACAGATCATTCCCACATTTTCCTAGTACTACTTTGGTCAACAGAATAAAGAAGGGAGTGGGTTCTGATTTAAATGTATGGGCTATCCACTTTCAAGATTCCAAACAGGGGAGTTTTAATGAAAATAGGATTTAATTTCCTGTAAATGTTTGAGTTCTTCAACCCTAATATATAGAAATAATGAATATTTGTGCACATAAAACATACCTGCCTCTTAGTTAGAGCAGCATTTAGTCGCTTCTGCCCAGAAGAACTCCAGGAGAATTTTTCAGAGGTTATAAGTCACACCTCAGATTTTTCTAGAGGAAATGATGCTATCCGAACACTTTTATCCCTCCTCCTTTCATATTTTTCTCCAGAAACCTAAATCATGAAGAGGTGGACAAGGTACACAGTTTTGACGATTTAACAGTAATGGAACCCTGCAGGAATTTAGACCATCAGATATCATTACATATCTTTATGTAAATTAATTAAGCTTAGCAAACATGTATTATCCAGATTAACCTAGAGGTTTCACCCAATGTGCAATATTCAAGATTGAGTGAGGCTTCCTGAAAGACTGAAAGAGGTATCTACCCCTCAGTTCTTGATTTGCATTCATCATTTTAGAACATTTTGCTATTTCCCTGTGCCTGGTTAAGGAGCTGTATGCACCACAATATGTAACTTTAACTAACTTAACCTTCAAATCATTGAAAAAAATATAAAAGATTCCCAGAAAAAAGCCACAGGTTGAAAGTACTGCCAATAACATCAGCCCAAGCAAACCATGGGAAAATGGCAAAGCTCGCAGCTCTCACACTTGACAAGCTCTACAGCAGTCACATCACAAGTGAACAACACTGAAGCCTTCATTTCTAAAAGGTCAACGAATAAAATATCTCAAAGTTATTTTTTAAAACTTGTTTACAATGGGGACCAACACCCACAATCATTAACACTGAACCTTGCATTATGACTTGAGATATTAGCCAGTGATGGTATGGAATCTTGGTGATTAGCAAGACATTAAAAGGAAAACACACAGAACTAGAAAGCAAATGTCTACAGTTTTAATTAGGCTTAAAGTTATGTGAAACCCAACCAGGATTTATAAAACTTGATTAAGCTTAATGATATTTAAAAGCCTCTCTATCGTGAAGGCAAAAATGTTTTTGAGCTGCTAACAAACAGAAACCATGTTGCTTTTCCAGTACAGTACACACCAGTAGAGAACACAAGTTGTGTTTTCCCAAAAGGACATGGATCTCATTGGCTTACACAATATAACATCCTCATGCAAGCTACTGATCTAACATTAACAGAAAACCCATATTCCAATGATAGGTTGATCCTTCCAACAAAAGTCATAAAATCCATCGGCGTGATTTTCTGTTAGTGAACATTAGGAAGACGCAAGCTTTTCTTTTCTTCTTTTTCTTATATTTCACAATGACATTCACTGACTTATAGCTGGCTTTGTGAAACCTACAGTAAAGTGACATCACACGCATGTTTAACTTGTACATATTCACTATATCCATTCAAGGGAAAAAGCAGTGTGAGAAAGAGGAGAGGGGTATGCACAGGGCAGCAGTAAGGAGAGAGAGGAGGGGAGGGGAAATTTTTCCAATAACATGAGTGATTCTACCCACCCTTTCTCTCAGTGTGTGAATGCCCTGGAGAGCACAGGAAAGGAGAGATGTGAATCTACTCTGCCCTAAATCAATCTTTGCTCCTGCTTATCTCTCAGAGCCTCTTGCTGAGATGCTAATGTTTAAGGATCTGGCACTGAAAAATCAAATATTTCGTACATAGTCTTTAACTGTATATGTGTTTTCGTATATACTATATACATCAATACTATAAACTATGTATACTGCATGAAAATGGGCAAATTATAACTGAATTTTTAAAAATATAATAGCTTCTCACCTTCTATGCTGACTTTAGAACCTAGTCCTCCCATATGGTGTGATCCCAGTGTATGTATACTGGGACTGAAAATTCAGTTGGGAGGTTGGCAATGGTGTGTGTCTGTGCTCAGTCATGTCTGACTTTTTGCGACCCCATGGACTATAGACACCCCCCCCCCAGACTCCTCTGTCCATGGAATTCTCCAGGCAAGAACACCGGAGTCAATTGCCATTTCCTTCTCCAGGGGCTCTTTCTGACCCAGCGATTGAATCCATGTCTCCTGTGTCTCCTGCACTGGCAGGCAGGTTCTTTACCACTGTACTACCTGGTAAGCCCAGTGGTGTAAGAATGGGGAAAAGGAGTTTTACCATCTGGAAAGCAAGAGTATGGCTAACCTTAGCTTCAGAAAGAGAAGCGGCGGGGTGGGGGGCGGTGGTAAAAAGCACTGCTGAAAATGAGTACAGCTTCAGGGTTTATCCTCAGAGGGTGTCCCCGGGATGTCCTGTTCCTGTTTTGAGTTTCCTCATATGACTAATGGAGAAGGCAACGGCACCCAACTCCAGTACTCTTGCCTGGAAAATCCCATGGACAGAGGAGCCTGCTGGGCTGCAGTCCATGGGGTCGCCAAGAGTCGGACACAACTGAGCGACTTCACTTTCACTTTTCACTTTCATGCACTGGAGGGGGAAATGGCAACCCATTCCAGTGTTCTTGCCTGGAGAATCCCAGGGACGGCAGAGCCTGGTGGGCTGCCCTCTATGGGGTCGCACAGAGCCAGACACGAGTGAAACGACTTAGCAGCGTATGACTAAATCAGTTACTTCCTTCTCTCTGCCTCAGCTACTCCTCCTAAGAAACAGGGCAGAATAGCTACTCCTTGTTTATTGTCCCAAAAGAATATAGTTGTTGGGGATTATATCTAATTAGTAGGTCATATGTTCACTGATGCTGAAGTATTCAGCACACTGGAGAATCTAAGAAGACAGTCAAATTTTCACTAGAAAAACCCATCCTGTTTCATCCCCCAAAGAGGCTGAACGTTGAGGCGTAGAGACAATTATGATAGAGTGAATGTCATTTTGCGTGACAAACATCACAGTGATGCTCTTACTTAATTCAGTGCATCAGGAGAAGGTTTTTCCCAGTGTTAAACCCAAATCCAAAAGGCTTCATTTGAACTGCTTCGGCTTCCTAATCTCAACTGAGTGATATCCAAAATACATAAACAACCAACCAACCAATCTGGGAAAATCTTATATGAGCGCCTGCAGTCTGAAAAGCTGCCATGAGTAATAAGCCCTCCTCACTCCCCCTGGCCCGAACTCTGGGCCCCTTGCTGCGTTCCACAGTCCAGTGCTCTCTAACATGCCAGGTTAATGCTGAGAAGGAACTCAAACCACAAAGGATCAAAAAGCAAATATTTTTGCCCAAAGCTAATGTAGCAAATTACATGCAAGATCTCAACTCCAAGAACCTTTTAAATGGTGCAAGTCTACACAAACACATAGCATCCAGTCTGCCAAGACTTAAAAACTAAATTAAATCTAAGTCAAGTCCCACTGGGGGACTTATAGAACCAGTTTCAAAGACTGGGGTTCTGGTCTTGGCAGGACTGCTAGCTTATATCGTCCCCTAGGTAGCTGATTTCTCTCACTGGGCTTCTGTTTGACTGCCTACGAAGCCAACATTCTACTCTGAGCGCACAGTGACTAACGGTAAGGTGAGAAGGTGGGCAGGGCACTCAGAGCTCCACTCACGAAAGGCGTCTACGCATCATCAGGCATTCTACACGCTCTGTCGCCCTAACTGGGCTGCCATGGATGACTGTGTAGTCTGAAATGCAAAAGGGCACAGGGGGAGCTAAAGCCAAGCCTCTTTCCACCTGGAGCAGGGCTTCATCCAACTAGAGGAAAGGGTCTTAACCTTCACACCTGGTGCTTTGTGTCTTCAGGCCCAGACAAAGGGGTTGCTGTTTCAAAATTCCCTTACAGATAGCCAGGCTTCCCTGATGACTCAGACGGTAAAAAGTTCACCTGCAACGCTGGAGATCTGGGTTCAATCCCTGGATCAGGAAGATTCCCCTGCAGTAGGAAATGGCAACCCACTCGAGTATTCTTGCCTGGAGAATTCCATGGACAGAGGAGTCTGGCGGGCTGCAGTCCATTGGGGTCGCAGTCAGACAGGGATGAAGGTTTAAAGATACCTAACAGATAGTGGCCCAAGCCCTAACCGGGGATGGAGCAGCGGTCAGAGTTAACGTCGTTTTGCAGAAAGCAGAAGGAGTCATTTACAAACAAAGCTGCTCTGGTGGCAGTCGCCATCGCGATGAACGTTTGTGGTCAGAAGGCTGGAAACAAGCAGAGACCTTGGACTGAGAGCCATCTTGGCACCAAGGCCCCACCACCCAGCACTCTGCCAGCTTCTCCACATCCTGCTCCTTCGCCCACAGCTGCTGCTCCGAAAAGCAAAGCAGGTGAAGCTAGGGATGCTCAGGGACAGAAAGCAGGTGCAGTAGGAAAGCTGGCCATGGTGACGGGGCATCAGAAAGCCTGGAGGTCAACTGGCTGTGTCTGGCTTCGCTCCGCCACACACTCGGTTGGACACCAAGCAGCAGCGGTGATTACTTTTTGAGCACTTAAGGGAAAATGTATTTTTGTAAGTCAGCGTGTGTCATCAGTTCTGCATCATTCTCATTCCTGACTCTCTTTATGCTTCGATTTCGAACTGTATTTCAATGAGGCATTTTCATCTTTGTCTATTAGTAGGGAAATAGACAAGCATAGATCACAGACTTCCATGGATACTGTGGCAACAAATGTGACCCTGAGAAGCCAGGTTACAGTCTATCCTCCAGTGCCCGAGCAAGAGCTTCAGTGCCGAGAGCGACAAGCAGCTGGTCACCAACAGAAGGCCCAGGAGCCTAACCTAGATTCAAGTGCATAAGGGTAGCAACAAGGAGAATCTCACATATACTACATGCTGGTCAGATACTGTCATCCAAGCCAACATACAGATCTACCAACAAACTGTGTGGGATTTTTGTTTGTTTTTGATTTTCATGGATTCTGAATGTTTCTGAGCTGGGGTGGATAAGGAGAAGATGTAAGAGACAAAAGAAGGGTATTCCTCACTCTTGATATAAGCCAGTATCGGGAAATTGGTAAGAACAATTACACCTCTGACAGCGGGTTATTTTTGTCATCTCTAGTCTTTCCTGTGCTTCCCTAATTTTCTACCACAAATGAGTAACTTCTAATAAGTGAGAAGTAGGGAAAAAGCCCTTCATTATCTAAATTTATTTGATGCCCAGTGTGTCTCTGGACAGTGAGTTTGGAGAAAAGGCAATCTATTTGGTGCTGAGTTTCAGAAAACAAGACTTGAGATTTCAGAAAGTGATGGGTTTATCTGAATCAACTTGCTCCCAAAGTTCTGAGAGGGAAAATTTGGATGACCAGAGGTCAAGTAGCAACACACATATATATTGACCTTTGAATAAACAACCCTTTCCTACTCCTCTCTGCACGTAAGCACCAAAAGTCTACCCTGGTGGGCAATTTTGCAACGTCTGTCTCTGAAAAGTTTTAGCCCACAGTACTTACTTGTAGGGGCTTCCCTGCTGGCTCAGAGGGTGAAGTGTCTGCCTACAATGCAGGAGACTCGGGTTCGATCCCTGGGTCGGGAAGATCCCCTGGAGAAGGAAATGGCAACCCACTCCAGTANACAGTACTTACTTGTAGGGGCTTCCCTGCTGGCTCAGAGGGTGAAGTGTCTGCCTACAATGCAGGAGACTCGGGTTCGATCCCTGGGTCGGGAAGATCCCCTGGAGAAGGAAATGGCAACCCACTCCAGTACTCTTGTCTGGAAAATCTCACGGTCTGAGAAGCCTGGTAGGCTACAGTCCATGGGGTCTTTTGTTACTTATAACAAAACTTTACACATTTTGGTTGCTTCTTAAGGTAGGGAAGTTTCTGAGGTGAGTCATAGAAACAAAGAAATGGGGGACATCGCAACTGATGTCGGTTTCTCTGTCAAATCCACACAATGGAAATACCTGAGAACAGTTAGGGTTTAATCTGTGTTCTCTTAACTGCTTTAATGATCTGAGGTCCACAGGCAAAATGTGTTAGGCAAAGATGAAGTATGATTTCTTGGCCTCAGCTCATGAAGACTTCACTTGAGCTTTAGACAAATTAGAGAGAACAAAACCCTGGCCAAACCCATGCCCGTTACAGACTGTCTATGCCAAGGAAGTAGAACTCATCGAGAACCTGAAGTACCGGAAGGGAGGGCTCACGGGGGTCGGATGAACACAGTGGTGCTAATATTCCTCAAAAAAAAGATGTGACCAGAGAACCAAAATGAAAAGTGAAAGGGGAGATCAGACCCCTTGGAGAAGTTCTTCTCTTCCTTTAATATCTTCTAAATATATTTGGACTTTGTTTCCTGCTTGGACTCACTTAATCTCCCCTGATCTATTCCACAGATGTGAGTTATACTTGGAAACACAACGCAGGACTGCGTGGTTCTGACCCACGTGCTGGGCTCATGAGCACCTCCAATGATTCTCACGGCACTGACGTCATTCACTGTCAGTACTGCCCACTTCCCTTCCGGCAAAGAGACACGTGACTCAGCAAACAGTGACCCCTGACTCAGTCACTGTGGGAGGAGAGCGTCATCCACGTCTGTGTGAGAGAAAGATCCCAAATGGCCTGTGCAGACTGCTGGGACTTGCCAAATGGCTCCTCTAACAGGTTAATTCCCTGATTGTGCTTAAACATGGCATAATTTGTAATGTGTCAAAAAAAAAAAAAAAAACAAAACAAAACACTGGCTGACTTATAGTTACCTGGGCTTAGCACTCCACATTCCAAATCACAAATCTAAGTAGATGTGTTTACAAGTGAGCAAGGCCTGCGGAAGGACAGAGGCAGTGGGGAGTTGCCAGGGCTGAACAGTAACTCGCACTGAAACACACAAATGCCTCTGAAATTGATTTTAAAATAACAAGGGTCCCCATTTGTTGAAACCTAATGTTTATGCTCATAACAGCCCCAAGGAAACATACTGTCATTCCCATTTTAGAGATGAGAAAATCAAGAGCAGAAAGTTAGGTTAAGTTGCCCCAAATCTCACAGTTAGAAAATGATGGAGCTGAGTTTTCAAACTAAGTTGACTCTCTGCTCTTCTAATCTCTAAAATCTAACAGAAATATTAAGCTACGAGTGTTAAATAAGTTTGGATGGAAAAAAATGTAAAGAAATTTAGAGAATGGTTTGATCCAAGATATTCTAAGTCAGTTGTCTCATCATCATGATGTTATTCATGCTACTGTTGACAACTTAATTCAACCTAACTTCCTTCATACAGAGGAATAGCAAACACTGGGTGCGCTGCTTTCTTCTTAATAGCTCCCTTCCAGCTTCCCTTACACTTCTTCCTCTCAGCCCACTGCTTGTCTCCCCAAGGCCACATCAGTGCAAGATTGCCTCTGCCCGCTGCTCTCCTAACCCAGCAGGCCCTCCTCCATTCCTCAGAACCCACCCACCTGAGCCCAGGGGGCCCTGTGCTTAGTCGTAAAAATGCCGCCTTCCTCAGCACCCGAGACTTCGTCCTCTCAGCCCTCCCTTCAAGTCAGCCCCACCAACTTCCAACCCTGACCTCCTGAATCAAAACATACAGCTGGGGAAGGGCCCCTAACCCCTGGCTCAGCCCATTTCAGGCTAAAAATGGGCTCCACACAGTTTGACCCTGGCACATGCTTAGCAATCGTGCTATTTGCCCCTCATCCACACGTGGCTCCTTTTCCCAATATAACTGTTATAGACCTTTTCGCCTTAAGATCCACATCCCGGCCAATGCCCATCTCCCTCACCAGGAGTCGGACATCTCCGAGAGTCAGCCTTGCCCTTGACTCCCTTCACCTGCCATAATCCCTTTCTTCTGCCTGCTTCCCCTCCGCTCCCCTAAGGCCACGGCCCTTTAGCACTCCTCCCTCTGCCTGCCCCTGAAGTCCTGAGGCACGTCTTGGTTGTACCGCTTATCTGACTTGCGAGGGAGAGTTGCCAAGTACTTCTTATCTTTCTGCCTTTGAATCATCTTTTAATATTTTTAATTGCACAAACAACAGTCTGACTTATCTTTCTGTGCGCACATATCCTGTCTGCCCCACTGGATTGGGTGTCCTCCAACGCTCCGTCCTTTCCCATCTGCTCACCTCCCTCTCTAATGACTCCCCCGGAGAGAGCTCATTCACTTGCGAAACACAGTGTGTGCTGCACATGTTCATGCCACCAAGCCCCTGCTCAGACCTGGCCTGGGGGGCCTCTCCTTTCTTATCAATCTAAACCCACACTCTTTTCTCAGGCCACTTCAAACTCCACTGAAGCTTTTTTCAGCAAACACAGATCCACGGTTATCTACTTATTCTCTGAATTCCTACAGCACTCCTGACTATACAAGTTGTGATGCTTGTGAATAGTCCTGCTTTCCCGTGTCTATGAAAAATGAAAGTTGCTCAGTTGTGTCTGACTCTTTGCCATCCCAGGGACTGTACAGTCCATTAATCTCCAGGCCATATTGGAGTGGATAGCCTGTCCCTTCTCCGGGGAATCTTTCCAATCCAGGGACCAAACCCAGGTCTCCTGCATTGCAGGTGGATTCTTTACCAGCTGAGCCACCAGGGAAGCCCAAGAATACTGGAGTGGGTAGCCTATCCCTTCTCCAGCAGATCTTCCTGACCCAGGAATCAAACAGGGGTCTCCCACATTGCAGGTGGATTCTTTACCAGCTAAGCCACAAGGGAAGCCCATGTCTATGCTAGTGTAGCTTCTATTTCCCTAAATAGGTTGGGAGCTTTCTGAGGACAGTAACCAAGTCTTTGGTTTCAGATTCCCCATGAATACCCAGCACAGTGCTACGTACCCTGAGGGTACTTATCAGTATCCTCCTACTCACATACATCCTATATTTCAAAAATTAAAATGTAGCTCATATTTCTTGTTTCAAATATGGCACAGTAAACTAAAGTTGCAGTAGGTCTAAACTACTTTTCATTGGAAAATACCCTGATGGTGGGAAAGATTGAGGGCAGGAGGAGAAGGGGGTGACAGAGGATGGGACGGTTGGATGGCATTATAGACTCAATGGACATGAGTTTGAGCAAACTCTGGGAGATAGTGGAGGACAGGGAAGCCTGGTGTGCTGCAGNACTTTTCATTGGAAAATACCCTGATGGTGGGAAAGATTGAGGGCAGGAGGAGAAGGGGGTGACAGAGGATGGGACGGTTGGATGGCATTATAGACTCAATGGACATGAGTTTGAGCAAACTCTGGGAGATAGTGGAGGACAGGGAAGCCTGGTGTGCTGCAGTCCATGGGGTCACAAAGAGTTGGACATGACTTAGCAAGTGAACACCAGCAGCTCTATACTAAGCAAAATCTGGAGATAAAACTGAGCAAAATGTTAGCCCTTGAAGTTGGAAGTTTCATGTGCTTAATGCTCTCCTTTCACAGGACACCAAGTTTGGTGACATTGTAGGCAGCACCCAGCTTCACAGGGTTGTCTTGCTTAGTTATTTGAGCCCCAAGCTACAACACTTTGAAAGAATCTGTCTGAATCAAGAATTCAGCCCTCGTTTGCCCCAGTGGAAAGTTGCACATAGCCAAGCAAAGCTGACCTGATGAAAGCCAGTGTGTTCAGTCTCCTTTTCAATCAGCAACCATAACTGCCACTAGTGCTCAACATGGCACGAACCACACCTGTGTTCTGGGGCCAAGATCAGTGGCCAGCTCAGCACCTTCCGAAGCCCGGGTGGCTGAAATCCAAGGCAAACAAGACTGAACAGATGAACCACAGCAGTGAGAACTGTAAACTGCCACTGTGACCCAGGAAGCTTCCCCACGATCCGGCAGGGCAGGGTGTGCCCTGTAACGTGCTCAATTTGGGGTTGATTCAGCCTCGCACCCTGGGAAGGTGGGTCTCCACTAACTGCTAATGTGAAGAAATTCTCTTGCCTGTTCCTGGCCTGAAAATGTTGTTGCTGCTGCTAAGTCATTTCAGTCGTGTCCAACTCTGTGTGACCCCATAGACGGCAGCCTACCAGGCTCCCCCATCCCTGGGATTCTCCAGGCAAGAATACTGGAGTGGGTTGCCAGTTCCTTCTCCAGTGCATGAAAGAGAAAAGTGAAAGTGAAGTCGCTCAGTCTGTCCGACTCTTAGCGACCCCATGGACTGCAGCCCACCAGGCTCCTCCGTCCATTGGATTTTCCAGGCAAGAGTACTGGGGTGGGGTGCCATTGCCTTCCCCGGAAAATGTTGTTAGCCCCCTTGAATTAAGAAGCTAAGTGAAAGCCAAACTGTTAACCACTCAGTTGTGTCCAACTCTTTGTGACCCCACAGACTGTAGTCCACCAAGCTCCCCATTAAGAACTAGGCCTCATCTTCGGAGCAAAGTGTAGCAAGCCCCTCACAGACCCAGACTTGAGGAGATAATTCTATACGCAGATGATAACAAGCCAACAACCAACATTCTCAGGTTCTTTTGATATGAATTAAAGTCCACGGGAGCTGGAAACCACTTAGAATGTTCCATAAAATTATCAGGGTAGTATTCTAGGAAGGCAGCCCCTCGACATCTATTAGTTCAAAAGCGAGTGGAGAGAGAAGGTAAAGGGGAGATACCATAGACTCAGCGGACCGCAGGTAATGAGATACCATAACTCAAATTTTGTTAGTTGTTTTTTGCTTTGTTTTCCCCAGGTCAAGCAATAGCAGTTGGTAGAAAGGAGAGAAGAAATATAACTTACTCTTCACAAGTACATACACACAAGCCCATGCACAGTGGGCTACAGACACTGCTAGTTCCGCCCCCTCCCCCTCCCACACACACACAGCAATGGAGAAAGCACTTATTCATTTTCCTATGATGTCAGCATCCTCTTTATGATCCTCCCCAAGGCATGAGGACAGAGTCACCTGTGCCTGGGGCACCTTTGTCTGAGTCCTGAGATTCTAGAACTCCACTCACTCATCCACTGGACCAATATTTATCAAGCATTTATTCTGTGTAAGGCCTGTGCTCTGAAGTCTGGGATATCCAGGCACTAAAGAGTTGATGCTTTTGAACTGTGGTGTTGGAGAAGACTCTTGAGAGTCCCTTGGACTGCAAGGAGTTCCAACCAGTCCATTCTAAAGGGGATCAGTCCTGGGTGTTCTTTGGAAGGACTCATGCTAAAGCTGAAACAAACTCCAATACTTTGGCCACCTCATGCGAAGAGTTGACTCACTGGAAAAGAAGACTCTGATGCTGGGAGGGATTAGGTGCAGGAGGAGAAGGGGATGACAGAGGATGAAATGGCTGGATGGCATCACCGACTAGATGGACATGAGTTTGAGTGAACTCCGGGAGTTGGTGACGGACAGGGAGGCCTGGTTCATGAGGTTGCAAAGAGTTGGACACGACTGAGTGACTGAACTGAACTGAACTGAGCCCCATTTCTGCATGGGACATGATTTTCATTTGAAAGAACTGATCAAACTGTGATTACTTAGACTTGGTTATTAGGCAGATAGTTCCCCCAAAATGAATAAAGTGGGCCTGTTACTTCAAGGGAAATAACTGACAGTGTGTATATAGTCCGTGATAAAATTTGGAGAAATTTAGAATTCTGGAAAACTTGTCATTTACCAGGTAACTGAAAGAGGAAAGGGCAGCAAGTCCAGGAAGATGTCTCCACCCCTAGGGCTGGGCAAGCGGTGAACTATCAAAACCTGGAGGCTCCCGGCCCCTGCAGAGGGGGCACGGCCACTGGCTCTGATGTCCCTGAGGAGGCACAGCCAGATGGGTTCCTGAGGGCGAGACGAGTGGCAAGGTGGGCTCAACTGCTGCTAAAGGAAGGAACTGCCTCTGCCGGGTTGAGGCAGCCGGGCCGGGGTACTGCTCACAGGAGACGCAAGCTGACCGGAAACCTACAGACAGCCGAACAGGAGGGAGCAAGTCCCTTCGCCCTTCTCCTGGGTGCCGTCTCCCTCGAGCACTTCCTGGCGACCGAGCCCGACAGGGAGCCAGCTGACCAGCCTCGGCCACATGAAGTCCAGTGCAGACTTGACTCAGGGTTCAGGGCTGAGGGGCAGTAACTTACGGTTAGTGCTAGTTGTTTATTCGCGTTCGACTCCTTGTTAACCGACAAATTCCTCTGTCCATGGGGATTCTCTAGGCAAGAATACTGGAGTGGGTAGCCATTTCCTTCTCCAAGGGATCTTCCTGACCCAGAGATCAAACCCTGGTCTTCTGCACTGCAGGCAGATTTTTACCGTCTGAGCCACCAGGGAAGGGAATGGCTACCCACTCCAGTATTCTTGCTTGGAGAATTCCATGGAGAGAGGAGCCTGGTGGGCTACAGTCCATAGTATTACACAGAGTCAGACACGACTGAGAAACTTTTTTTACTTATTAAGTTGAAAGTAAAAGTGAAAAAGTAAGTAAAATACTTTCAACTTAATAACTAACAACCTGAATGGGACCGGAAGGCACTGAAGGATTTGAGCAAAGGGTGACAGAGGCTGACTCACTCTGAGATGGGTGATGAGGACAGACCGTGGGAGGGTGGTGACAGTGGCGGGGGGGCAGAGGCAGCTGGATTCGGGATATTGTTAGTCCCGATGGATTTGCCGATGACGCGCGTGTGGGCTGGGAGAGATGCGGAGGCGTCGGGGTGACGCCCGCGTTTTGGCCTGAGTCACTGAAGGGAGACACATTGATGGGGAGACAGGAGACCGAGCAGGAGCACGCTCTGGAAAAGGGAGGGCGATATGGGGCTCTGCTTGAGGCAGGCTAGCTTTGAGGTGCACGCTAGAAATCCAGAGATGATGTGGAGAGGCCATCGGATACCTGAGCCTGGAGCTCAGGGCAGGGTCTAGGTTAGAGGTGTAGGAGTGAGAGTCATCCACTGTAAGGATGGATTTCAGAGACATGTGGCTAGACGAGGTGCTTCCCAGGTGGTGCTCGTGGTAAAGAGCTTGCCTGCCAAAGCAGGAGATATAAGAGACGCAGGTTCCCTCCCTGGGTCGGGACGATCCCCTGGAGGAGGGCATGGCAACCCACTACAGTATTCTTGCCTGGAGAATCCCTTGGAGAGAGGAGCCTGGTGGGTTATAGTCCATAGGGTCACAAAGAGTCAGACATGACTGAGGCGACTTAGTATGCNGCAGGTTCCCTCCCTGGGTCGGGACGATCCCCTGGAGGAGGGCATGGCAACCCACTACAGTATTCTTGCCTGGAGAATCCCTTGGAGAGAGGAGCCTGGTGGGTTATAGTCCATAGGGTCACAAAGAGTCAGACATGACTGAGGCGACTTAGTATGCACACGGCGTGTAGCTAGATGAGATCACCAGCGATGTGTCAGCATGGCTCAGGACGCACACAAAGGCTAGAAATAAGATTTGGAGTCAGGATGATGTAGACTTGAACCCAACTCCATCACCACTCATAATCCTGGGCAGCTCTCCATGGACGCCTGGATTCCCTCATCTGTAACATGAGACGAGAGTGCATTGGTCCTATGTGAGGATCCAACGCGGTAAACTGAGGGAAACCCTTACCGGCGCCTGACATGAATCCCAAGCTGGAAGAGGAGGCAGCAGTCGACTCTGTCACCCTCAGTGAGAAAACTAAGGAGGGGAGAGGGGGACTTGAGTGCCTCCTGATGTGCATGGGCTCGAAGGTGGAGGAACAGCTCCTCATACTTGTGAACGACTGGCCGGGACGACCATTGGATATGAACACGAAGGGAAGACAGAATCACAGAAGGATGCTCTTCAAAAAAAAAAAAAAAAAAAAGCAAGCCTGTAAAATGCCAAAACTGAGTTTGCAGGCTGAAAGCAATAGAGAAACAGAATCCTTGCTGCATTGAGATGTCATCGTGTGCCTGTTGTCAGCCGGGTGAGCTGCGGTTGAGTCAGGCTGAGCTTCCCATCACGACTCTCGGCCCCCACACACCACGCACTGCACGCTCCTGAACTGCCTGGGAACGGAGCCCCGACCTCCCGCTAATTGCTCACCTCTCATTAAGCATGCTCGCATGAGACAGGCTTTTCTTTCCAAGAGCTCAACTGCAGGGTTATGTAAGGCTCTACTGAATTCCTGGCCCGAGAACCACGACCAGCTGCTTGCACAGGGCACTCCCCTTCTAGGGGCTCGGTCAGTTCAGGAAACCGAACAGCAGATGACAAAGCTCAGAAAAAGCAGCAGTGGTGGAGTGAAAGAGGCTGCCTGTCCTCAGGGGCTGCTTTCCTCCAGCGCGGTGACCACACTGCTTGCTGGACCCTGGCTGTGAAATCAGAGCCCCCCGACCCCGTCCACTCCCCCACCCCCCTGCCAAGGNGGAGTGAAAGAGGCTGCCTGTCCTCAGGGGCTGCTTTCCTCCAGCGCGGTGACCACACTGCTTGCTGGACCCTGGCTGTGAAATCAGAGCCCCCCGACCCCGTCCACTCCCCCACCCCCCTGCCAAGGTGTGACAGACCTTCTAACAAAGTCTCTCCATGGTCACCTTGTCTGATATCAATGCTCTTTACGCGGTTCTGCTTATGACAGCCTTTTCCCAAACAAGTTCCCAACACTTTCACAATGTAAAAATACTCAACCGTCCAGGGATGACATTCCAAACAGCTGTTCCTGGATGCTAGGGCAGCCCCATCTGGAACCAGGATTCTTGACCTCAGCTGCGAGTGGAGTCTCCAGGGGAAACTTTGAAGGGCTGATGCCTCGGCTCCACCCAGGCCAATTGTTATGGGATGCCTGCCCCACAGGTTCATGTGTTGAAGTCCTAAACACTCAGAGTCCCTCAGAGTGCAACTCGTGTGAGATGGGGACTTTAAAACATGACCAAGGTAAAACGAGGTCACTAGGATGGGCCCTCATCCAGTACGACTGGTGTCATGACCAGAAGAGGCGATCAGGGCGCAAACGTGGGCAGACAGGGATGAGCACGTGGAGACACAGGGAGAAGATGGCTGTTTCTGAGTCCAGGAGAGAGGCCTCAGGAGAAACCCAGGAGGCCAGCACTTTGATCTCGGACTTCTAGCCTGCAAAACTGTGAGTCAATAAATCCCTCTTGTTTAAGGCATCCAGTCTGTGGAACTTTGCTATGACAGCCCCAGGAAACTAACACACCAATCAAGTCAGCCTCTCTGGGAAGGGGGCCCAAACATCAGTATTTCAAGTTCTTCAAGCGTTTTGACTGTCCAGCTGTATTTCAGAATTTGCTGTTCTACACTATAAGTCCCCTCTGCTAAAACCAATGACCCTTAACATCGTTTCGCTAACACTGTATCATGCATGATGTTTGGTATAGTTTCCTTCCCTCCTTCCCTTCCATCAGACCTTCCTTAATGACAATGAACAGGACAGATCACAGCCTTCATCCCAGCCTCAAGCTCAGCATAAACAAAGGGCCACCTAAAATCCTTCTGTTAAAATTGGAACCGCTGGGTGGCTCCTAAAGTGTTAGTTGCATAGTTGTGTCCAACTCTTTGTGACCCCATGGACTATAGCTCTGTCCATGGAGTTCTCCAGGCAAGAATACTGGAATGGGTAGCCATTCCCTTCTCCAGGGGATCTTCCTGACCCAGGGATCGNTCCTAAAGTGTTAGTTGCATAGTTGTGTCCAACTCTTTGTGACCCCATGGACTATAGCTCTGTCCATGGAGTTCTCCAGGCAAGAATACTGGAATGGGTAGCCATTCCCTTCTCCAGGGGATCTTCCTGACCCAGGGATCGAATCCAGGTCTCCCTTGTTGCAGGCAGATTCTCTACTGTCTGAGCCACCAGGGAAGCCCATGCAGCTCCTTTATTCCTAATGAAGCCAAGGACCTAGAAAGGGGCTCTAACCTGGCCTAAGAAGCCAAATGAGAGCAACGGTGCTTCAAAGGCAAACAGGGGAGGAGGAGGCAGTTCTGTCCCTCTCTGGGGAAGCCGCTGCTGAACAGAATGTCTTTTTTCTTTTTTGTCAACAGTAACGTTGTCCGAGGAATGGTCAAATGGTCGCTGCGAGTGCAGGCAGACACAGAGCTAGAGATAGACCTGTGGGATTGGCCAGGCCTCATTTTTCTGCCCCTGGTCACCACACTTCTGTAAATAAGGATACCAAGAGGGACTGGAGAGTGTGAAAACCTCCTCGAGTGCCCTGCGCCTCTGTGTGCCTGCCCTTAACCCAGACCCAGGGATCTGGACCTCAGAGCACCACTGGCAGGAAGGCGGACTGCCAGGAGTTTTAACCCTCGTCCTTTTCAACAAGGGAAACTTATCCTCATGTGTTTCCCCAGCACGTCTGTGTCATCCCCCCCCCTCTTTTTTTTTTACTCATTCTTGAAAGCTTCTATTATTAATCACTGCATGGGGTAAATTTTCAAATCAGCAGTCAGGGTTTTTAAGCCTCATGATTTTTATTGCAGTCAAAAGGAGGCAGGTGACCAACACTGACGCTGTCTCCAAAATCCACCAGCAGCTTACTTCCTTAGTGTTCATTCCTTCATTCTCATGACCTTAGCAAGGCTGGGAATTTCCTCTCATCCAGCCATTCGGACCTTGGTGTCTGACCTCATCTCACGCCCAGACCCTGCCTTTCACATGACATCCAGAGGTTAAGGAAACCTTCCTATAACCTTGAGGCCACCCCATTTTAGGCCACTGAATGTCCAAAATCTTCCCTGCAAGTTCAGGCGATTCAGGTGGGCAGCCTCCCTGCCTGTGATCCCCACAGTTACACATACTGCTTCTGGGCTGCTTCCTACTGAGCCCTCTACTCAATCCCACTCCTACAAAACTGTAAGTACCAAAGAGAGGGGCGCAGCTGCTGCTGCCGCTGCCGCTGCCGCTGCCGCCGCTGCTGCTGCTAAGTCACTTCAGTCGTGTCCGACTCTGTGCGACCCCATAGACGGCAGCTCACCTGGCTCCCCCGTCCCTAGGATTCTCCAGGCAAGAACACTGGAGTGGGTTGCCAGTTCCTTCTCCAGTGCATGAAGGTGAAAAGTGAAAGTGAGGTCTCTCAGTCATGTCCGACTCTTGGCGACCCCATGGACTGCAGCCCACCAGGCTCCTCCGTCCATGGGATTTTTCCAGGCAAGAGTACTGGAGTGGGGTGCCGCAGAGGGAAGGTCTATTATCAGGCACAAATGAAGGATCCATGATGTGTTCTCACAATCTGGGCGCAGATGGCAGGGCTGGTTGCTGTTGTTCAGTTGCTCCGTCATGTCTGACTCTTTGTGACCCCATGGACTGCAGCACGCCAGGCTGCCCTGTCCCTCACCAACTCCCAGAGCTTGGTCAAACTCATGTCCACTGAGTCAGTGATGCCATCCGAGCATCTCATCCTCTGTTGTCCCCTTCTCTTCAGCTTCAGCATCAGTCCTTCCAATGAACATTCAGGATTGATTTCCTTTAGGACTGACTGGTTTGATCTCTTTGCTGTCCAAGGGACTATTTGACCTGGGGCTTCACAACCCCATGAACTGTATGAAAAGACAAAAAGATACGGCAGGGTTGGGGGGTTCCTCTTTCTTTGCCCTCCTCTGGCCCAGCATCCAGTTCTCTCTAGGATTTCCCCCAGAAACTTGAATCTTCTCCCTCCACTCTGGAGCGGAGCTGAGGAAAAGCCTGTAGACAAAGCCCAGCACAAAGGTCTCCCTCGTACAACAGCCCGAGGCCTGTCTGTGACGAAGGAGCCCCGCCTCAGGCAGTTCCTTACCCAAAGGCCGCCTCCACCGCCCAGGATCCTGCCTCCACCGTCCTCTGACTGAGGACACAGGGTCAAACAGCAGCTCTGCCCGGAGGGAACCAGCGCCAGGCGGTGACCCATCTGGTCACATTGGCTCTCCCAGGAAGCTAGGTTGCGGGCTCAGTCACAGCCGAGACAGGCTGCCACTGAAGGGGTTTAGGGAGCAGCAAGCCAGCCTGGAGGCACACCTGGGAGATGTGGCAAGCAGACGCCAAGGAAGCCTCAAGGCCCAAGGAAGAAAATCTGTGAGGAATGGAAGGAGACACAGGAGAGTCTGCAGTCAGGAGCGGAGGCCAAAGCAGGAACGGAGAGAGCTGGCCTCACCAAGACCAGGCCAGTGCTGTGGAATGAAAGAGGTACCCCTTTCCCTGCTGCTGACTCCATGTCCTGGGCTTGCTTCCTTCCCTGGGTGAGCAGGCAATAAATCCTCATCTCCTGGGCACCCCAAGGACATCTCCGACCCTGACAACCTAAACCCGGGGGTCCGGGGCCCCTGCTCGCACAAAATGAGCACTCGCTCCCCGTCTGCCTACCCCTGCCCCGCCCTGGGAGCAGGCTCTGCTTCCAGGTCAGATATACAAGCTGAATTCAAGGCCTCCAGCACAGAGCTGCCTCTCAGAGTTCAGTTTTCTTCCATCCAGCCCTCTACACCACGCCTGGGGGTGCGACCCTAATTTCCTACGATTCCTCATATGCCATGAGGCGAAAATAAACACTGTATAAAAATATATGCCCCCAAATAAGACCTTCAACCTTCCTCCTCCAGGCTGACAAGCAAACTGCAAGGGGTAGTTTAAACGAGAATATCAACTGGTGCCCGTGGAAGGAAAGCTGTAGGAATGCAAGCTGCGATTCCTTCACCCTCACACTTGGGGAGCCATCCCATCACTGCAGCAGCAAACTGGAGATGTGGGGGACAACTGGGGTCTCCGGGGTGAGGATGAACTCTAGGATGAGCAAGCTGTCCTTACCTCAAGTACAAAAACTAGGAGATTTCTGTGTGTGTGTGTGTTAGTCATTCAGTCATGTCTGACTCTTTGCAACTCCATGGACTGTAGCCTGCCAGGCTCCTCAGTTCATGGAATGCTCCAGGCAAGAATACCGGAGTGGGTTGCCATGCCCTCCTCCAGGGCATCTTCCCAACCCAGGGATCGAACACAGGTCTCCTGCATTGCAGGCAGATTTTTTACCATTGAGCCACCAGGAAAGCCCCAGGTATTTTCTACTTCTCTCAAGGCCTTTCTCCACAAAAAAAAAAAAAAAAAAAAATCTACGGAGGAGCTGATTCAGCAAAACTCAGAAAGGGAGAAAATGGATCAACGAAAGCTATACAGGAAGATCAAGAAACCCTAACGCCTACAGGGGTGACCCTTACTATGGAATGGGCTGATGCCAAAGAATCAGGGCCAGCCTTTTGCCTTCAGTCAGAAATATATCAAAGGAACAGACTTCAGCTGTTTTTTTTTTTTTCCTGAAGGAGACCTTTCTTCTCTGTTTTCTTGAAAATTTATAGCCGATGTGTGTATATAGTTTATGTAGGTTCATGCCACATGGCATTTATATACATAATCTCAATTGCGTCTCAGCTTCAGGAATTCAGATTATGGTGGGATTGAAGTATGTAGACCCATTCTCCACCATCAGCCTCCTTCCTTCTTCCCCATTAACTAGAGAGGTCCAGCGGCCACTCTTCAAAGGAAACCAACCCCATCCTCCCAAGATGAGTTGTGCAGACGCAGACTCACAGCAGAACTCTGCATTTCTTCTGACCGAGCTCACAACCCAGATGATAAGGGGTATGTTATAATAACAATAAGATGATATTGTTCACACCAATACAGCCCCACAGGTATGCCTGCAGGCCAGATGGACACCACCCCTTTCTCTCCCAATCGGGGAAGGCTGTTGGAACACAAGAATCTAAAGAGCAGTATTTTTAAGGGGACTCAGTCTAAAATGCATTGCAATTTATCAAGAGAGTAAGTTATTCAAAACTTTGATATTTCAACAATTATCAGTTAACATATTCCCTCCCACATCCTGTGTGGACAATGTGGGCTGAGGACACTGACTTCTCAGACTCCAAAGCTGCCTACTGCTAGAACTGCTGGCATCTGACTACAGAGCAAAAAGAATAAATGCTGCTATTAACTGACTCATGGGAGATCCCAGCACTTTAGAGGAAATCAAGACACCCGTCTCTTTCTCAGAACACATTCACGAAAAACGATATACTCTCCAATGATGATAGCAAGTGTAGGATTTCCCAAAAAAGGTTCTATCACCCTTGAAACAAAGGAAATAAGATAAAGCATGAGACCCTTATCATCATTAAGGACAATGTTTATTTTATGCGGTCTTGTATACTTTCTGGGCTTCCCCGGTGGCTCAACGGTAAAGAATTCACCTGCAATGCAGGAGACACGGGTTCGATCCCTGGGTTGGGAAAATACCCTGGAGAAGGAAATGGCAACCCATTCCAGTATTCTCGCCTGAAGAATCCCATGGACAGAGAAGCCTGGCGGGCTACAGTCCATGGGGTTGCAAAGAGTCAGACTTGACCTAGCAACTAAACAACAGGAACAACAAAAACTTCCTAATCCCCTTAAAATAAACATCCATTACCCTTTTAATGGAATGTTGCTTAACATGTTATGTAAAAAACAAAAATATTTTCAGCAGTAGGAACGGAAGCTCATGTGATTCGAGGAGATTCTACAGGGCAAGAAGAAGAGGGGGCATTTAAAAATATCTCCAAAGGAGGAGGCAAAAGATTGATCACTGTTTACAAAAAGATTTCTTGACTGCCTCCCAGTACGATAGATATTATAACAACACTCCCGCTCTCAACAAACAAAAGACACCTCCTCCTAAGTGTCTACAACGTGAGACATGACCTGGAGGACCCACTATTTCAATACATGTGTACAAGTCACCTACGGCTGAGCTCCTGTGAGTGAAAGGCCCAAGCTTCTAGAAAAAGATGTCCTAGTATTGGCAATGAAAGCTAAACAAAGGTACATGTGCCACTAACCAACACCAAAACCTGTCTGGTCACTGAGAAAACAAAGGCTCAGGTTATTTCCTCCCCGCTGTCTGGGCAGGCAATCAGGTGATTAAGATGCCAACAATCCTAAGGACCAGCTGAATGCTTTTTCCATAGAACTCACCATTTCTTGTGCTAGAGGATGTGAGCTTTGAGATTGGGTGGTAGCTAGGTAGAGGGAGGAGGGTAGCAGGAAATGGGGGCGCAGTTACATGGAGGCACGTGGTCACTACAGGAAGAAGAATAAGAATCAAGAGAAAGAAAAAAGGAGGCTCGAGATAAAAATGAAGACAAGAGTAGCATTCCTTGTTACCAGCATTGGGAAGATGATCTAGGTCTGCGCTTCAAATTCATCAAGAGCAGGAATGGTCACTCGCAAAAGTCAAAGGACGGAGGAGGCCCCAGGGTGACAAACACTGTAATAAAGAAAACACACCGGGGGAACTGAGTTTGCAGATATTTGTGCAACAGAGTTGGGGAAAACCTCCACAATCTCACAGTCTTAGTCCTGTCAAATGACAAATACCTCTTTTATGTGGGTATCAAACGATATCAGAGGTAGTACCATAAGCAAGACTTCAATGACATTGATTTTGCATGTTCTGCTGCCTTATCGGCCCTAAAGCCCCAAGGACAGGCACCTAGAGAGTCCAGAACACCATCCTAACAACAGCCATCACCTCAATCCACCTCCTCCTCCCCCAAGGTCACCCAGGACGCTGCTCAGGAAGAAACCGTTCAGGTGAAAATGATGTCAGAATGGAGATACTGCTATCAAAAACTGAACGGCGGTTCCTCAGAAAATAAAAACAATACTACCAGTTGATGTAGCGATTCTATTTTTGAGTATATACCCCAAATGACTGAAAACAGGTCTTGAAATATTTGTATGCCCACGCTCATAGCAGCATTATTACTATAGACAAAAGGTAGAACTCAAGTGCCCATTGACAGATGAGTGGATCATCACAACGTGGTTTATACATACAGTGGGTATTACTCAGTCTGAAAACGGTAGGACACTCTGACACCTGCTGCGCGGCTGAACCATAAGGGCGCACTGCCGAGTGGAAACGAGCCAAGTACTGTATGACTACTTGTATGAGGTACCCAGAGCAGTCAGTTCACAGGGACAGAAAGCAGAACGGTGGTCGCCAGGGGCTGGGGAAAGGCAGAGTAGGGGTTATTGTTTAACGAATATAGAGCTTCAGTTTGCAAGATGAAAAGCGTTCTGGAGACATTACAAACTATCTGAATGTATTTAACACTACCGAGCCATACACTTAAAAAATGACTAAGATGGGACTTCCCTGATGGTCCAGTGGTTAAAAATCCACCTTGCGATGCAGGGGACACCAGTTCAATCCCTGGTCTGGGAAGAGTGCACAGCTACAGAGCAGCTAGCCCATGTGCCATGCCTACTGAAGCCCATGAGCCTGGAGGCTGAGCTCCGCAACAAGAGAAGCCCGTGCGCTGCAACAGAGGGTAGCCCCGCTTGCCACAACTCGAGAGAGCCCCGCGCAGTGATGAAGACCCGGGGCAGCCAAAAATAATAAATACATATAAAAATGTTTAATTTGGAAAGTGGTTAAGACCGTAAATATTATAATATGTATATTTTGCCATAGTGTTTTGTTTAAAAAAAAAAAAAGAGGCCAGAATCTTCTATCTCCTCCCCTGGAGCCATGAGCACCATAAATCCAGCTCCGTAAAGCCCACCCTCAGAAGGCCAACCCAGCTCACACTCAGATCCTGCCATGACCCCAATCCCTTCCAGCCGATGGGAACCTTTCCATCACTGAACTTCTATAACCAGGTAACGAATGCAATCTCAGCCCCAAACTGTGCTGTAGAATGTGTTCAGTCGTAACAAGGTCCTCACATGGGTAGGATACTGTTTCTTGATCTGGGAACACACATGAGTGTGTTCCCTCTGCAACACTTCATCAAGCTGTATCCTTAGGATTGTGCGTTCTTCTTTGTGTATTTTATTTCTTTAAAGTTTTTAACAAAATTTCAGCCCTACTTTGTTACTGCTTGTTTTATTCACATGATCCTTGATCTCTGGCAAGATGAAATGTCCTTGAAGGCCTCACAAGAGCCTAGCAGAGCACTAGGCTTCTATTAAGAGCTACGTATTTGCCTACCGATTTCACTGCAATCTGGAGATCCCAGGCAAATCAGAGGGAGGAGGCAGGGCCTGAGGCAATAGAATGGTTTTCCAAACTCTTTCAGCATTAGGGAAACAAAACTTTCCTGATCCCAAAGTTGCAGATTAATAGGAGAGCCACAGAAATCCAAACAGGCTCATAGGGGGAAGTTGACTGTGCTGATGACAACCCATACCTTGGGAAGGTAACAATTTTGATGAAGAAAAAGATACATACATACACACGTGTATACACACACACACACAAAGTGCAGTGTCAGTAGAGTCTGACTCCAGCCTTCTCAGAAAAATTAACATTTTGCTGTTGGTAACTGGTAGTACCTATATTGAGAAGTGTCTTAAACCAAAATAGATCTGCAAGTGGCAGGCTCTCCTGAACAATACAGTAAGTTCACGATGGCTGATTCTCAAGGAAAGTCAGCTTGAGTGAGAGTTCCTTGATCTTGAAAATGCAGATGACTCCATTTACTCCAAGAAATACAAGGGCTGACCCCAAAGAAGAAGACGGGCTGGATGCAAAGGACCCTGAAAGGGTAAGACGGAGCCCCCAGAACCACTGGTAAGAAGGGGTCAGTTGGAGTCTCCAGCTGGAGTCTTCCAGACTCTAAGATGCTAAGTCTTAATACATTCTTGCGCACTGGGAGGTGGGTGGCGGGGTTGTTTCTCTTTCCGCTGTTTCTCCGGCTGCTGGAGAGCAGAGTCCTGTCCGGCAGGCCTGAACTGTCATCTAACAAGCAGATCGGGCTCCAGGAGAAGCTGGGAGACTCCCCCAGGCTCTGCCCTTGCCCCTCTGTGTCTGGCAGAGAGGAAGGAAGGGGGTGGAGGAAAGCAGGGGGAGGGTTTGGTGCCAGGGAGTTGACTGAAGTCTGACGAGAACACCATGCATCTGTGGAACTCGTGGGACAGACGGGTGTTCTCGTCGTGGGGCAGGGAAGCCCCCTGAAGCTCATCAGGGGAAAGGTGCATTTAGCATCCGGGTCAGTCTGAAGCGGAAGGGGACCCGAGATGCCCTCGGCTCCCCTGTTTCTCTCTCTTTCTGGTTTTGTCTTGTTTGACAAATCAAACCGAATCCCAAAGGACAAGCATGGGAGGGGAGAAGAGGCCTCCTTCTCCCCGCAGATTTATGGCATTCTGGATGCAGCTTGCGTCTGTCAGGCCAAAATGGTGAGGGTGGGCTAATAGAGTAGAATTACAGCTTCCTATAATGGGGAAAGTTAAATAGACAAGCTCTCCTACCCCGAGGAGAACGAAGCAGAGGTCAGGGCTGCCGCCTTTGAACATGAATGGCCCCTTCCCCTCGGCTCCCTTTCACATGTGGCCCGGCAACAGTAGCAGACAGATGCGACACAAAGACAGACACACCTGATTAACCACGAATACGACAGCTGTCGCTTCCCCACCGCCGCCGCTGCCCACACCCGGGCTCTCTCCGCTGCGTTTTTTCCCCTCCTTTCAGCCAGCGTGAGGAAATTAAACCTACCATTAAGACCCAAGTTAGTGGGAGGGTGTCAGCGGCGGCGGGGGCCTTTGTTTGCTCACAGACTGGTGATAGGTACCTTCTGATTTGTCCTTTCATCTGGGCCAGCGTGGGGGCCTCAGTCAGCTCGGGACCCAGAACCCAGGCAAAGGCCAGCGGTAGGTGGGGTGGGACCGGGCTGACTCAGACAGGAGGGAGTGGACTGACCGAAAGCAGCATGTTTTCTGCACCTGAAAGTGGGTCTCCCTACTCCCCGCCACCTACCTCTCTGTTTTATTCTCTTGCCTCCAGCAGCCAGAATTCCCTTCTGCTAAAAACACCCACCCTTAAAACAAGCTGGCCGCCGGGAATGGACCCATAGGAAGCGGCACTCAATGCAGCACTGTCTTTCCGTGAGAACTCACTTATTTTGCCCTACTGTGAGCTGACCTTAATACAGAAGAACCAGAGCAGGTGTCTGCAGTTTTTCTTTTTCCCCTTCTCTTAGGTAGCCAAACCCTTGAGTTCCAGTTAACTTCTAAGACCTCGAGAATCAGGTACAGGAGGAAATCTAAGTATTGAAAAGCAAATTTATTTCTAATGACATAATGTTGTAATGTGATTATAAGAGCATCCAGAAACCTTTGCAATGGTAATTACAGCCTTGAGTGTGAACCCTGAGTGTTTCTCAGGATTTTTTTTTTTTTTTGGTCAAGCTTGGGTTAATCATTTGACTTCTGTAAGCTTGCATTTATAGACCTTTAAAGGTTCTCTCCAGTGTCAGAAAGTCCCTTAAGTATTTGCAAAGAGAGACTAATAAAAATAATCAGAAATCACTCAGTGAACATCCAGCCTTATAACATAATGATGGGGTGGTAACTGGGTAATTTAACTCAATCTCACAGAAATGCAACAAGTATCCCCGATTTCCTCATGAGTGGAAATATGGTGAAATAATTCAAGCCTGTCACCTGAAGGCTCAGTGTTTCTCATGAAGCCTCAAGCCCTCTGTGTGCCTCTGACTCCTAAGAAATCAGGGAGATATTTCCATCAAGGCAATCAGGGAAAGGGCTAACTGAATTGCCTAGAAATTTTTGTTATATGTAACACAGTAAAAGTTCCCCAAAACCCTGTTTTGTAGGACACTGGGATTTGTTCTAGAACACAAAGGTAGCCTACGGGGCTTGGTGACTTGAGGCTCACCTTTCATCTCACTGATGAAGAGCTATATCCACTGTTATTAATAAATCAACTGAGGGTGTCTCACCTCAGAGCCATCTGAAAAGCTCCTACTCACTTTGCCTTCCAAACCGTCTTTACAACTCTTCTTCCAATCTCCAGTCTCCTTTTCTTGCTTCACAGAGCCCACAGTTTAAGCAGAGTAAGCCTGTCTGTTTTCAATTCTTAACTTTTCACACACACGGCAAATGAGAGGAACTTCTGAACACTGTGATCATCTGGCTGATGAGCAAGCTGTTTTCCATTTCTGGCAACAAATACTTTTGGCTTATCTTGACGGGAAGAAAAGGGATGAAAATATACTTTGGTTGGATATCGTTGATAGCATTTGTCATCTTTGCAGCTAAAAAAAATTAGCTTAGAGAAAATTTCCCTCAGTACTGCAGAAGATGGCAAAAGAATTGACACCACCACTGAGATGCCAGCTGAACCGGATTCATAAAAGAAGTAACCTACTGTGATATTTCTCATAACAAACACAACATCTCATTACAAAGTGGGCTGAGGGCTGGACCAGCAGTCAGGATCCTTGGGGCCTGGGCTGGGGGGCCTATGGGGGTACACAGTACCTTTCAAGGCTCACTTTACATGTCTGTAACCTGTCCCACTTTGTATCAGTTTTCTGGGGCTGCTGTAACAAAGTACTACAAACTGAGCAACTTAAACAACAGAAATGTATTGCCTCATAGCTCTGGAGGCTAGAAGTCCAAGATCAAGGTGTTGGTAGGGCTGACTTCTCCTGAGGCCTCTCTCCTTGGCTTGTAATCAGCCATCTTCTGTGTCTTTACGTGGTTTTCTTTCTTTATGTTTCTGGCCCTAAGCTCATCTTCTTATAAGGACACCAGTCATAATGGATTAGGGTCTGTCTTAATGACTTCATTTTAACCCGATTATTTCTTTAAAGACTCAATCTCCAAATACACTCTTGGGTACTGGAGGTTAACTTGTAGGGGGATGCGATTCAACTGCTACAACCCTTTGAGGGACTCAACTGAATAAGTTCAACTCTATCTCAACTCAGAAAGACTCTGAGCGTGTGGTCTGGATCCACAAATAAAGTGAGTTGAGTAGGCATCTGGCATCACTCTTGCCATGATTTACTCACAACAAAACACGAAGGAAGTAAAACAGATGGGCATGTCGTTTGAAGGCAGGAGAGTCCATCTCGTGGGTTCCAGGGGCCGTGAGAATCACAATGCCACCTCTCAAAAGGCTCAGGAAGACCAATAAACGAGATTACTTCCGCTCGAAGGTGAAAGTGTTTTATGACTGCATTTTCTCACCCTCATTGACCATGCCCATTCACCAAAGCCCAGAACAAAAGGGTTTTTCCCCCATTACATTTAGAAACAGCAAAGAGCAGAGAAATGAATCATCAAAGAGTCAGAACACTCTTCCTACGACTTTGTAACCTGAGTGAAAACATTACTTCCTGAAAGAGTGAAAAAAAAGAGAAAAGTGGCAGGAGTGGCAGCAGTGACAGCGTTGAGGCAAAGAACTTTAGGAACAGGCAAGGCTAGATGATGAAACGCGGCGGGTAAGCACACTCCCTCGGGGAAGCAAGGCTTGGACGGGGGGGAGGAACTGTGAATAAGAGGTTCCCAAAAAAAGATGTGTGTGTGATTTACTTAATAGTTCCACCAACGTGCAGCCGCGGGTTGGGTACGATGGTTCTAAATACCCTGTGACCCATGTTTACAAAGAACTTGGGTGGCTTTACTTAAATGACGCCTTCTTATTCATCACTGCCTCCTGCAGCACTGCTAGTCACCAAGGCTCCTGGAGCAGCACTGTGTAGTCATGAGCCACGTGCTGGCAGTGGCCCGGAAGTGAAGAAAAGACCACCAGCTCATGACTATGGAGCTCCATGGGAAAGATGTAGCTCTCGTGATGGCGTGAGTTGTGAGTTGATTTGTGTCTCCCAAAAAGATGTGTTGAAGTCCTAGCCCTCAGTATCTCTGAATGGGGCCTTATTTCACAAAAAGATCATTGCAGATTTAATTAGTTAACATGAAGTCAGACTACAGTAGGGTGGGCCCTTAATCCAATATGGCTGGGGTCCTTAAAAGGATAAATCTGAGCACAGAAACAGTGATATACATGGAGAATGTCATGAGATGATAGAAGCAGAGGCCAGGAATTCCAAGAATTGCCAGAAAATACCAAAAGCTAGGGGAGGCAAGGAAGGATTCTCTCCCACAGGGCTCAGGTGTCTGCCGACACCTTGATTTCAGATCTCCACCCCCCAGAACTGTGAGGGAATCACTTTTTGTTATTTAAGGCATCTGTTTGGTTGTACTCTGTTACATGGCAGCAATCAGTTCGGTTCAGTTCAGTCATTCAGTTGTGTCCAACTCTTTGGGACCCCATGGGCTGCAGCACGCCAGGCTTCCCTGTCCATCACCAACTCTGGGAGCTCAAATTTGAATCCATCGAGTCGGTGATGCCATTCAACCATCTCATCCTCTGTCGTCCCCTTTTCCTCTCGCCTTCAATCTTTCCCAGCATCAGGGTCTTTGCCAATGAGTCAGTTCTTCGCATCAGGTGGCCAAAGTATTGGAGCTTCAGCTTCAGCATCAGTCCGTCCAATGAATATTCAGGACTGATTTCCCTTAGGATTGACTGGTTGGTCTCCTTGAAGTCCAAGGGACTCTCAAGAGTCTTCTCCAGCACCACAGTTCAAAAGCATCAATTCTTTGGCACTCAGCTTTCTTTAGAGTCCAACTCTCACATCCATACATGACCACTGGAAAAACCATAGTGTTAGCTTTGACTATATAGACCTCTGTCAGTAAAGTAACGTCTCTACTTTTTAACGTGCTGTCTGGGTTGGTCATAGCTTTTCTTTCAAAGAGCAAGCATCTTTTAATTTCATGACTGCAGTCACCATCTACAGTGATTTTGGAGCCGAATAAAATAATGTCTGTCACTGTTTCCATTGTTTCCCCATCTATTTGCCATGAAGTGAAGACTCTTGAGAGTCCCTTGGACTGCAAGGAGATCCAACCAGTCCATTCTGAAGGAGATCAGCCTTGGGATTTCTTTGGAAGGACTGATGCTAAAGCTGAAATTCCAGTACTTTGGCCACCTCATGAGAAGAGTTGACTCATTGGAAAAAACTCTGATGCTGGGAGGGATTGGGGGCAGGAGGAAAAGGGGACGACAGAGGATGAGATAGCTGGATGGCATTACTGACTCGATGGATTGAGTTTGAGTGAACTCCAGGAGATGGTGATGGACAGGGAGGCCTGGCGTGCTGCGA
>SJYX01007307.1:50062-169663 GCA_006410675.1 Oreotragus oreotragus
TGATGCTGGGAGGGATTGGGGGCAGGAGGAGAAGGTGACGACCGCGGATGAAATGGCTGGATGGCATCACGGACTCGATGGACGTGAGTCTGAGTGAACTCCAGGAGTTGATGTTGGACCGGGAGGCCTGGTGTGCTGCAATTCATGGCGTCACAAAGAGTCAGAAACTACTGAATGACTGAACTGAACTAAATCTTAAAATATTGTTAGAAGTCAAACTTGTCCTAATAAATCATTAAGATTGGTCTTCCTTGTGATAATCAAATTTACCATATATAATACTCATGGCAAACGCTGTTAGTAATTCACCCAAATCCACATTTGTCTCTTCCTCTTGTGCACATGTCTTAATCATGTTTCTCAGACTTCCATGCAGTACAGGCATCCATGGGATTAATTCCATTCCAGCCACTATATTCCTCCCACTATATTCCTCCATGCTGTTTCCAAGTCTAGCTTTCTGGGTCCAAGTTCACAACCAGGAGGATGACTTAGGAAGCTGTATATTGAAGTTGGCAGAGTGCCAGTCAGCCTGGAACCCTGTGTGGAGCCACTGACACTGGCTTTGTTCCCTTTGCCTTTGAGCAAGAGATACCATTCTCCACATTCTGGTCTATTTAAATTCCAGAATTTACCATTATAAAAACAGTGCCTTTAAAATATCCTTAGTGTTCAAATATATGCCAATAAATTAATATTATTAGTCTTATTGAATAAAAGACAAACATATTTTACATGAATGTATGTAAAATAATTGGAGAAGGAAATGGCACCCCACTCCAGTATTCTTGCCTGGAGAATCACATGGACAGAGGAGGCTGGTGGGCTGCAGTCCACGGGGTCACAAAGAATCAGACATGACTAACTGACTAACAGAAGCATGTAAAATAACAGAGAT
Source organism: Oreotragus oreotragus (assembly GCA_006410675.1). Classification (NCBI taxonomy): domain Eukaryota; kingdom Metazoa; phylum Chordata; class Mammalia; order Artiodactyla; family Bovidae; genus Oreotragus; species Oreotragus oreotragus. The sequence continues at coordinate 50,961 of SJYX01007307.1, forward strand.
TTTTACTGTAAAGACTTCTTGAAATAGCTTCTTTAACTTCAGACTACTTGAATCCCATGCAATTGTATCACACACAAAAAGAAGAATTGGAAATTTAGTTTCCACTGAATTTTTTATTTCTTTTTTCAATATAAATTTATTTATTTTAACTGGAGGCTAAGTACTTTACAATATTGTATTGATTTTCCCATACGATGACATGTGACTTGAGGTAAATGGTTCTCTAGGCATAGCTGGGACATACCTCCTCCTTGCCTTTGTCTTCAAGGCTCTGTGGATGTGAAGTGAGATTGAGGCAATAATAGAGACCTTTAAGACTTCCCTGGTGGTCCAATGGTTAAAAACTCTGCCTTCTAATGCAAAGGGTGAAGGTTCACTCCCTGGTTGGGGAACTAAGATCCCACATACCTTGGGGTGTGGCCAGGAAAGAAAAAATAAGAATAGAGATTATTGCTTCAGTTTTATTCCTGAGGGAGTAAAATACTTCTTCAGAATTCTCAGTTGCCTTCCAACAAAGATGATTCATAAATTACCCAGCATTGACCTTTTGTTGAAAATGTAGCTAATGGCCTTGGGTTAATATGTGCATGCATGTGTGTGTGTGTGTGTGTGTGTGATGGTTGCACATTCTATATGCTCAGTTGCTCACTTGTGTCTGACTCTCTGAGACTCCATTAGCCTGCCAGGCTCCTCTGTCTGTGGGATTCTCCAGGTGGAAATACTGGAGTGAGCATTTCTCTACACAAATATAAAGACACAGACACAACACACCCAGCCTTAACCTTTCTTTTCTACTCTTTTTGGGACCTATGACATACTCACAGACATTTTTAGATCAACCTTACTAGTCAACCCACATTCATGTAGCCCCTCTAAAATATTGATTTTGTAAGAACAACCAGAGACCTTCATATTAACTTCTCAGTTCAGTTCACTTCAGTTGCTTAATTGTGTCCAACTCTTTGTGACCCCATGGACTGCAGCACACCAAGCCTCCCTGTCCATCACCAAGTCCAAACTCATGTCCTTTGAGTCAGTGATGCCATCCAACATCTCATCCTCTGTCATCTTCTTCTCCTCCCACCTTCAGTGTTTCCCAGCATCAAGGTCTTTTCTGATGAGTCAGTTCTTCACATCAGGTAACCAAAGTATTGGAGTTTCAGCACCAGTCCTTCCAATGAATATTCAGGACTGATTTCCTTTAAGATGGACTGGTTGTATCTCCTTGAAGTCCAAGGGACTTTCAAGAGTCTTCTCCAACAGTTCAAAAGCATCAATTAAGTTCTTACTTAAAGCCTAAGGAAATAAAACCCAATGTGTTGCTGCAGAAATACAATAAAGATCCAAGTCTCATGACTGATTAAATGCTCTTTCCAAGTCACTGTAAAATTTTCATGCACTCCTGCCCTTTTGACTTATCTATTCAGCTGAATTTAGTAGTTAACTAACTTGAACAATGAAAATCAGAAGACTGTCAAATATTACTAGAGATGGCTAGTAAGTTGGGTGAGCAAATCTGACCTACTTTAATGCAGAGATTCAAAATATAAACCTAATTAAGTTGCCATCAAGAGCTTAACGTTAAATATAAGTATACAAAAAATATATATATAAATCCATATACCTATGGACACCTTATCTTCGACAAAGGCAAAAATATACAATGGAGAAAAGGCAATCTCTTTAACAAGTGGTGCTGGGAAAACTGGTCAACCACTTGTAAAAGAACGAAACTAGAACACTTTCTAACACCATACACAAAAATAAACTCAAAATGGATTAAAGATCTAAATGTAAGACCAGAAACTATAAAACTCCTAGAGGAGAACATAAGCAAAACACTCTTCAACATAAATCACAGCAGGATCCTCTATGATCCACCTCCCAGAATACTGGAAATAAAAACAAAAATAAACAAATGGGATCTAATTAAAAGTAAAAGCTTCTGCACAACAAAGGAAACTATAAGCAAGGTGAAAAGACAACCTTCAAAATGGGAGAAAATAATAGCAAATAAGCAACTGGCAAACAACTAACCTCAAAAATATACAAACAACTTATGCAGCTCAATTCCAGAAAAATAAATGACCCAATCAAAAAATGGGCCAAATACACAAAGACAGAAATATAGATCAATGGAACAAAATAGAAAGCCCAGAGATAAATCCACACACATATGGACACCTTATCTTTGACAAAGGAGGCAAGAATATACAATGGAGTAAAGACAATCTCTTTAACAAGTGGTGCTGGGAAAACTGGTCAACCACTTGTAAAAGAATGAAACTAGATCACTTTCTAACACCACACACAAAAATAAACNCAGAGACATTACTTTGCTGACTAACGTCCGTCTAGTCAAGGCTATGGTTTTCACAGTGGTCATGTATGGATGTGAGAGTTGAACTGTGAAGAAGGCTGAGCACCGAATAATTGATGCTTTTGAACCGTGGTGTTGGAGAAGATTCTTGAGAGTCCCTTGGACTGCAAAGAGATCCAACCAGTCCATTCTGAAGGAGATCAACCCTGGGATTTCTTTGGAGGGAATGATGCTAAAGCTGAAACTCCAGTACTTTGGCCACCTCATGCGAAGAGTTGACTCATTGGAAAAAACTCTGATGCTGGGAGGAATTGGGGGCAGGAGGAGAAGGGGACGACCGAGGATGAGATGGCTAGATGGCATCACTGACTCAATGGACGTGTCTCGGTGAACTCTTAGATTTGGTGATGAACAGGGAGGCCTGGTGTGCTCCGATTCATGGGGTCGCAAAGAGTCGGACACAGCTGAGCGACTGAACTGAACTGATATATACATACACACACACACACACACACACACACACACACACACACACATATGGGCTTCCCTGGTGGTAGAAATGTTTAAAATCTGTCTGCAATGCAGGCCACCCAGGTTTGATCCATGGGTCTGGAAGATCGCCTGGAGAAAGGAATGCCAATCCATTGCAGTAGTCTTAATTATGCCTGGAAAATCCCACAGGCATAGGAACCTGGCAGGCTAAAGTTCATGGGGGTCATAAAGAGTTAGACATGACTGAGTGATTAACACAATAACTTAAATATCAAAAAATATATCAAAGATACAGAAAACACACACACATACACACACTGCTTTCCTTATAATCCTAATTGCACAGAGTAAATCTCATCATTTTTCTTACTGATTTATAACTTCAATACACAGGTCAAAGAGGAAAAAAAAAAAGCCACAGATATGAAAAGATGAGATCTGTTTTTATCCAAGTCTTTCTGGCAAGAAGTTCTTGCTTTTAATAACGGAACTACCTGAAACCATAGAAGGAGACAGGAACTTCCTCCCTTTTTTTTTTTTTCCCAAATTATCCACTAATCTTTTAATTAAACATGAATGATGGAGAAATGGCAAGTGAGCAGAAGAAGCTGAGGAACACAGCTTCTTTATGTATTTGTTCAACCTTAATCATTCTGCACATCTCTCAGAGATCTGTATTAATTACATGGAATCTAATCCATTCTACTAAAACTGATATTGTCAGCCACCATGGTTGGCTCCAGTTCATAGCATTTGTAGACACAGGTTGTTAAAATATATAACCTAGAATAGAAACTTTTAGGAGGGCTTTACATAGTAGAGGATGCTAAAGTTTTAGAAGATGGTTTCATATAAATTTGGACTTTAGATAACAAAAGATCTTTGATTTTTCTGGAAATCTCTCAATCATATATTTAATTTAATGTGTATGCATGCTCAGTTACTTCAGTTGTGTCCGACTGTCTGCAACACTATGGACTGTAGCCTGCCAGGCTCCTCTGTCCGTGGGATTCTCCAGGCAAGAATACTGGAGTGGATTGCCATGCCCTCCTCCAGGGAATCTTCCCAACTCAGAAATTGCACTCATGCCTGTTGCATCTTCTGCATTGCTGCTGAGCCACCAGGGAAATCCATTTGACTTAATATTTCCTCTCAATTCAGTAAGGTGCTTTTTATTTTAGTCATAAAAGTATAGTTTTGGCAAAAATATATGGAAATACTAAGGCATATATGATACCAACAAGTATTTTTTTAAGACAAGGAATTAAAGAAAAAACAGTACATATCCCACTCTATATAACAGTGACAGAGATTGCTTAGTGAGTGCTTACTACGTATGAGGGACTATTCTAAACATTTTTCATAAGTTATTGAAGTGATTCCATGTAATTATATTGTAGTTTTACTTTTGAGGACAAAAGCCTCAAGAATAAGTCACTCACCCACATTTAAATATCTCCTGTGTCTCTGATACTCATAATCCATGAACTCTAAATCATTCACTCTTTCTCTCACAATTTCCTCCACCTCTCCTGTGCTCCCCAGACCAACTGATATTTCAAGGGATTCTACTTCATTCATTCATTCAACTATGTTTACACATGCTTGGCACTCTTTTAGGTGCTTGATTCATATCAGTGAGCACAATGAACATACCCTTTGTCTTCATCAAGCGACATTCATTTCCTAATATTGTATCTCAACTCCCTCACTTTGCTCTCCCTTTGTCATAGAAGTCTGGCACAATTCCCACCCTGGTTAAATCTAACTCTTTTGTCTGTTCTCACACTTGTCAAACACATATGTTAAAACCTGTGGCCATGCCACCTGACTTCACTATTAATTGCTAACCAAGAGCAACAAATGGGCTGCTATCAATAACCACAAATACCAAAGTTACGTTCTCTCCTGCTTTTTTTCACTTCCCTAGATGATGTTCAATCTTTTCCTTACCTCCTTCCCTACCTACTTATATCTGTTTTATTGAATGACCTTGGTTCCTGTGTTACAGACAAGATAGTAAAGATCAGAAGGAAATTGTACAAACTTCTGTCGTGAAAACTATCACTGTACCTGTGTCTGTATTTGTCCCAATTTGTCTCTCTTTCCAATTTGTATTTGTCCCACTTGGCTCTCCTTCCTGCCACTGCGAAAGATTATTTCTATGCTTCTATCCAAAGAGAATGCTTCCCAGATGTCAATGTGCTTAGTTGCTCAGTTGTGTCCAACTCTTTGTGACCTTTTGGGCTGTAGCCACTAGCCTCCTTTGTCCACGGAATTTTTCAGGCAAGAATACTGGGTTGTCATTTCCTTTTCCAGAGGATTTTTCAGACCCAGCAGTCAAACCCATGTCTCCTGCATCTTTTGCATTGCAGGTCATTCTTTACTGCTGAGCCACCAGCGAGAATCTACCTGCCAAATAGGAGATGCAAGAGACAGAGGTCTGATCACTGTATCAGGAAGATTCCCCTGGAGAAGGAAATGGCAGCACACTCTATTTCCAGGCAGTGCCTTGAAAATGCCATGGACAGAGGAGCCTAGTAGGCTATGGCCCAAAGGCAGAATCTGACACAACTGAGCAACTGAGCACCACATTCAAAGAGAAGCTCCCCTCATTTGATTCCACTAATTCTATTCTAGCCTCTGTCCTCATTTACTTATGTATAATCAACTTATTTCTTTTTTAAAGAACTTCTATAAATATACAGCTATATTAGCTCACAGCAAAAAAAAAAAAAAGTGTCTCTTGATCCAAGATCACTTTCCCTTTTCTCTCCCATTAATCTTTTCTTTACCTTGAAAGAAAGGCATGCCCTACTCTTTGTGATCCCATAGACTATAGCCTGCCAGTTTCCTCTATTCATGGAATTATCCAGGCAAGAATACTGAGTGGGTTGCCATTTCCTTCTCCATGGGGTCTTCCTAACCTAGGAATCAAACCTGAGTCTCCTGCACTGCAGGCTACCATTCGAGCCACCAGGGAAGCCCTTTGTTTATTTTAAAGTTCTTCAAACTGTATCTTGTTCACAATTCTCTTCTTTATCTGGTTCTAAAAGGCTCTCAGTTCCATGGCTTTACAATAATAGCTCTTGTCAATACCACCATTGATCCTGAGTTGCAAAACTGAGGTTAGCCTCCAGTCATCTTACTTATCCCACAGCGATGTTGGAATTAACTAACACTGTCTCTTTCTTAAAACATGTTTTATGACTGATTTCTTGGATGCAGATTTCTTCATTCTTCTCCTACTCTCCAAAGATTGTGTTCAGATTTCTTTGATCTTCTTTAACTCTCCAGTCTCTGGATTCTGGTTGTTGGGAACTCAGTCCATCAATATATTTTCTTTTAAAGCACTTACTACCCTGCTGGAATCATCTAGTCTTCTATCATGTACATGCTACTGATTTCCCAAGTTATATTTTCAGGTTGAGGTATCTACTCTAAATATGTCTAAAATACGTCTCATGTCCATGTTCTGTCTTCCTTGTCTCCTCCTACCAATAAAAGTTTTAGGTCTTCTTCTTGCTGCTGCTAAGTCACTTCAGTCGTGTCCGNAGCAATATACAGCCTTGACGTACTCCTTTCCCAATTTGGAACCAGTCTGTTGTTCCATACCCAGTTCTAACTGTTGCTTCTTGACCTGGATACAGATTTCTCAGGAGGCAGGACAGGTGGTCTGGTATTCCAATCTCTTTAATAATTTCCCACAGTTTGTTGTGACCCACACAACAAACTTTAGCATAGTCAATAAACCAGAAGTAGATGTTTTTCTGGAATTCTCTTGAGTTTTCTCTGATCCAGTGGATGTTGGCAAATTGATCTCTGGTTCCTCTGCCTTTTCTAAATTCAGCTTGAACATCTGAAAGTTCTCAGTTCACATACTATTGAAGCCTAGCTTGGAGAATTTTGAGCATTACTTTGCTAGTGCGTGAGATGAGTGCAATTGTGCAGTAGTTTGAACATTCTTTGGCATTGACTTCCAAAGGAAGGCAATGAGATTGGAATGAAAACTGACCTTTTCCAGTCCTGTGGTCACTGCTGAGTTTTCCAAATTTGCTGGCATAGTGAGTGCAGCACTTTCACAGCATCATTTTTTAGGATTTTAAATAGATCAGCTGGAATTCCATCACCTCCACTAGCTTTGTTCATAGTGATGCTTCCTAAAATCCATTTGACATCACACTCCAGGATGTCTGGGTCTAGGTGAGTGATCACACCACTGTGGTTATCTGGGTCATTAAGATCTTTTTTGTATAGTTCTGTGTATTCTTGCCACCTCTTCTTAATATCTTCTGCTTCTGTTAGGTCCATACCATTTCTCTCCTTTATTGTGCCCATCTTTGCATAAAATGTTCCCTTGGTATCTCTAATTTTCTTGAAGAGATCTCTGTTCTGTCTCATTCTGTTATTTTCCTCTATTTCTTTGCATTGATCACTGAGGAAGGCTTTCTTATCTCACCTTGCTATTCTTTGAAACTCTGCATTCAGATGGTTTATCTTTCCTTTTCTCCTTTGCCTTTCACTTCACTTCTTTTCTCAGCTATTTCTAAGGCCTCCCCAGACAGCCATTTGCCTTTTTTCATTTCATTTCTTTTTTCGTTTCATTTCTTCTTTTTGATCACCTCCTCCTGTACAATGTTATAAACCTCCATCCACAGTTCTGCAGGCACTCTATCAGATCTAATCCCTTGAAATCTATTTGTCATTTCCATTGTATAATCACAAGGGATTTGATTTAGGTCATATCTGAATGGTCAAGTGGTTTTCCATACTTTCTTCAATTTAAATCTGAATTTGCAATAAGAAGTTCATGATCTGATCCACAGTCAGCTCCTGGTCTTCTTTTCACTGACTGTATAGAGCTTCTCCATCTTTGACTGCAAAGAATACAACAATCTGATTTTGGTATTGAACATCTGGTGATGTCCATGTGTAGAGTCATCTCTTGTGTTGTTGGAAGAGGGTGCTTGCTATGACCAGTGAATTCTTTTGGCAAAACTCTGTTAGCCTTCGCCCTGCTTCATTTTGTACTCCAAGGCCAACCTTGCCTGTTATTCCAGGTATCTCTCGACTTCCTAATTTTCATGGCAGTCATAGAAAAGTAGAACAGCACACTGCACACTGTGGTGAAACCCATAAGACTTACTCCCCATGTTCTTTAGAAGGCTTCCCTGGTGGCTAAGAGGTTAAAGCGTCTGCCTCTAATGAGGGAGTCCTGGGTTCAATCCCTGGGTCAGGAAGACCCCCTGGAGAAGGAAATGGCAACCCACTCTGGTACTCTTGCCTGGAGAATCCCATGGACAGAGGAGCCTGGTAGGCTACAGTCCATGGGGTCGCAAAGAGTCGGACATGCTTCCCTGGTGGCTAAGAGGTTAAAGCGTCTGCCTCTAATGAGGGAGTCCTGGGTTCAATCCCTGGGTCAGGAAGACCCCCTGGAGAAGGAAATGGCAACCCACTCTGGTACTCTTGCCTGGAGAATCCCATGGACAGAGGAGCCTGGTAGGCTACAGTCCATGGGGTCGCAAAGAGTCGGACACGACTGAGCGACTTCACTTACTTAGCCATGTTCTTCTGCTCCATGGCTTCTAAACAATACCCTTCCAAAGGCCTCCACTTTCAGGAACTTGGCTTTTTTCCAGTTTTTAAAAACCTTTACTGGTCTTCCACCTCCTCACGCCAACATGTCGCACCCTCAGTAGATCACAGCTGGAGACAGACTATCCACTTGTTTTCACTGGTGACTTCTGTAATCTTAACTTCTCATAAAGACCTTGGTCAAGTCTGTAGGCCTTCATCTCTTCATTAGAAAATGAAGGACTCTGAACTATAGTAATTTCTAGTCTGAACCACTGAAGACCATAACCCCTATTTTTCTTTCTCAGTGTTTTAGACTCCAAGAAGGTAAATGAGAAAGGGAACAAAAATGTGACGTTTCCTTCCCTCCTGTGCTATTTTTAAGGTCTTGTTACAAAAATTAAATGAAAAATATTTCTTGAATAAACTGTTTAGCAAGCTGCAAGAGGAAAGAGAAAGGATATCAAATCAAAGGAGATGTTTCAAACCACAGAGCTATCAGTTAATCAACCACATGTATTGATGCCTAACGAGAGACAGACATACAAATGAACAATGGCCACATCATGCATAAAAAGTAGAGTTCTGACCTACACGCTGCAGTAACCAGCCCAGGAAAACAACCCATTTTCTACAGTAACCAGTCCAGGAAGTCAGCCTGCTGTGTTAGGCTTATAGAAAGTCAGACTCCTATCAGCAGTAACAATCCAAAATGACTAGAGCTTAATAACTGGCAGCTTTACTTATTTTTGTCCACACCCTTCCAACTTAGGACCTAAGAAAATCAAATATACACCCCTAACTGATTCCACAGGATGCCTTGCTTCTAGTTACCTGCCTCCAGGTTCCCCAAGCCAACAGTCTACAATTAAGACACACATGAAGCCTTTTCTTTTTTCCACTATAAATCTTTCCCATTCTTTCACTTGCCTTTGAGTCTCTGCCAAAACATAAGTGATGGTGGCTAATCCCCTTGCTAGATCAAGTTCTAAATAAACACCTTTGCTCGTTCTTATTTGGGTGGTCTTCATTTATTTCCACACTAACAAATACAAATAAATCCTAAGGAGACTCTTGGCAGGTAGGGAAAAATACAAGGAGGTGTAAGACGTGGTCTTTATACTTAAAAAACTTTTAAAACCTTGGGATTTGAGATTAAATGCACAGAGAACGAGAACATCTACCACAGCAGACAAGCAAGGGATTAGTTTATTACTCAGCAAGTAATAAAAACAGTCAGGAATAATCAGTCCTGAGTGTAAGTTCTAGGCAATGAGTGTAGAAGTTTGGAGGAGAGAGAGTACTGTTGACTGAGGCGATCAGATATGAACTGGACCTCAGTATTCAGAAAGGAATTATTACAATGAGTCCCCTTGATCCCATGATTACTTAATCTTGGAAGTGTGGGGAAACAGGAAGGAGCCCTAGCAGGAAACCTGTTTGTTCCATGACAACTTTGTCACTTAGAGGAGGGTGACTTATTGGGAAGCCCCCTTCTTCCTCTTCATAAGCTCCAAATGCGTAGACCTTCCCTGAGTCACCCAGACTGTAGATGGGATGAACTCGGCCAGCTGGCCTCTGTGTTTCTGTCCCAAATCTCTGCCACAAAATTTTGGCTGCCCATTAAGAGAAGACCTATATCCCCAACCAGGCCAAGCAGAGGAGTTCTCTCTGATGCTGAGGTTTTAGGGAATTGGATAAACAGGACCCTTCTTTCCTGACCAAGTTGTGAATCAATTAAGAGGCATAAGTATAAGACAGAGGTAAAAAATTGCATCTCTCTTTTTTTTTTTTCAAATTGAGAAAGTCTTGATTAGAGACCATGACTTTAGGTCTGTGGACTTGTTAATACTGTACCACTGAAATGAAATCCCCTAGCCAGCATCAGGCAATGTTGGAAGACAGGAAACTTGGCCACATGAGGAGCTACCCCTTAAAACTTGAGACTTAAAGGAACAGAAAATGTTTACTTTCTCCAGTCAATTCCCACACAGAGGGAGGAGACAGTGAGACACACATCTTCGGTGGGTTCTCCCAGACTAATCATTTTCCTCTCCCTCCAATGAGGTGAAGGAGAGGATGGAGAGAGGCCCGGGGGTTTACTCACTGGAAGCACATTCCCCTGGAAGCAAGAGGAGTGGAGAATAAACATTCCTATGTCACACCTACAACAAGCAGGACTAAGTCTCTGCAGGTTTGAAGCCTTTCTCTCTCACACATACACGTGTGCACACATGGCTACCAATGCTGTGGTCGTATTTTTACTTTTAGAATTTCTGACAACTTTTTTAACTCTAAAAGGAACAAATGTATTAATAGAGAAAATCGCCCAAGTAAGGGACTGCCCTCGGTGTGGACCGGTGTTAAGTGAAGACCCCGAAGTCAGGAGTCTAGTCCTAGCATTTAGTGGCTCTGTCCCTAATTATGCACTGGGGCTCATGGCCCTTGCCTTGCTACCTGTGAAAGATGGGAGGTAAAATGAGAGAGGGTCCCCACGTAGCTCAGTTCTATTTCCCAGAGGCACTGAGATGGGCTCATATTAAGAGAAAATAGTCATTTTTTTCCCTGAAATTTGGGATAAATGTGGAATAGCCTGGGGAGAAACGAACAGAAAAATGAAGAAGGAAGTAGAGCTGAGGAAGGAGGAAAGAAGGGTTAGTCTTGCAAATACAAAACAGGAAGAAAAAAGGGGGTACAGAACTGTTATTTCCCAAGGTTCCCCTGAAAGGAGCTACAGGGACCTCGAAGTCAGAACTTCACTCATTGGTAGATGTACAGGAAGGCTCAATGGGAAATGCAGCTTCAGCTGGAAGGGCATAGAAGGACTGCGCTGTTTCCTTTTGTTAATTAGGGACTCGTTCAGTTTCTCCACCTGTTCTTCTCTCTGCCCTCCATTTCCCTTTCGTGTGCTTTCATTCAACACAACTAGGCACCAGATGCTGTGACAGGTGCTGTGCCCACAGAGAAAATGGACTCTCCCTGCTACCTGCAGGGGGATTCAGGTCAGGTAGAGAGGGACGAGAGCCGTGTTCTGTTACAGTACGATGGGATGGGTGCAGACGGAGACACAAACAAGAGGCAGCAGGGACCAGAGGAGAGGCTTGAACTTCGGGAGCAAGGGAAGGGACCACCAGAGGGCCCCTTCTCAAGGCTCTCCAAGACACAGACACAGAGAGGAGTGGGGAGACGTGAGCCAGGAGGGTGGGTAGCCAGGTCATAAGGAGCCCCACTGGCCACAATGGAGAGTCTGGATTTTGCCTTGAAAATAGGGAGAAAATAGGGTTTTCAATACGGCTTACAAAGTTGTTTTCAGATTTATACTCACAAAGTTTGGAAAAAGAGCTAACTACAAAGGATAAAATAAAATACACCCAAAATCCCACCACCCAGAAATAACCATAATTAATATTTTGATGGTTTTTCTTCTGGTATTTTTTACTATTTATAGCTATATGTATCTAGGCAAAGAGAAAAAGGTTTTCAAAACATCAGACAAATTATACCATAGCTACAGTTCTATATCTTGCTCTTGTGATTTATACCATAAACACCTTCACATCATTTTTTTTCCAAACATGTGATCTAAATAATGACACAGAATTCTATTAATTGGATTTAACTAATGCTTTTCTTATCATTAGACAGTTTGGTTTCTTTCCAGATCTTTATCTATAATGCTTATTATATCCCTAAGATAAATTTTCCCCCAAAATTAAATCATTGAGTTAAAAGATATGAACATTTTAAGATTAAGAGCACCAATATAGCAGGTTTAAAAGATAAAGATGGACGCATAGAAATTTATACTATTTATTTCCTTTATGTTCTGTTAACTCACTTATTTGTCTTCAGTGAAAGATAAGGAGAAAGACCTAAGCCACTAACAGGTGTTTCAGTTAATGGAAGGTTCATCATGATTATGAGGTTATGACAGGAGCCCACAGGGATCACATTCATGCTCTGACACTCTTGAGGTTGCAGAGATCCCATGGGATCTAAAATTTAATCTGTCCTGACCCTCAACCAATTGGAGTACTCAGAGTTCATGTTTTCCTTCCTGTTGGAAAAAAATCTGAAGGTCCAAAGACCCCCATTTAAGGTTCCTTTTCCTGCTGAAATTCTCTGATTGTATCTCTGTGAATGTTCCTTACAAGTGAGCTACGTTATTAACAGTGCTTTCAACATGACGCTCCTTCTCCAAAGGCAGAGAGAAGGAAGAACATTTAAGTCTTCTATTGACATAACAGAAATTTCTCAAATGCTCTCAAATTTGTCTTTATTTGTGTGCTGCTGCCTATGAATTACTTTCTTGTGGAGTATGGTTTGAATTACAGAAGCAATCCATCCCTTCCCCAGGGTTACAGAATACTTCTTTGTGATGTTCATATCCTAACTGTAATCCCACTGTCATGTTTTGTTGATGTTCCCTGGAGTTTACATCAGACATAATTCTTGGGCAACGGAGGTTGGGTTCCAGTAATATGACCAGTTCCGTTCGTTAGAACCCTTCTGACAACAAGCTCTCTCTAAACAGCCTTTCTAACATGTGTTTATAATCACTTGGAGGTATCTCTATGGCACTTGAGTTGGCCTTCCATCTGAAGTGGCCCTTAGGGTAGCGCACACTCATCCAGTCTGCCCCTGGTTTTGTGGTTTTTTAATCTGGCATCTCAGGAGGCAGAGTGCTCTAACTGAAAAAGCGCCAAACTTGTCTCAAGAGGTCTAGAGTCTTGGCCAAGTTCTGCCACTGACAACCCAAGTGACAGAGGAATCTGCCTCCCATCCATCCGTCTCTCAGAACTGTCATAAGGTGTAAAACCAAATGCTACTCGTTAAAATAGAAAACAATGCACACATTTGCCTTGATGAAGTCGGTACAGTCGGTTCCTGGACTCCCTGTGGACACCAAACTCTGAGGATGTTCAAGTTCATTATATGAAATGGGGTGTCCCGTCAGCTCTCCATATCCACGGTTCCACATCTGCAAATACAGAGGACTGACTATATTTTATTGCAGCAATCTCATTTATATGAACAGTACAAGAAATAATACAGTCCATAAAGAAAATGTATTCATTCAAAAAATTTATTAGGCCCACCAGGGATAACAGCAGACACTTGGCAAACCAAGAAAAGCAGAATACCGTTCAGGCAGTCAAGGGGTTCAGAGGAGAGTTGGAAAACAGTGCCTCTGGCTATGAGAAGCATTTTATTGTGTGTAGCAGGATGTGGGGGTGCAGAGGAGCGAGCAAGGAACCTGCCCGCGGAAAGTCAGCAAAGGTCAAAAGGTGAGGTTTGAACAAAGTCTTGAAAGATGTAAAAGACAATGTCCAGGCAGATAAGTCAGAAAAGGAAGAATTATTCAGAAAACCCCTAAGAAGCAAAAGGACGCAACATGGCCAGGAAACAGCTAGTCCATCAGGGCGAGAGAATGCAAGAGTGTGTTGGGAAATGGCAAGGCTGAAGGCTTGTTTTCTGGGCAGGACAGAGCCAGTGATGAGAATGGTTATATTAGTCCTGGTCCAGGCAAGAAACATCCGGCACACTGAATTCAGTAATTTAAAAATTATTTTCAAAGGGATTACATTCAAAAGTGTGGGTGGGGTGTAGGGAAACCACGTGGGGTCCTGTTGCCATCCTTAGGCCTGAAGGATGAAGGTAAAAACACAAACTTGGAGGAGAGAGTTATGTGGAGAAGCCATCTGATAGGAGTTGTATCAGTTGAGGGATGCAGCCAGTGTTTGGAGACCTCCAGGGAAGCGGGCAGGGGTTGGAGGGAGGTTCAAGAAGGAGACATACGTAGAGCGGATTCACTTCATCATACAGCAGAAACCGACACAACAATGTAAGCTATCAGATATGTCTGAGCTTAAGAGAACATTTCAGATAACTGTTTTCCCTATAAAAGTAAAAAGTGTCCTTTTTTTTTTTTTAATGTATCTCTTTCTAAAGTGGCTCAATGGTGAAGAATCCACCTGGCAATGCAGGAGACTTAGGAGATGAGGGTTCGAACCCTGGGTTAGGAAGATCCCCTGGAGAAGGGAATGGCAACCCACTCCAGTATTCTTGCCTGGAGAATCCCATGGACAGAGGAGCCTGGCAGGCAACAGTCCAAGGGGTCGCAAGAGTCAGACTGAGCAACTGTGCATGCACACACGTACACATCTCTAAATGCCGTTCATTTATATCAAACACAGAATCTAGCTTCCCTTTTATATAGCTCAAGACTTGCTTCTTCTTACCAAAAGCAAGTTTTCCATTTGAATCCAGCTTGTCCCCATCCTCGTTAGTCTAAACCTCTAAGCATAATTCCAGCCTTCTTGTTAGAGCTGAAGACTGGCCATGTGACTCAACTCTGGCTAACAAGATGGGAGAGCTAAAAGCTTCCTGGGAAAGGAGGTTCGTTGCTTTTCTGCGGGAAGTACTTACAGCAACTAGCTCCCTCTGACTCACACTCTCTGGTCACGGTAAGGGAACACTAGCACTAATGCTAGTGGCAATCCTTCTGTGCACGTAAAGAGAGCCAGCCTGAGCATCAAGTCAGCACTGCATATGCAGAGATGGACACAGCCTGAGTTCTTACACTTAGCACCGAACCACTGGCTCAGCCTTTCTGGAGTCTCTAGATGTCTTAACCACTTCAGCCACGTTCACCTTTTCTATTAACTGCCAATGCAAGCACCCTAACCCATCCAGGTGTCTCCTGATTACCTAGACCCTTCTGGTGAGGTTCCCAGGAGTTGTCATTTCTCAGTGACAACACGACGACATGCCTTAAAGCCCCTAGCACAGAACTTAGCACAGGAGGGGCCCTGGGCAAGGGTCCGCTCCCGTCCTGTTGGCTTGCTGCTCAGCCTCGAGCACTCTCCCACCCAGATCCCCACCACTATTTCTGATATGCTTTGTGTGCCAGGACCGGGTCCCAGCAGGCCTCCGGATAGTTGAGTGCTCAGAAGCCTCACCACCTTGATGGAACTCCGTGACCCAGAAACAGCAGCGAACAAGCCACCTTCCTTATTCAACTGCCAGCATGGCTAGTCACAGAGATTCTTGCTCTTTAAGGCACTCAGATACGGTGGGGTAGCATGAACACCACCATTAGAAGCTCAGAAAACCTGGTTTCTGATCATTCACAGCTAGTTCAAGATGTTCACACCTGAGTCATCATTGCCAGTATCAGTCCTCGCATTGCAGATGTGTAGAAAGACTGATTAATAAAGAATTCTGATGACTGTAATGTTCACAGTATCACTAAAGGAGAAGGTTGAGACTCTAGCCAGTAATCTCTTTTGAAAAAGAGTCCTCTGAATTTCTCCTCCCTTCACCCTGAATGTCTTAGTTCTGGGATTTTGGCCCATCGGAAGTTGAATAAACCCTCATTTAGGAGGACGCCTCACACTCCCCTGAGCTATGTGTCCTAGTGTGCTCTGGGACAGCCCATACTATGGTGGTGCATCCTAAGAAACCTTCACAAAAGGGGGCGGTTTCTGTCCTTTGGGTTTGTGGTTAAAATTCGCTTGACTTTGACATGGGAGCCTGACAGTACTCCCAGCCAACACTGGGAGAGTCTTTGGGGCACTGTGGAAACAAGTGCTGGAAACACTGGTCTGGGGACACCGGCCTGGGTGGAAAGTGGCTTCTCCATCTCGCCAATGACACTGGTGACTCAGTGCTTGTCACACCAAGACCCACTGTACCTCATCTTCTGCCTCCCTGCAGGGAAAACAGGGACTCGTTGGATCAAGTATATGATGTGCTTTTCCAGACTGAAGTTAAGTACACGTAAGGCCTTGTCATCTCCCAGGTGTTAAGGAAGGAGGGTGGGGAGGATAGCAGGTAGGATCTTTCTTTCACAAAAGTGCTAACTAAGCCAAAGGCCCAGACAAAGCCAAGACCCAGAAACTACTAAAATGGAGAAGATTCTGATAACTGGTTTAAGTATCAAGTTTCTAAATTTCCTGCAAACTTTAAGAAGTCTCGATGAGCTAGTCCAAATGTCTCTGTCATATACGTTCAATTCCTCACTTCCTGAAAGACTCAAGTATACAGCAATATTTTAATATTTACATGTTTATTTCTTTGCCATATAATCATATCAACTTGGACTCAATGCAAATATGTAAAGTTTTAAACACAAAGAGAAGCCAGGTTACTCACTGAAGGGAAACACTGTGTCAGCTTTCATTACCACATGCCAAAAATGTTAGGCAAACGCACTAATTTACTAAACCCAAGACAAAACTAGCCCAGCCGCACTCAGGAGTTCCCTCTCAAACATGTGCACTGCTAACAAAATACTGAACCTTAAACTCATCTGGAAAATGAGCCTGTGAGTTTTTTTCTTTAGCAAATGCCACTGGATGACCCCGCCTTCAAGTTAAACAGCTGAAACTCAGCTTGTCTTGCTTCCCTTGAGTACTGAGTTGTAAAGGCCACTAGTTTCAATGCATTTTGCCAGAAATAACTTGAAGGCACTTCTGAACAGGCACTAAAGCTCCTGTAATGATGTAGTCATTTTAAATTAACAGCCTAATTTAAAATAACTAAACCTGATTTTTGTGTGTGACCAAAATTTATATTGGAACATCTCCATGGAGGTGAAATCTAGTGCATTCACCCCAGGCAGGGCGCTTACTGACAAACAAGAACTGGAAGAGGAGGTTTAAATTCAGATGCCAAAAAAACAAGACTGTTTCTGAAAAGAGAGGCTTATCTACCTTGTAAGTCCCTCTGGGATGAATCTAAGCCTTGGTTAGGTAAAAGAACCAATGCACGATTCCTCGTCCAAAAGATTTTCTTTACCTGCAAACATGTGCTAGAAAGTAACAATGTGGAAGTAAAAAAAGGAAAAGAGAGCGAAGATTCTTTGCATGCCAAAAACCGGGAAGCAACCAAAATGTCCTTCAATAGGTAAATGTTCGGAATACTACTCAGCAATAAATAGAAAATGACTATCAATACACACAACTTGGATGGACTTCAAGGACATTATACTGAGTGAAAAAAAAAAAAAAGCCAGTCTCAATAGGTTGCATAATGTATTATGTCCTTGGTATAGTATTTTCAAAATTACAGAATTGGAAAAATCTTAGTGGTTATCATAGATTAAAGATGGTGAGTATGGTTATAACAGATAGCATGAGGGAGATCTCCACGGTGATGAAATCATTCTGTTTCTTGATGATTACAGGAATCTACACAGGAGTGACAGAAAGGCACAGAACTCTGCACACACTGTACCAATGTCAGTTTCCCAGTGTTGATATAGTACTATAATTACCTAAGAGGCCACCTTAGGCAACACTGGGTAAAATGTATACAGGAACACCCTGTACTTTCTTTGCTATCATCACAACTTTTTACAAATCTATAATTAATCAGCATAAAAAAAGTAAAGAGAGCATCAAAAGGAACCAGGAAGGAAGTAGGAGGAAAAAAAGGAAAAGAAACAACTGGGGGTAAATACTGACAGCTTCAGAGGCGAAAGGTGACAGGAAAGACCTGAAGGAGAGGACAGTCAGAGTAAACACTAGACGTTACCGTCAAGCAAGCTGACGACCAGAAACTGTTAGGATTGTAAACTGTAAATGAACTCAGTGCGCAGAGAAGGGAAAGATCGCTGGACTGTTACCCTTGAACGACAAGGACAGAAGTGAAGCACAGTGAGCAAGACGATATGGAGTACCTGCAGCAGGAGAGTCCCGCGGGAAGCGAGGAGCGGGGAGGTTGGGGGTGGGGGTGTAGCGGCTGATATTCCTTAGGATTTGACATATCTCAAATGAGAGAAAAAAGGATGATTGGGGACAATGTCTGATCTAGAAAGAAATACTGAGAAGGAAAATGTACCATGGAAACCAGTAAATTGAGAAAGAAGAGGCTCGAGCAGAATTACTGATCAAATTAATGAAGAGGTGATCAAAGAACGTAACATGTAGGTGAAACAGAAGGAGAAAAGAACACACCCAGTCCTGGGAAAATAACAGAAAACAGGAAGACAAATGATGAACAACGAAATACAATGACTTCCACAAAGGAGTTTCCTACATGGGCTTCAAAGCCAACACCACCACACCTTGATTTTTCCAGATTTACTTAACAAATCTCTTTCTTCAGCAGCCTAGTTCATATCAAGTACACATCAAGCCTGATTTTCATTTTGGAAAACGAACTTAATGAGTACAGTTCAGGTAAAAGTAACACAAGACTGCAGGAGGGTGAATTCTGTACTGGAGGAAAGAGTTTTACAAGCCATCTCTTGGGCAAACATCTTGGAATCTCCCGGGGCATGGATGAGCATTACTAAACTTCAGTGTCCCCAAGAGCATAAGCAAGATAACATTAAAATCAAGAAACTGATATAGTGATTCTTAGGTCTTTGAGATTTACTGTGGTCATAAAAGAGTTTGTAGCACATGGGGAAAGTGGAGTTTCTGATTGCTGCAAAAGACAGTGGGAAATTCCAAGGAGGCCAGCCCCTAAGGAGAGAAAAGGAAGAAAGATGGCTGGACACTCTCCATGGGTGGAGAAGCTAAAAAACAAAATCCTGGTTTCTCTCCCAGCTTCTGGGTAAATGTCAACTCACAATTCTTTGGACTCACTCACTCAACAGTGGGCAAAGAATTGATGTCATCCTGAAAATGCAGTTGGACAGGAATCCATATCTCTCCACTGCCTCCAAGCCCAACCTCTGGCCCCAGAGAAGAGGTCAGCAAATAATATAAAAATTAAGAACCTAAAGCACATGGTAAATGATGCCAGGTATTATTCCCCGATAAATTATGTTCCTGTGGCAATACAAAGAAAATCTCATTCTTCTTGGCAGTTTTACATGAATTCCTTGCAAGAAGCAGAGACATGCATTTTTAGGAGGAATGCTTTGATAAACTGATCTAAGGCTAGGTGCCCAGGGCCTGTGGGTGGCTGGTGCCAAGGACTCAGAGAAGTGAGGAATGGCTAAACGTTTCTGCAGAGTCAGGGGTGAATGGAGGGGAAGAATTCTCTCAACTGGTAAATTTGAGAAGCTGTTTGGTAGGAGATTTAAAAGATCCAAAGGCCAAGAGCAGAGAATAGACTTGGGGGGAGATACGTAATGGCAGTTTGGGGCATGAAGTCCGAGCACTGTGAGATGTAAAGCCCCCTCATGGTCTTCCTTATAAAATCTTTAGTAAAATCTGTATTCTCAGCCTTGAGGAGTAGCTTTTCATTGAGGGGAACATGAAGAAAACTAAAAGTCTGCTTCAAGGTTGGCACAAGGGCAAAAACATAGTGTGTAGCCATTACTTATTTATTAACTATTATTTAAGATGGGGCTTCCCTGGTGGCTCCGATGGTAAAGAATCTGCCTGCAATGCGGGAGACCTGGGTTCGATCCCTGGGTTGGGAAGATTCCCTGGAGAAGGGAATGGCAACTCACTCCAGCATTCTTGCCTGGAGAACCCCCATGGACAGAGGAGCCTGGTGGGCTACAGTCCACAGGGTCGCAAAGAGTCGGACATGACTGAGTGACTAAGCACGCACATTATTTAAGATACGAAGGACCAGAGGAACCAAAGCGGGGGGAAAGAAAAAGAAGGGATTGTTGTTGAGTACTTTCTTCTTTTCCTACACTTTTTAATTCTTGAGGCACTCGGTTTCCAATCAGGCTCTAGGGGAAAAGTGCGGTCGCCCAAGGTTCTCATTCATTCTCTCCAAACCCTTAAGCAGCTTCAGGTCTGACAAAGACCCTTGTCGGCTCTATTATCCTTTCCCCTTACCAGCATCTCAAAAGCCTTGTCAGCCTCCTCAGAAACTATCCAGGTGTCTTTAAAGAGATTCGCAGACTTCTGTCGTTCTGTTGCTTCTTCCGCCTATGGGTTATCATCCGATTACAGTCTTTATCACCAACCACACAAACATGAATTGACAAGAAAAGCAGTCTATGACACGCTGCTCTCCCACCTCGACTACGATTTCTCTAGGCCAGTCTTTTTTTTTATGTTGTCTTCTCTCTGCCACAATTCTGCATCTTGATTTCTCTGTATTTCCCTCCTCCAGGATATAATTATTCTTCCCGTTCTCAGAAGAAACAGGGCTACAACCACTTGATATTAATACAATCATCACGAGTGCTGGAGATGCCCTGAGCTGGGGGATGCTTGGCTGCTGAGTGGGAGGGATGGCAGGGTCAGGAGTTACCCAGTGTGAATACTGAGCCAGGGGTGACCCCATCAGAACAGAGAGTTGGTTATTTTCCAGTTATTGAAGGCGCCTTATTCTCCTTGTTCTCCCACAGAACACCTCTAATATCCTCTTGGTAAAGTATCTTTCATCATGCACTCTCTGCTCAAAAATCTGTCAGTCATCCCAACCCCACAAATACCTATTGATTCTCCCAGGCTCTCCCTCAACCATCAGTCAAGATGATGTTGCCTTTATCCCAACAATAAAAGATCAAGGCAAGTGCTATGCCCACAAGCCTCCATGCCTGTCAGAAAGCTCCCTTTTCCAGTCTCTCCAGACTTCTTCCCAGGGTGCAGGAAGAGTCCTGACTGCAAGAAGCCATCATAAAAGCTACCGATAAAGAAAACCACAAGAAGCAGTTTTCTAATACTCTTCTGCTTTTCTGTAGTTCTGGAGCCAAGCTTTTCGCTCTAGCATCAGAGTCTCTCACTGGCTTGTGGCGATTCCCTTCCTGTCCTGTTTTTTTCACCAGGTCTGGTGTTGTTTTGCATCCCCCACAGCTGTGAGTATGTTGCCTTGTACAGTGTGTTGATTTGATTTCTCCTAGGATCTCAACTTGACTGGCTTGGTTCTTAGGCTTTTAACTCACTTGATGGGTACAACTGCCAGACTTGGCAAATAAAAATACAGAATGCCCAGCTTGATTTGGATTTCAGATACACAATAGACATTTTTATATGTTCCATGCAATATTTGGAGCATATTTATACCAAACAGTTCACTGCGCATCTGAAATTCAAACTGAACTGGGCATCCTATATTTGGTCTAGAAACCTTACTGTGTGTCACCCAAAACTGAGCAAGGGAGCAGTCTATACACAGTTGGTGACAGCTGGACAACAGGATGAGTTGTGTAGCAAGACTCGTAATCCCTGACTCCAGGAAAGACAGGAGGAGGAGAGAGGATATACCCGAGTTGTCTGGTAACTTGGCATATAGGAATACTCTGTCTGGAAAGAGGTGCTTTGTCCCGCTCTACTGAGTCGAGGTGACCAATGGTATTTTATGTGATGGTGCGAGATGGGTTGGGCAGGGAGGCATGGAGGCAAAGATGACTGTGGAAGAGTGACATTCAGCAGCCACTGCCCTTCTACTGTAGGGCAGTTCTGAAGAACCACTACAATCACAAAGCAAGTGATTTCTTCCGTAAGATTTCCTGCTGTCTCTGCCTTGTAAACATGTCCTAAATCAATGTGGAGTCAAGGTGACCAGTGTGGTCCAGTGGGCTCCCTGGAAATTCATCACCATCCACTAACACACCCCACTCCCTAGAGTCATAGCCTCAGGTATTTTTAGCCAACAGAAACGTGAACACCCGTGGCCAGAAGTCAAGAGCATCTCCAGAGAGTCTGGGCAACTCCCACAGCATCCCAGAGAGTGGGCAGCCTATTTTCTACCTAGAGGATGAGGACACTTTTTCTTTGGTAATGTGATTTCTTGGCTGGAGAGGAAGTGTTAGGCACCCTGAGATGCTCAGTAGAAATGCAAGATGATATTGTATTGTATTAATGTCACTTAATGGTAGCTGTCAATGATGGTGATGGAATAAATATGGAAAAGGAAATAACTGTAATTGATTGACAGTCTGGAATCTTCCATATTTGACCTAATGAGAGAAACCTATGAGCAGCAGCTTCCAGTGCAGGCTATTAATGCAAATCATATGCACCGTACTGGCATGCTGAATTATGCAATGCCATGTGAATGTCTAATCCATTTCACCAGGCTTGTCTTTATCCAGAAAAAAAAAAATTTTTCACTGACATGCTGATTAGTATATTAGGAGAGTTTAAGAAGTTTGGTGCTAAAGTAGGTGCCATCATGGTGTTATTAATTTAGTTCTGAACAAGACAAACAGCTCTGTGCAGCCATCAGAATCACTACATAAGTCTACAAGATACCTTTGTCAAGACTGATGGGAATTTACAGAAAAGTCTTGTGATATGTGGAAGGAATTAGCAAATAGATAAGGAGCACATCAGTTTTCTAGAAAGCCACTGTCAAGGACTCAGTACCCAGGCAGGACCAGACACCTGCCAAGACATCTACCGTGTGTGCACGGTCGCTTTCTCAGATGCTCAGAGACTTGTGGAAACTTAGAAGCAGAGGTAAGAGGTCAAACAATCACAGGTACAAATAAGGTTCAGGGCCTCCTTTGGGGACTCCACGGAGATTTAAGTATTGCCCAGGCATCTTCAACAACACAACACTCTCCGGGGGAATAAATCAACACATCTTACGTGGGAAGAAGTCTGCTGGGATAGAAGAATGAGTTGCCATTAATTATACATCCCAAGAATTCATAGCTTTGAAAACTCCATAGTTGTCAGCTCTTTACTCCCTGTACACATCAATTCTTAAAATTTGGATCAATAGACAACCAAGTGCCTAGACTCCTATCTGTGTAACCCACAGCTTCCTCAGAGTCAATTATGACCTGACTGTTCACAGGACTCCAAATGTCCCCACATTGGAAAGCCCTGGGATAGAAGAAAAAGAAAGAGAGGGTGTCGTACACTGAAATTTTCCACTGGTGGTCTCGAGATAGTCTGAGGTTAGTATACAGATAAATTTATCTAATCCCACAAAAATTTTTTGAATACCTTTTATGTTCTAAGTACGAAGCTATCCCCTGGATATATAAGCACTGTCCCTGCCCTTACAGAGATTATATTCTTGTGGAAGAGGTAGATATGAGGGGATAAAGACAAATGGGGTATGATTATTGTGAGTGCTACGCAAGAGGAGGCCAGGCAATCCGGCGGGGGGACAGACTTAGTCTGGGGCCCTAGCGACTGTGTCACGGAGGAACGGGCGCTTAAGTCCAGACCTCACGCTTTTATCTTTTAATTTTAATGATCGTATAGTAATAAAATGTATATTGGAGAAAATATGCTTGCCCGACTTATGACCTCATTGTCATATATAGCAATGCACATTTTTCCTTTTCAAGTACCAATTTAAATTTTAAAAGTGAGTCAATAAAGAAAATATTAACCAAATAACAGTGAGATTGGTATTCAAATACACCACAAATTGTGAATTTGGTACGTGAATGACTAAAGTTTGGGAAACCTGTAGGAGGGAAAATGACAAGAAAGATGAGGGCCTGCCTGGAGGGAGGGGCCTCGGGCAAAGAGCTGAAATAACAAACCAAAGGTAAAGTAAGGCAGACGGAAAGTTCCTCGATGTGCTTTCCCATATATTGTTTCATTCTCTCACTATGGTCAGTTCCCCTGTGCTGTAATGTATTACGTTGAATTTTCTGTAGAATAATTGAAGCCCTTAACGAGGTTAAGTAAAACACAAAAGATTATCCAGCAAATTAGCAGCAGAGGTAGAATCACAACGAAGGCTATCTCTCAGTCAGTGGAGAACAGTGCCTCTTGCCTCCAAAGTTCCAAGTTTGCACCAAGATAGAAAACGAAATTTCATATAAAGCAAGCTAAGTAAAACAGAAGACGTCTAAGGAAAAAATACAGGCTGCAATTGTTTTGAAAAACCTAACTCTGCTTTTTTGAATATTCATTGGAAGGACTGATGCTGAAGCTGAAGCTCCAATACTTTGGTCACTTCTTTGATGTGAAGAGCTGACTCATTAGAAAAGACTCTGATGCTGGGAAAGACTGAAGGCAGGAGGAGAAGGGGACAACAGAAGACGAAATGGTTGGATGGCATCACCGACTCAATAGACATGAGTTTGAGCAAGCTCTGAGAGATGGTGAAGGACAGGGAAGCCTGGCATGCTGCAGTCCATGGGGTCGCAAAGAATCAGACATGACTGGGCGACTGAACAACAACAAATTCTGTTTTTAACACTCGTGTGTCCTTTGAAACGACTCCATTTCAGGGTCCATGTAGAAGCTTGCATAATGTTTGTTCTGTATGTTTTTAAGGAAAAGATAGTCCTGTAAAAAGCAAGGAAAGGGGAAGTTCACGTCCTGTGAAGCCCAATGGCTGGTTTTCATGGGGACACAAAGGGCACTTCGTGGAAGATGGGCTTGTCTTTCTTAATATCAACTTTACAGCTACGTTTTCCCTTCTCGGCTCCCCATTATCCAATAATTCAGTATAAGTCAACCTGTCACCATCAAGCACAAGCTCCCCTTAAACCATGGGAAAGCTAGTTCTCTTTTCGAGTCTCTACTGATCTGGGTTTAATGAATTCCACAGCCTACCCCTCACTGTATGAGGAAAGGCGGCTCTGCCAGAAGCACTTCAGGAATCCTGTCCTCTCCTGGTTAGTGGGCTGAGAACAGTCAGGCAAGTCCAGATGTTGTTAAAGTCACAGCCCCACCAGCGCCTCTCCCACCACATTTCATCGGCTCTGCCTTCCCCCTGCCCTGTCTCCCTGCCTTTCTTCTCTCCCTGACCCCAGGCGTCTCACAGTTTTCAGTTCTGGGCTTAGGACTCACTTATCCAACCTATTCTGTGCCAGGCTCTGCTGTGAAAGTGAAAGTCGCTCAGTCACGTCCGACTCTTTGCAACTCCATGGACTAAACGGTCTGTGGAATTCTCCAGGCCAGAATACTGGAGTGGGTAGCCTTTCCCTTCTCCAGAGGATCTTCCCAACCCAGGGATCAAACCCAGGTCTCCCTCCTTGCAGGTGGATTCTTTACCGGCTGAGCCACCAGGGAAGCCCAAGAATACTGGAGTGGGTAGCCTGTCCCTAAGGTGGATCCTCCCGGCCCAGGAATCAAACTGGGGTCTCCTGCATTGCAGGCGGATTCTTTACCAACTGAGCTATCAGGGAAGGCCTGATACAGGCTCTGCTGTAGATCCCGGGCTTACCACACAGTCCTGCTCCCATCAAACTCATGTTCTAATGGGAGGAGACAAACAGATAAACTAACAGGTTTTTAAAAATCAAATAGAAGTAATGCTATTTGTGCAGGGGTATTTTTTAAAGACTGATGTGACAGTGAGTGAACAAGTGGATTCTTTACTAGAACGCCTCTCTGAGAAGATCACATTTGAGTTCTGATTTAACCCACATAAAGAGCGATGGGGAACATTCTAGGCAGAGGCCCCAGGCGAGCTAGGGGTAATGGGGGCAGTTTCACAGAATGGACTCAAGGCCAGTGTGGTGCAGGAATTCTGGTGATGTGGCCATCAGTGGCTATATTGTGGGGGGCTTTTCCATGCATTTGGAAATTTCTAATATCCCTGGCCTCCCCTTCCATTAAATGTCAATAAAGCCCCTGATTCTAACCACCACCACTCCCACCCACTTTTCCCATTGCCATGTGGGCAGCTGCAAGGGTGTCCAGTCAAGAAGCCCAGTGACTTAGCAATGAGCATAATTCAAAGCAGGGCCCTACAGGAAGGGGAGTGCAGACCACACAGGCTTTGTAAGCAGGCGTATTAGTTTTTGGAGACTGCCGTGACACACTGCAAACCAGGTGGCTTACAGAAGAGACTCTTATTGTCTCACAGCTCTGGAGGCTGGAAATCCAAGCTCAAGGGTCTCACAGTTGGTTCCTCCTGAGACCACAATGGGGAATCAAGAGACTCCCCATTCAAGAGCAAGCCTCTCTCCTGCTTCTGTGGCCTCAGGCATTCCTGAGCTTGCTGCTGGCTTTTGCCTTACATCTTCATGTAACCATCCCTCTATGTATGTCCATTTCTGTATCTGAGTTACCCTTTTTATAAGGACAGCAGTCTCATTGGATCAGGACTCTTTCAGTTATCCCATTTTAACTTGATCATCTGCAAAGATGCTATTTTCAATAAGTTCACATTCACAGAAACTCAGGACTTCAGTGTCTTCTGAGGAGGGCATAGTTTGACACATAACACATGGTAAAGACTCTGGATTTTATTCTAAATGCAACCCCTTGGAGGGTTTTAAACATGTGAGTGATGAGATCTGAGTTCTGCTTTCAAAAGATCACATGGGTTTATGTGCGGAGAGAGGCTTATCCTGGACAGCAGGGGAGGAGGGATACAAGTTAGCACAGAAATCCTGGCCAGAGCTGATGCTGGCTCAGAAGAGGTGTCGCGATTCCTGCAGTTGGTCAGGTCTCTACAGGGTTTAGCCAGGCGTGGCCTCTCAGTGAATTGACCAGGCAATAGACACTTCTATCTGGAGAACCTCTGCTTGCTGAGGGAAAGCTCTTTGGGGACAGTCCACCCCAAGAGGTCAGCTGGAGTCTGAAGACCATCAACCCCCATCTAGAAACGAGAAAATGACTTGGACAGGTTTCTGAGTGCAAAGGGCAAAATTCAAAGGTAATTTGAGCATTCTTCCAACTGTACACAGTACTAGCAATTTCTACAAGTCAAGGACCTACATCTGCCACCTTCAGCAATCCAGGCCATGAGCAGGCAATGACACCCCTGTCTCCTTGTCCCCCAACTCCACTCCCAGGTCCATGATGGTACCTGCCAAGGCCGCACACCACCACTGTCTTTCCAAAGTTGTGCTGACACACATCCCTTCCAATGAATGAATAGTTCCACTTCAGTGGACAAAAGCAAGTTAACTCACGGACAGTGTGGGCTACCTTCCAAGGTTTGTCTGCTGACAGATTAAAAAGTGTGTCAACATGGCTTTATGTTAACAAATGCTGCAAGGCAGAAACCTTTGTTTCGTTTTGCTTTGTTTTCATAGTTTCACGGTAATGTTGGTGAACCCACCCCCGTTATCCATACAGAGGCAGATGAACTATGGTATGTCAGCCTGGCTGGGGCACCTTTTGGGAATGACACAGTTCAACCCATAACACAGGGTAGTGAATTTGGATTTTATTCTAAATGTAACCCCTTGGAGGATTTTTAAGCAAGTGAATGATGTGATCTGATTTCTGCTTTCAAAAGATCACTTGACTTTATACATGGAGAGTGATTTATGTGGAATAGGAGGAGAAGCAGGAACACTGGTTAGCACAGAAATCCAGGCCAGAGATGATGCTGGCTTGAGAGAGGGGTCTTGATCCCAGCATTTAGCCAGGTGTGGCTTCTGAGGGAATGGCAGCAGTACATGGACTTCTGACCATCTGGAGAACCTCTGTTCAGTGAGGACGAGTCCACCCAGGTAAACTAGAACCCAAGGACCATCGGCCTCCGTGCAGAGACCAGATAAGGACTTGGACGGATCACTGTTAACAGTGTCAGCAAATGTCAGCAATCAGTGCCTCACTCAGGCCAAAGGAATCAGCCCGGAGAGCACAGCCAGGTGGGAGGGCGTGTAGTGCTTTATTATGCATTCTGGGGTGAAGATACAGCAGTTTTAGGATGGCAACCTAACCTGTCATAAGATCCACTTTTAAGCCCCTGAATTTAAATTTCAGTATCAAAGGAGGAAGGTGTCAATGGAAGGGCTGAGGGCTAGGAGAGCGATTTGGCAACTTTTCATGAAAAGTTTAAAAGTAAATAAGATATCATTTAATTATGTAACTTAGGCACTAACTCTGGGCCTTTTCTCACTCTCCACTGCCAGCGGCTGCCTATTTACAAAGAGTGATCAACTGGCTAACCTTGATTCAATGTCACTGGACAGGCAAGGGGACAGATATACTCTAAAGAGGGGTCAGCCAACCATGGCCTACAGGGCAATTCCGGCCCCTGCCTGCTTCTGTACAGCCTGAGCTAAGAATGGTTCTCCTATTTTTAATAGGAGATCAAAAATCATAAGACAAATGTAACACATGAATCACATTGCGTGTCACATGAAAATTAACATTCTATGAAATTCAAGTTTCAAAGTCCATAGGTAAAGTTTTACTGAAACACAGTCACGCTCTTTTGCTTTCTTATTAACTATGGCTGTTTTAAAAAAATAAATTATCTGTTTGGCTATGCCAGGTCTTAGTTGCAGCATGTAAGATCTAGTTCCCCAAGCTGAGATCAACCCCTGCATTGGGAGCATATTCTTAGCCACTGGACCTCCAGGGCTACTTCTATGATACAACAGCAAAGCTGAGTAGCTTTGTCAGAAGCCCACAGCCTATGAATACTGACTCTCTGGCCTTTTATAGAAAAGGTTTGCCAACTCCTCCAGAGGTTTGAGGAAGAAACCCACTGAATCCTAGTATGTGGTCACCCTGTATTTTCAATCACTCTCCTAACTCTGTGTGAATTACTGTTTTGTTTTGGGTTGTTTTTTTTTTTCTTCATTTGAAAATACATATTGAGCTCCTACTATGTGCCAGGCACTGAGCTAGGTCCAGGGGGTACAACTGGGAATAATAGCAGAGAGTCTGTGCTCTCAGAGCTGAGTCCAGTAGAGGGCAGGTGTCGATGCAATGGCCTGAAGATGTTCTAGACAGGAGGTAAACTTTTACAGAAAATAGGTGAACTGGCTCCTGTTCTGAGACAGCAAGTAAGACACGGCTAAGGATAGATTAATGATTGATTTGGGATTTGGAGGAAATGTTGACGATAACAATGAGATGGGAAAGAGAAAAATGCCCTATTTCCATTTCCTGAACACACCACCCTTTTAACTTTCCTCAGCCCTTTACTGTACCTCTACCTGGGGTGGAATACAGAAATCCAGGCGGGTGAGGAAGGGAGAGGATGCAGAGATGGGAAGGGCCAGGTGATACAGACATTTTGAGGCCCTCTAAAGGATTCTGTCTTTACCCTAAGTTTAGTTCAGTTTGGTTCAGTTCAATTGCTCAGCCCTGTCTGACTCTTTGCAACCCCATGGACTATATAGCACGCCAGACTTCCCTGTCCATCACCAACACCGGGAGCTTGCTCAAACTCATGTCCATTGAGTCGGTGATGCCATCCAACCATCTCATCCTCGGTCGTCCCCTTCTCCTCCTGCCTTCAATCTTTCCCAGCATCACAGTCTTCTTCAAGGAGTCAATTCTTCACATCAGGTGGCCAAAATACTGGAGTTTCAGCTTCAGCATCAGTCCTTCCAATGAATATTCAGGACTGATTTTCTTTAGGATTGCTTACCTAAAGAACATTTTACCCTAAGAACAGTGTTCTTTACCCTAAGAACAATGGGAAATTATACAAGAATATTCTTAGCAGCACTGTTCCTGCTAACAAAACTCTGCTGCTGCTAAGTCATTTCAGTCGTGTCCGACTCTGTGTGACCCCATAGACGGCAGCCCACCAGGCTCCCCCATCCCTGGGATTCTCCAGGCAAGAATACTGGAGTGGGTTGCCATTTCCTTCTCCAATGCATGAAAGAGAAAAGTGAAAGTGAAGTCACTCAGTCTGTCCGACTGTTAGCGACCCCATGGACTGCAGCCCACTACTCCGTCCATGGGATTTTCCAGGCAATAGTACTGGGGTGGGGTGCCATCGCCTTCCCCAAACAAAACTCTAGAAGCAACCAAAAGACCCATCTCCTATAAATCAGATAAATTATGGCATATTCATAAGATGAAATATTATATTATAAAGGTGTTAAATCTACTATACCTATGTGCAACACTGTAGGTGAATCTTAGCAATGTATTATTAAATAGAAAAAAGCAAGTCCCAGAAAATAACACATAGAATGATAAACTTTTCATAACATTCAAGGTAACTAAAATTTAACAGGGCACTTTTAAGGAATACATTTAGGTAATAAAACCATAGTTAAATAAAGCAGGGGAATAATTAAATAGAAGGCTCAGAAGACTGAGTTGGCAGCATTATCGGATGGAGCTCAATGCATAAGTAGATGAACGTTCTTATTAATGTTCCAGTTTTCTGTGGGCAATGGATTCATAGGTATTTATAATATTTTTTAAAAATTTAATTGCAATGAGAAGCCATTAAAAAAATTTATACCAGAGGATGACATGGTCTGATTTGCAATTCAAACAATCTCTCTGGCTGCACTGAGGAGGGTTCCTGGGAACAGGGCAAATGTGGAAACAGGCAGACCAGGCAAGAAGTCACTGCAAACAGCCATCAAGACGGGGCTCTGAGTATAGAGAGATGGTGGCAGAGATGCTCTGATGGTGGACTGAGTCGTTCCTTTGCTCAAACTGACTTACTTTCTCCTTTCACGTTTAAAGAAACAGCGACTCAACACTGCATTAAATGGATAGTAGGAAAGGCAAATGGACAAGAAAATAAATCAGGAGAGTGCCTTTAACCAAGAGATCTCCAAGCCTTCCCACTAAAAACCATGTTATCAGATGAATAAACATAGACCCCATCTGGATAAGGATTTGGAGACCATTAGAGTCATTATCAGCAAGGCCAGCTTGCTCAGAGGAGCTCACAGAAAACCCTCTTATCTCCTGGAAAAATAAATAAGAGAAAATCACCACAAAACTACACCTGAACAATGGCGCCCACCCTACCAGACCAGTTTTCTCCCCTCATTTGTATCTCCCACCTCCACAAATGTACTGAAAATTCTCTGAAGCACCGATTCTGGGAAACTGATTTCCTAATTGGCATGTTTACTTTGGCCAGCCGCTCACTTGTGGGTGCAATCTGAGTTACAAAGGTCAAGGTTAGAGTCCAGCAAAGGCAAGTGATGGTTCTGATGTCTGTTCTCACAGGAAGGCTCTGTAAAGTTAGAAGAGGACCGTCTTCTTCATGAAGCAATGGTCAGGCCATCAGAAGGCAACGAGTTTCAGGCCTTTCCAGTTTAAGCTGCTGCATCTCTCACATGTTCTTTACAACGAGCAGTCTGGCCAAGGGGCCCTCACTAAGGGAGTGTGGGTCAGTGCCAACCTGTGAATCTGACAATACCGGATCCGTGAAGACCCTAAGTGTTGGCTACCCTTCCCTAAGAAATAATCGATAATCATGCAATCAAAAGATAACAAGCAGCTTACCCAGCTTAGGGGTACCCTGTTCTCTGCATCATTATTAAATGGTTCAGAATAACTCCAACTTCTTTCCCAACTGAGCAGAAGCCAACGATGGCTATTCCTGGAGGTGACAGACTCTTGTTTTTACACCCCGGTGCGTCCAGCACCCTCCCCCCCGCCTCCCCGCCCGCTAAGCTGAGGACAGGCCGTGTCCTCTGCAATGCTGAATGGCTTCTCTTTGTTCTCTCTTCTGCTTGGCTTTCAGTATCTGATTACTTGCTGGTTATTATGCTTATAAATCAAACAACTTCAAGACAAAACAAAAACAAGTTAATGGGTCGACCGTCCTTCTGTCCACCACGTCCAGCAGCTCCATCTCCTTTTACTGACAGACCCCCTTCTCTCCTTCCCTCCTCCTTCCCCAAGAAATAACACTCGCCTTATTTACAAAACAGCTTCCACTGTGTCAAGCTTTAAAGCCTTTCAAGTGAGTTGTTTTTTTTAACTCTTGGGGCGGTGGGGGGTGGGGGGCAGTGAGGGATGTAAGATAAAAATCTGCCCCTCCAATGATATGAATAATAAGAATGATAATCTTCTAAAATTTGCCAGAATGACAAAGGCTGTTAAAGCCCTAGAGAAGAACACATATTTAATTCTAAGAAATTCAGAGGGTGGTTGGTTGAAGCGGCCTCAAATATGCATGCTCCAATGATGCTGGGGGCAGTGGAGGGGGGTAGCGGGGCCGGGGATGGGGGTGCAATTCTCACACAAGAGTTTCCCCGAGCACACATTTACATGCCTGGTAGAAATGGGAATTACACACACTGGTAACCCTGGCGACATACAGTTGACTCATTTACATCGAAAGTTGAACACATTTGCCCCAAGTAACAGATAAACATATTAACTTGGATTGTAACTCATAGGGCTGCAGAGCTGGGAAGGGTCTAGAGATCATCTCCAGGGGTCCACAACCCTTTTGGCACCAGGGACCGACCTTGCAGAAGACAGTTTTTCTACAGACCAGGGTGGGAAGGAATGGTTTGAGGATGATTCAAGCGCATTACGTTTATTGTGCACCTCATTTCTGTTACTACTACATCAGCTCCACCTCAGATCGTGGTGCATTAGATCCCAGAGGTTGGGAAGCCCTGATCTAACCAAACTCACTCATGTTACGGAAAAGTAAACTGGGACCCAGAAACCCCAAGTTAGTGGCCCCGCGGCCTCCGGCGGCAGAGCTGGGCTCACACGTTGCTGTCCTGGCTCCCAGCCAGTCCGCTGTTCTTGCCAGCCTCCGGGTACCTCAGAACTTGAGTGAAATGATTCTGTTATCTTAGAACAGACAGAAAAGCAATGAGGGAAACAAGATGAGGGAAAAAAAATAAATTGAAACAGAGAAAAGGATGAAGAAGATAGAGAGGGACAGAAATTACAGCACTCTCCTCCCGCCGCATGCGTCTCTATCTCTGCATCTGCCTGATCCCATTCTCTGCTGTAACCTGTCTCTATTCTGTCTCCCACACGCTGGCTCCTGAAAGTGCACAGGGTTATTCCATTCCTTTTAAACATCCTTCTGAAGAAGCCCTGCACAAGGGCAGCTGCTGGCAGGGCTGGGAGCCGTCAGAACGAATTCCCGGGACTTCCTACCACGGCGGCTCCACGCCCACCCCGATCGCCCCCTCCACTGCCCATTAGGAAGCAGGTCCAGTCACGTAGGCCTTGTGGCTTCATGGGCACCCCGTGAAGCTGGCAAAACTGCAGCATCTGCAGCCCCACTCCGAGCCGAAGGGCTCAGAATCTACATTTTAAGGAGATGCTCAAGCGATTCACGGGGATTTCAAGTTTGAGAAGCAATGACATGGAAAACACTGGAAATATTTCCTCACAAGTATGCCTCCTTCAGTCACAAACTTTCTTCCAGGCCCAGGGAGGAAGACGGTAAAGACGGAGTAAGATTTACAGTCTTCTTTAACATTTTTGTTTATTTATTTGTGGCTGTGCTGGGTCTTCGCTGCTGCTTGGGCTGTTCTCCAGTTGTGGCGCGTTTGCGGGGGGCGCTTCTCTCTAGTTGTGGCGCGCAGGCTTCTCACGGTGGTGGTTCCTCTTGTCATGGAGCGCGGGCTCTAGGGCACATGGGCGTCGGTAGTCGCAGCTCCCAGGCTCTAGAGCGTAGGCTCGGTAGCTGTGGTACACGGGCTTAGCTGCTCTGCAGCACGTGGGATCTCCCATCTCCGGGGAGGGATGGAACCCGCATCTCCTGCATTGGCAGGAGGACTCTTTACCACTGGGCCCTCAGGGAAGCCCAGATTTAGAGTCTTTTAGATGGTAAAATCCATCCTGGGACCTGCTAAAGAACAGCCACGTTCATTTCTCCATAGTTCACCCCATGGCACGTGTGGTTTGACCCTTTCTCCTCAGGCTGGTTGTCTTCTATGACCAGCTCTCAGGAATTCCTATGACAGGTTGGGTTTTGCAGAATCCAAAGGGAATGCAGATTTCCAACATTTCCAGCCACTCCTGAATCGAAAAAGCATAAACAGCAGGCAGGCTTCAAATATTGTTTGAACTTGCCAAATTCTGTGGCAAAACAAATCTCTTTCCAAACCTTGCTGAAAAGGGAGGACTCAGGTGGTACCACGTGGGAAGTAGTAGATGCTTCCACTGCTTAGAGGAGGCAACCTTGCAGGCAAGGTTTTTCAGTGAGCAGCCTTGTTGCAAAAGCAATAAAAAATTAACAGGAGAAAATTTTCAGGTGTCACTTCCCATCAGGGAGCAATAGATAAGAAATAAGAAGCATCTTATGTGAAAGCATTTCCAACTTTGAAGCTTGTGAGAGAATACTGACTTACATCTTTCTTTTTCCCAAGTGTGATGTCATCCCACGTGTCACGTTGACACTGACAAGGATTTCTTGTTAAATAATCCCTTTGCCAACATTTGAGAATAAAATAGCCTTGCCCTTTGATCTAAATAGATATGATCGTGAGAGTTACCTTGCTTACACATCTCCAGTTAGGCTGCTCAAAATAATATTTCTGAAATATGACAGGATGAGAAGAATACACATAAAAGTAGAATGAGTAAGCTTCAAAGAGAGAGGGAGAGAAAGAGAATAAATTCTAGAACGTGCATCCTATGAATATACTGCCAATGTGCGATGTGTATAAGTATTCTACACCCTTCACAGATTTTATTTAATCTGCAGACTTTGCCAATCATGTTCATATTTATAGCTGCGTGCAACTCTTCATAACACAAAATCTACAACAAAGGACAAAACTTCTACTCCAGAGAATCTGAATTCTGTTGCGTTCCCTTCTTTCTAACACACACAGACACACACACCACTGTCATACTAAAACTCTCCTGTGCCCACACATGGTGCCATGTCTGAACCAGCACAGCAGCTTCAGCCACCAAGACTAAGAGCAAATCTCTCTCCCACATTGGATTCCTCCTTGTCACATGGAGACATTAAGCTTGGCTTCTGAATTAGAAATACTCAGGGGGGAAAGAAAGCTTCAGGATGGAAACAAAACCTGAAAGTTACCGCTTCACTCCCTGCAGTGAAACCGTAACAGGAGACACACACATAAACACACACACTCATGCCTGCATAGGTTTCCTGCGCCTTCAGACTATACTTTGCTCTGTTTTTTGTTTTTGTTTTTTTAAACTTTGAATCCACCACTGCAACACTGAAAGTCTGAAGCAGTTCTAATCTGTTTCATATCCGAGCTGGCTCCAGGCAACACAAGTAAATTGTTAAGTGAGTTCCATCCTGCTATAAAAACCAGCGAACCTGAGCTTGACGTCTTCTTTTCATAATGGGCAGGTTGACTGTGGCCAGGGCCCAGTTCTAAACACCTGAGGGTATTTTGTCTTTTCATGAGACATCTGGGGGACACAGAGAGGAAAACTACTTTAAGTAAGGAATAAGTCCTCTGAAATGGAAAGTCACCCAGGAAGGGGGTGCTTGGCTCACTGCCGCTGTGCGGAGGTGTTTTCAGAACCAATTATAGCCCAGCGCATGGGCAGCACCCCGGCCTTCTGCTGGACCGCTTACACCAACAAGCTGGGTGGGGCTTTCCTGGACACCCCTCATTCCTGGGAATGAGGGGACAGTCTACTGTAGAAGCCTCTGGAGAGAAGAGAGGATTCCTTTGAAAAAGGACATCTTTTACTTCCCCATCTGTTTCTTCTCACAGTACAATTTGCGGTCAGATCAGGTCTTACAACATTCTGGAAAACTATTTAGCACTTTCCTCCTGTAAAGTTTGAATATGTGAAGAGAAAAGGGCTTATTTGTATAACCTCTTTCAGCGTGGACAAGGCTGGGGGAGCACGCCCCACAGACTGTACATAAGAATCTGTTATAAATAGAAAGGGGGTGAACAACTTTTGAAGGGGACTAAAAGGACATCCCCTCTCAAAGAAAAGGGTGTGAACTGAATGTGTTTTCAAAAACTACAAGTGTCCCTGCCTCTGCTGAAAGCCAGTAAGGTTTGGGCCTGATGCACAGAATGGCCCCAAGTGGAAGGAGAGTGGATGGCCTCTGTCACGTGGCTATAGGATCGTCTGAAATGGTGAGGTTTGGTCTTCAAGGTCAAGCTACTGGGACATGGAAAGAGGTTACGGTGGACAGTCGGTCACAAACGACTTGAAACTTCTACATGAATCCAAACAAAAGGAAGAAAAAAGCAAAGAGATTTTTTTCACCCACTGCTGAAATATGACTTGGCTCTGCTCCTGGCCTCCATCTCCTCACATTAGCCAGCGTCAGCAGGATGAGCTTCCTGAGTGGAGAGGTAAACAAGCTAAAGTTGTGCCACCGCCACAGGGCTCAAGCCACCAAAAGAGGCATACCACCTCCATCACCACATCCCACGCTCCCTGGCTAATCCCCAGCAGAAGACACCCCTCCCCCTCCTCCTCATCGCCAAAGCTCAAAGGTAAGCGAAGCAATGCCTGCTACAAGCACAGTCCAGTTTTTTGTTCCCAAATATAGTTCTAAAGAGAAACTGAAAATGAAATCTCCTGCAATAAAATGGCCCTTGTGAAAGGAACACCAGTCCCATACAATGACGGTGTTGTACCCCCAGCTAACAGAGAAGGGGAAGAAACAAAAGAGACAGAGGGATTGCTTAAATGGACAGGAAGTTTCCCAGATGGTGTCAAGGGAAACACCTTGATGAAATCAGAACGTTACATTCTGAAACTTGAAACGAAAGTTTTAAGTCCATATCACGTTACATCATAAGTAGATATAAAATCTAACTTTTAAGTTAATATAATTTTTTAAAGTTTCATTTTTAAAATGCTTAAGTGCAGAGATTTTTTTGTTTGTTGGGGGGAAGAGAGAGTTGGTCAACTGGAAAGCTCTAATTTCTGCTGTCCAGTTCCAAGTTAAAGGCCACTACGTTGTTTTAGAACAGTAGAGATAGACTGCTTACAAAGTACTTCAGCCTCCATCTCCAATCAGCTCCAATCCCCCTCCCCAGGGTGCTGGCCTCACCAGAAAAGGGACTCCACAAGGCCCCAGATTTCTGGAGGCTGGAGCCGACCCAGCAGGAGCAAGCTGGGCGCAGAGAACTCCCCGTTCGACCAGGGCAATGTGAGCTGAATGTGTGTGCGCCCTGAGGCTCATCCGTTGAAACCCTAACCCCCAGAGAGATGGTATTTGGAGGTGGGACATTTGGGAGGTAATGAGGGTGGGATTCGTGGTTTTATAAGAAAAGGAAGACAGATACCATCTCCCTTCCTCTCTGCCCTCACCCCTTAACTACCAAGAAAAGGCCATGTGAGGACACTGTTAGAAGGTGGCTGTCTACAAAGGCACCAGAACCCAGATCTGCCAACATCGTGATTCTGGACTTTCAGCCGCCAGAACCATGAGAGAGAAACATCTGCTGCTTAAGCCCCCATCTGTGGGACTGCTGCAGCAGCCTGAGCTAAACACGTCCCTCCCGCTACGGTCATTCAGCTGCCGTGGGAGGTCACCTTCCTCCGCTGCTGAAAATAATCCACGCCTCGATCACGCCCATCCGACCTCTACTTCCTTCCCGCTAAAGATCATGGGATTGAGCTTCTGGCTTCTGAGAGGGAAATACAAAAACAGAAGTAAGTGTGTGTGTGTGTGTGTATGTGTGTCTTTGTATACGTGTGTGTGTATGTATATGTGTGTCTTTGTATACGTGTGTGTGCAAACACGAGGCAAAGAACACCCTCTTTCAAAAACTGTGTGTGTGTGTGTGTGTGTGTGTGTACATGAGGCAAAGAACACCCCCTCTTTCAAAAACCAGCTAGAGAAACAGAACAGCCACAGGCGGGTTGCCCTGAACATCATTCCAGACAGAGGCACATAGGCTCTATGTGCTTGGCCTCCTCTCGAGTTATCTTTCTAACATGTGTGCCGAATCTGGTTCTTATAAATATCCTCTTGAAGAGGGTGAAAAGGTCATCCTGATTCACATCAGCAAAGACAAGAGGGCATTTGGTTGGGCTTGCCTCCATCAGTGATCTACTTTTGAAACCTCCAAGCCACAACAAACTTCTTTGTTACTGAAGTGAGATGTTTTTGGAACATGAGCCACGGAAAATACACAAAGTCTGGGTACATCCAGGCAACACAGAACTCTTGCACTTGACAATGTAGTTACATTTCAATAGTTCAGTGAAGCTGGCAGGGTGGAGAGCAGAAGGACAGAGTCCAAACTGTAGATGTAGTCTCCATACTACTTTCCCCCTACCTGTCCCTACACAGGGCCCATTTTCACACTACCTGGAGCTGTATCTCTAAGCTACACTAGGTATTAAGCCTTGGTTTTCTCAAGCTTTCCCAAGGTCAAAAGCGTCATGAAGGATGCTGTTACAAGGAAACCACAGTTGCCATGGCCCCCACATGCTGCAGTAGAACATGGGGTATGAGGAGGAGGAGGTGTGGTCTGGAGGAAAATGTTGAGAAAAGAATTTTAGAGAAGAGAGAAGTGCTGAAGAATGTGAGGTGTGTGTAGGCCCCAGATCTCCAAGGAAAGAAAAGAGAAGACTTGCTATGTAGACACATGGAGTGCCTAAGGGAAGATTAAATATAACCTTAAGTGGACTAGGCCCTCAGAAGTTTCTGAAATGTTCACAGGAGGGTGTGAAGGAGAAGACCTAATTCCACAGAG
Organism: Oreotragus oreotragus; assembly: GCA_006410675.1. Lineage (NCBI taxonomy): Eukaryota > Metazoa > Chordata > Mammalia > Artiodactyla > Bovidae > Oreotragus > Oreotragus oreotragus. The sequence continues at coordinate 89,462 of SJYX01007307.1, forward strand.
AGGGGAACATTTCCTGCATCTTCTAGATGGTTCTGTCTTGGGACATGGGCCCCCACAGGCTATGTCCTGCTGTCTAGACAGGACTCAAGAGCATCCAGTCAGGATGGTTTCATCAGGTCAGATCTACTGGGAACTGATCATGTCTTGTGTGACAGAAAAGTAAAAGGAGGGCAGGAACTCCAGGGCAGGGGCTATGCTCTGCTTGTCCTGTATCTACGGCACTGTGTCCAGCCTTCATAAGCCTAGGGTTCCTCAGTGCTCTCAATTCTTTCTTCTCTGTGGGGCCCCCTGCCCCCCATTTCCCTGTTCTTTCCTCTATATTCTGATTTTTTTAGTATGCAAAAGTGGCCTTGGTTCTGCCCCCAAGATAACCTGAGTGGTCTCCAGACCCCTTTCTCTTTGCCTCTGAAGACGACTGTCATGGTGGTCATCTGTCCCCAGGGTTGTCATCACCCAACTCTGACGGATGCTTGCAAAAGAATTCCTGACTGGTGGGTCAGGGAAACCTTCTTTAACCCTAGATGTGGAATGCTGATGGACATCATCATGCCTAACAGTTCCAGGCACAATCTCATCTTTGGTCCATATGGGGCCCCTCTCGTCTTTCTGTTTTCTGTTTGTCTGTCGTCTTTGTCATCATTATCCCCATTAACTCCTCCCCACAGGCGATGTGTTTAACATCCATCTTTTTGTCCACGTGCTCTCTAGCAAAGTGTTCACTGCTCTTTGGTGTACGTGTATTTGTAACTTACAGAAATGATTTGTACTGAGCCTTTTATCTGTTTCTTACTTTTTTCAACCAACAATATGTTTTTGAGAGAATCTGTGTTTATGCTGGGGCTTCCCTGGTAGCTCAGCTGGTAAAGATTTGCTTCTAATCACTGCATGGTATTTTTAGATGATGTAGGTCTACCATGCTTTACCTGATAATTCTCCTGGGGATAGACAGACACTCTCTAACTCTCAGTTTCCCTGTCCAGAGCAGTGGGGAAACGTCTCTGGGATATATATCTGCATGTATACCTGCTAAGTTGCTTTAGTTGTGTCTGACTCTTTGCAACGCTATGGACTGTCGCCCACCAGGCTCCTCTGTCCATGGGACTCTCTAGGCAAGAACACTGAAGTGAGTTGCTATGCCCTCCTCCAGAGCATCTTCCCAACCCAGGGATCGAACTCACATCTCTTACATCTCCTGTATTGACAGGCAGGTTCTTTACCACTAGCACCCCTGGGAAGTCTGGAGGTATATATCTAGTTACAGAATATCTGGGTTACAGTTTATGTAAATGTTTAATTTACCTAAGCAGTGCCATATTACTCATTAAAGAGGACTTCCCTGGTGGCTCAGAGGTTAAAGCATCTGCCTGGAATGCAGGAGACCAGAGTTCGATCCTTGGGTCGGGAAGATGCCCTGGAGAAGGAAATGGCAACCTACTCCAGTACTCTTGCCTGGAGAATCCCATGGAGGGAGGATCCTGGTTGGCTACAGTCCATGGGATCACAAAGAGTTGGACACGACTGAGCGACTTCACTTCCATTACTCATTAAAATGGCTACCAATCAATCTACACTCAATCAGAGGTGCATGAGAAATCCTAGATAACCCAACTCGCATTCTCCATCATCAGCTGACATCAGCCATTGTTTTCCTAATGTTTTCCAGTCTAAGTTCATGAAAGCAAAAATCTCATTGTTCTTATTTGCATTTCTCGGCTTATTGAAATATGTGAGTGTTTCTCTATGTTTATTTCCTTTTAGGTTTTTCTCCTTCCTAAAATGCCTGTTCATAACTTTTGCTTTTTTTGTTGGAGTTGATTTGCAGACCTACATTGCTTACGCTATATCCTTGGTCATTTTGAAACATTGCAGATATCTTCTCCCACTTGAGTCTGTGTCCACCTTCGAGTCTTCTGTTCCATTTGCTCTATATGTCCACTTGTAAATACTATTTGTCTTACTATGGCTTTGTTGAATGTTTCAATATCTGAGTATATAAGTACTCCTTTTTACTTTTGTATTTCTTTTTTATTTTTCCCTTAGCTATTTGTGAATCTTTCTTCTTTTATAAATTTATTAAGATCCCTCCCAAAAATTCCAGCCAGACTGCTGATTGAAAGTGCATTGAGATTATAAATTAATTTGGGGAGAATTACAACCTTTATAATATTAAGTTGTTCATCTAAGAACATGATATTTATTGATACAATTTTCTCTGTCTTTTATTAGAGCATTAAAGCTTTTCCCCATGGAGGTCTGATGTAATCTTGGTTAAATCAATTCCTAAATATTATGTTGTTTTTGTTACTACTGGAATGGCCTCTTACTTTTCTAACAAATTTTCTGGATGAGTTAACTGTGAAGAGACCAGGATAGCTGTAGCAGGAACTGAAATGGGAGCTTCTTTGTCTGAGTTACTCCTTGCTGAGAAGGGGAGGAGGTCATCCTGAAGCAAAGGAAGATCCCATCTTGAAGCTCCACCTCACACATTTCTCCCTTTCTCTTCAATTCCCCTTCTTTTCCATAGTCCTCTTCTTCAAGTCTCCCAAGAGGAACATTTGCTCCATCTGAAAAGTCCAGCCCCTTCAACCAGCTGAGGACTCCGACAAAGCGCCCTTGGACTCTTGCTTCTTGCAGATGCTCAACTTCAGCTGATACAAGCGGAGTGTGAGGGCACGAGGAGGGCATGAGTGTGGCAAGGGATAGCTCCAGTTCTGGGAAGGGGAAAAAAATTGGGTGCCTGGTTCCGGTTTAATATCTCAGTCGCCACCAAGAAGCACTCTGGCTAACCCCCAGCTGCTTTCCTTAGTAACTGCAAAAAGAAAAACACCTGGACAAGACAGCACTGGAGACATCAGTGCTATCTGATGTGAGGAAAGGGCATTCTCACAGTAATGTGACTCTGACCTTGCCCCTTGCAAAATAATGGGGGGGGGCGCCTCTTCCTCTTTCCTGGGCCCACGTGTACTGCAACAGTCATCACAGCAGCTATAAATGGCTCTTTCCATCATCCTCAATGGCCAGCACTAGCTCTAGCTAAGTCTTCTGGTTTGCTTTGACACTCAAGAGCCCTCTGCTAGGTGGGGTGAGTGTTAAGGAGCAGGGAGAGTTCCAGAATCTCTCTCCTGCCCCTAGCAATGCTATGGACACAATGGATCCAACACTTCCTCTCTCCCTGCCACTCCAAGATCAACCTAGAAAAGACTACACCCTATAGATAAATTTCTACAGCCTTCAAGGGGACAATGGTGAGAATACAAAACATTAAAGAAGCTCAGCTGCAAGGGAACTTGATCGTTTACAGTTTTACCAAATTCCCAGTCTGTTGTTCAGTCACGCAGTCGTGTCTAACTCTTTGCAAGCCTCCTGGGCTGCAACACACCAGGCTTCCCTGTCCTTCACTGTCTCCCGGAGTTTGCTCAAACTCATGTCCATTGAGTCAATGATGCCATCCAACCATGNTCTGTTGTTCAGTCACGCAGTCGTGTCTAACTCTTTGCAAGCCTCCTGGGCTGCAACACACCAGGCTTCCCTGTCCTTCACTGTCTCCCGGAGTTTGCTCAAACTCATGTCCATTGAGTCAATGATGCCATCCAACCATGTAAGCCAGGATCACTCTAAATCTGAAGAACATGCCCCTTGCTGAAGACGTTCGCTCCATTCATTCCCATAGCTGTTCAGTGCTCTTCCGCCTTCAATCAGACTGTTCTCCCTGTTTTCCCTTCTTTGAATCAGGCTCTTTACAGCCTTCGAAACCACCCCTGGTTTGAGAACCACTGAATAAGAGATACAACTTCAAATTGTAAAGTTTACAGTGAAATTCAGCAGGGTTTTAAAAGCCAACCCCTTCAGGGCCCTTTATATGCCTCTGTTTTCTTAGCAGAATTCACCACTTCCTGTCCTAAATCACTCGGTGCTGCCCTTAGGCAAACACACCCATCATACCTAACTAGGCCAAGCCAGGAATCTCAAGGAGCCCAATTCTCTTCTTTGCTCTCTTACGCTGAACTGTGGCTGAACACAGCATTTTGGTGCTTAAATATCCTCAGCCTCACAGCTTCCCTTAAACCTGCTCACACTTCACCCCTGCTGCTCAGTCGTGTCCAACTCTGCGACTCCATGGACCGTAGCCCTCCAGGCTCCTCGATCCACGAGATTTTCCAGGCAAGAATACGGGAGTGGGTTGCCATTTTCTCCTCCAGGAGATCTTCCAGATTCAGGGATTGAAACCCTGTCTCTTGTGTCTCTTGCACTGGCAAGTGGATTCTTTACCAGTCGCATCACCTGGGGTCACCTCTGCACTTACGTCTACAACTCCACAGTGAGCTCGACGTGGATGATACATATCTGTTAGATTGCTTCTGGTCTCACCCCACACATTCCCTGGTGACTCAGACAGTAAAGCCTCTACCTGCAAGGCGGGAGACCTGGGTTTGATCCCTGGGTCGGGAAGATCCCCTGGAGAAGGAAATGGCAACCCACTCCAGTNACAACTCCACAGTGAGCTCGACGTGGATGATACATATCTGTTAGATTGCTACAGGTCTCACCCCACACATTCCCTGGTGACTCAGACAGTAAAGCCTCTACCTGCAAGGCGGGAGACCTGGGTTTGATCCCTGGGTCGGGAAGATCCCCTGGAGAAGGAAATGGCAACCCACTCCAGTACTCCTGCCTTGAAAATTCCATGGATGGATGAGCCTGGTGGGCTACAGTCCATGGGGTCTCAAAGAGTCAGACATGACTGAACAGCTTCACTCATTCCCCACACAGAGGTCCAGCCTCAGGAGTTCTCAAAACATGTCCGATTAGCAGGCCCAGTCAATTGCTAAAGCTTCCATGCACATCTGGGGTGTGGTGGCAACCCTTCCACTCACACCCAGTTTCTTGGGCGAGTTGTTTCATTCACAGGCAGGGAAAAGCTAGAGACTGAGGGAGTGTTTGTATGCGTAGTTAAGTCAGTGCACTGTATGTTTCTTGAATCCCCTGGGTTTCACCTTTTCTCTCTGAAGAGGGGAGTCCTGTTAACATGTACTACTGTCACATAAGGATTTACTCACATCCAAGTGTGAAGGGGAGACAGGCTCCAGCCTCCACTGCTGGTGCCCAAGGAGGGATATTGTGGCCTGGAGGATTTTTAAGCCCCCTGATGAACAAACCATTCCACCTTCACATGAGAGGCACATTGTTATGTCTTCAGCAGCCTGTGAGGAAGAGGCCCTGCTGGGCTGGACAGAGAAAGCTCTGGCAATTAATTGAGAGAGCTGAATTGTTAACATTCTCTCTACCATGTCCTTATGGCAGAAAGTGAGGAGGAGCTAAAAAGCCTCTTGATGAAAGTGAAGGTGGAGAGTGAAAAAGTTGGCTTAAAGCTCAACATTCAGAAAACGAAGATCATGGCATCTGGTCCCATCACTTCCTGGGAAATAGATGGGGAAACAGTGGAAACAGTGTCAGACTTTATTTTTTGGGGCTCCAAAATCACTGCAGATGGTGACTGCAGCCATGAAATTAAAAGACGCTTACTCCTTGGAAGAAAAGTTATGACCAACCTGGATAGTATATTCAAAAGCAGAGACATTACTTTGCCGACTAAGGTCCACCTAGTCAAGGCTATGGTTTTTCCTGTGGTCATGTATGGATGTGAAAGTTGGACTGTGAAGAAAGCTGAGTGCCGAAGAATTGATGCTTTTGAACTGTGGTGTTGGAGAAGACTCTTGAGAGTCCCCTGGACTGCAAGGAGATCCAACCAGTCCATTCTGAAGGAGATCAACCCTGGGATTTCTTTGGAAGGAATGATGCTAAAGCTGAAACTCCAGTACTTTGGCCACCTCATGCGAAGAGTTGACTCATTGGAAAAGACTCTGATGCTGGGAGGGATTGGGGGCAGGAGGAGAAGGGGACGACTGAGGATGAGATGGCTGGATGGCATCACGGACTCGATGGACGTGAGTCTGAGTGAACTCCGGGAGTTGGTGATGAACAGGGAGGCCTGGTGTGCTGCGATTCATGGGGTCGCAAAGAGTCGGACACGACTGAGCGACTGAACTGAACTGAACTACCATGTCCGGCACAGGGCTCCAACACAACCACTGGAGAAAATAACCAAATAAGGTGGGGTGGGCGGAGGGTGGAGAACACTTTTCATTAAAATCCCAAAACTTTAGCACCTTTTCTCCACAAGGCGCTGCTTGGAGGGCAGAATACTACGCTTGTTGCACACTATTTTCATGACAGATCTCCGCTCTGTCCTACAACCTGAAATTATTTGCTTTCCTTGGGACACTTTTGTGTGGGGGGGGTGTTGAAAAGCTCATATGCTGGATCCTCAAAAGAGCATATGTTTGCATTATAGTATGTCTGAAGATATGCATTTCCGTATATGGGCACACATATGTACATACCATGTGCGATGGACATGTGTGTGTGTGTGTGTGTGATATAACAGTACCAGAATTCATAACACATAATGCGTACTGTCTTTTTTTTTTTTCTTTTTTTTCTCTTTCTTGCTGTTGGGATGAAAAAGAATTGTCTGTTTCTTAAAAGTGGGCCTTAGGTTAGAGCCTCGGAAGAAGTAAGTACAGTGTGTGCTCAGTTGCGTCCGGCTCTTTGAGACCTCATGGACTGTAGCCCAGCAGGCTCCTCTGTCCAAGGAATTTTCCAGGCAAGAATACTGGAGTGGGTAACCATTCTCTTCTCCAGGAAATCTTCCTGACCCAGGGATGGAACCCACGCCTCTTGCACCTTCCGCACTGGCAGGTGGATTCTTTACCAGCTGCGCCTAGGAAACCTCTCCTCATATAAAGATGACTGTGATCAAAGATACCTATTAGAATGTATGTGCCAGTCTCCTTTCTGGAACTGCCCTCCAATCTCCTGCCCTGGCCACAGGGAGATCCCAATCACCATGTCTGTTCAACATGGTCCTTTAGCCCAAGTCAAGCTGACTGGGACAACAGAAAGAACCAGGCCCATTCCAGAATAGTGAGAATCTCGAATTACACATCCCAGGACTCTGGAACAGGAATTAAGTGGTAGACACCAGGGTCTGTCTGTGTTCTCAACCATGTAGACTGAGGCAATAGTGAAATCATCCTGCTGAAAGAAGAAGAAAAATAAAGCAAGCACACACAAAGAAGTGGAAAAGCAAGCTGGAGGAAAATTGCTGCCTGAAGGCCCAATGGCCCATAGCATCTTGCCTCTGGGGCCAGCCTGTCCAGGTGATTTCTGAATCTGGAGTGAGCATCCATTCACTAAAGTTCGTGGCAAGGTAAAGAGGTCAGGAAAGGAAATCCCACTGAGGATCTCAAGAAGGGTATCATCCTGGGAGAAACATTCCTTTGTATCCTCTTTAACCATATTTCCACCTTCTTTAACACTGAACTTATGGCAACAAAATGTATCATCAAATGCATCTTACTCTGAGTGAAAGTATCAGTGTATCACTGACATGATGAAATTTAACCCATATCAACATAACTACTCAGAAATTCTATGTGCAATATACTTAATACACTTTTACTGAGAAACCTACAAATATAAAGTGTAGAAGAAAAAGCCAACTTTTTGGTGAACATACCAAACATATCCCTAAATACCGATATTTATAGAAATGCAGTCATTTGAGTGACACTGAAAGGACTGGCTGACCCCAAATATCCCCCACCCTTTCTAACCACCATGTTGCTACCGGCAAATTCCATCATCATCATTATTCCTGTATATTACGAGTCCTGTGTTTCCAGGAATCGTCTCATAAGGTGTAAATAGCGTGTGGAAGGTTTTACACACTAAACCAGTAATACAGTAGTATGGATTTACTCTTCAGATTAGTTGCTTGATCTTTTAAAAGCGTGAGGATCCAAGCTATTAGATGGTAATCTATAATGAACTAGAAAGCAGAACTCTCATCTTGGAGAGAATTACTGAGTCTCCACCATATGTCTGAGATTCTATTGCTGATACATAGTGAACATGCCCTGTTCTTTCCTTAAGAAGTCAGACCAGGCAGACACACAGCAAGTACGAGACATCGCTATATAAGCAACAATTAAGGTGTATACTTAATTCAATAACAGCACCTGGGACCGGACAGGGTGAGTATGGAGTTTCATGGATGAGATATAGCTTGGGTACAGGTAGAAGTCCATCAGGACACCAGCCTGTGCACACAGGTAACATGCTTAGGAGAATGAATGCAGCATGAATTTGATGTGACTTACCATCCAATAGAAGTGGGAAGAGGTTAGAAGGAGCGGATGAGATTGAAACTATTGAAGGTACGTCATAAAGGCTCTTAACATACAAGGAATTCTGATTTTTATTAAATATACACCACCACCCCAGAGTCATTACTAACTCCAATGAGCTACCTGCCAGCCAAGGCAAAATATGTGGAGCTGACATTTAGGTAATTTTATGGTTAATACTTTGGGACTTCTCTGCATTAAACCTCAACCGAGTACCTCGTTCAGGCATGCTAAGGTCCACATCTGTGTGATGCTATCCATGGCTAAGTCTGAAAACGTAGCAAAGTTTGTGTTAAGGTGAAAAGCTACCCACTTTTGTTCATAATTAAAGGATCAGTTCAGTTCAGTTCAGTTCAGCTGCTCAGTCGTGTCCCACTCTTTGTGACCCCATTTAAGGCTATTCAAAACTAGTCTTTGTAATACATTTTGGAGAAGAAAAAAAGTGACTTTTTTAAAGCAAAGGATGTCATGGACAAAGGTAACAAACAACTTTTTGAAAGAAGATATTTGCAATGTTAAAGTCAACAAGGGACTATGATCTAGAATATATATATCATTAACTCCAGCCAACCTGCAATCCAGGTAGTCATTCTGGAGAGAGTCTGGCAGTACTCAGACAATGCAAGGACATATATATATATATATACTGTGACCCAGCAAACCTGCCCCTGAGTCCTAGGGCATCTGTGCCACAGATTCTCAGGGATTCTCCTCTTAGTCAACAGGGGGATGTGTTTTTCACCAGGGTGTTGGTGGCAGTGGGGAGTGGGAGGCAGTCACTGGGGAAACAGATGAGTGTGACAGGGATGACGCCCAGAGCAAGGAGGCTGCCTGTTAACATGTCAAACAGAAAACATAAGAAGCACAATGAGGTTTCACACGTGCCATTTACGTAAACGTAGAACACATGTTCACAAAACAGAAATACATGTTTTACAAGAATACATGCAAATAAAGTAAAGACATATAAACACATTAAACTGATGGCCTATGGAGAGGACAAAAATGGGGGTGGGGAATGGGAAAAACAAAAACACCCCATCAATCAAGAGATGGGCCTTCTAGAAGAGACTATAGTGTGCTGTGATTGAGCCTCTGCACCTGAGCTGCAGAAACAAACAAAAAGGGGGCAGGAATGCCACCAGGGTCTCAGGCCCTTGAAGACAATGTGCACTGGGCTCCCTTCCTAATCCCCGACGGCAACCAGCCCCATGTCTTATCTTTGGGCCACATCTGCTCTTTGGACAATAGATAGTTGACTGATAGATGTATAAACAAATGGGGGAATAAAAGACACAGACAATCTAATGGAGGGTGGCCAGGAGACATGGAGCCAGTCTCCATAAATAAAGATGACTGCTGCTCTCGACATGCCAGGCACCATGCTAGATCCCGGGAATGAAATGAATAAGGAGTGAGACAGTCCCTGTCCTCCTGAAGCATTGTTGAGCTGGGGAAATGGATGGGTCAGTAGCAGTGATGACACTGTGCTGATGGCTATGATAAAGATCAGGCCTGGGGTCAGTAAAGAGTGGCTCCTAACACAGTTGTGGACTTTCAGGAAGATGCCCAGGAAGAGACTGCACTGAGTCCCAGAAGATAAGTTAGCATTCTACAGGCAAGGAGGAGGGAGGGAGGGGGGCGCATAAGAGACAGCAGAAATCACATACGCTCGGGTGCCTGGAGTCAGAACTTCACTTCAGAAGGGCCTGTCTTCCCAGCCTTAAGACATAACATAGCAGTTGTTTAAACAGACGAAGCTGCACAGCATTTATTAGTGTTCTCAAGGCCTCTTTATCAAACAAAGAACTGATGCTTGGCTAAGAAAAAAAAAAAAAAAAACTTTCAGTTCTCTTTTTCGGAGCAAGGAAATGTGCACACCCGAGTTGATTTTGCCCAGAGCCGTCTACCAGGAGATGAACGCTTATCACTGTCCTGTGAAACCATCTCAATTCCACTGAAGCAAGAGAGAGAATTCTGAACAGAAAGGCTTAAGGCTTTCAACCTGCCAAGCTAGTTCACCTTCTAGAGTTTTCCTTTCATCACATGATTATAATTCTTCATTTATATATCAGCAAGGATGCTGGCAGCTGATACACTTGACAAGTCTCACTCTGGAAATGTTATCATGTGTCTGTAGGGCTTTGGGTTTGTACTGGCTTGATGAGCTGAATTGAAGAAGCATACATATGCCCATGCTAGGAACACCATCCAGGGGTTGAACGTGTACCAGCGTCTCTTGCAGGCCTCGTTGAAACCATGCAGACGCCTGGGCCCCACCCAGGGGACTGGTTCGGTCTCAGTTGGGGTTTGAGAATTTGCATTTCTAATGCGTTCCCAGACAAGCTGATGCTGCTGGTCTGGCGACCGCATTTGAGAACCACTGAACTAGTCTAATTTTACTGATGAAGAAACTGAAACTCAGAGAATGTAGGGGGAAAGCAAGCCTATACTTCTCCTCCTGTGCTTCTCCTTTACTCTCACACAACTACCACGCTCACAACACTCTGACACCAGATGTGTGGTTTTTTCCCCACACCGAGCAACTCTGCAACACCAGCTGGGTGTCCTGCAACTTCACTCAATTCTGACAGTCTCACACTGTCAGATGCCACCGGTGAAGGGCTCAGTCCCACACAACTGCTTCTCCCTACCCCCCTTCAAGTGCCAATTGCAGTGTCACTTGTGCTTCTGACCTACTAGCTATAAATCAGAGGTTCCCATAATCCCCTCTTCAGATTTGATTAATTGACTAGTGCAGCTCCCAGAATTCAAGAGCCTACTTTACCAGTTTATGATGAAAGGATGATAAAGGACAGGAATGAACATCCAGATGAAAGAGATGCATAGAGCAAAATATTCGGGAACGGGCACCAAGTTTCCATCCTTTTCCCTGAGCACCACACACACACACACACACACACACACACACAATACCTTCACATGTTCACCAAGCTGGAAGTTCGCTGAACCTCGCACTCTGAGGAATGTTATGGAGGCTTCCTCATGTAGGCATGAGCAATCATTAGCTCCATTTGCAGCTCCTCTCCCCTCTCTGGAGAATGAGGGCATGGGGCTGAAAATCTGCAGCTTCTAATCAAGGCCTTGTCTTTCTGGTGACTAGTTCCGATTCAGCACCCCACCAAGAGCCCTCCCATTAGAACAAAAAAAATACTGTGAACACCCAGGAAACTCCAAGAGACTTAAGAACTCTGTGCTAGGAACCGGAGTCAAAGACCAAATATGAAAACAAAAGATGCTCCCAGTTCTCTTATCATTCAGGAAATGACAAGAGTGTTTTGGAAACTCTGTACCAGGAGCTGGGGGCAGAGACTAATATATGTACATTTTCTTTCTTTTTTTTTTTTTGTACATTTTCTATCATCTCACAGCAAGCATCTTAAGTAAGATCACACAAATTCTTGTCGACCCAACCCAGATTTTAAGAGAATATAGTAAATGGGAAGCAAAGAACTATCAAGGAAAGATCAAACTAGTCAATCCGAAAGGAAATCAACCTTGAATATTCATTAGAAGGACTGATGCTGAAGCTCCAATACGTTGGCCATCTAATGCAAAGGAAACTCACTGGAAAAGACCCTGGTGCTGGGAAAGACTGAGGGCAAGAGGAGAAGAGGGTGACAGAAGATGGGATGGTTGGATGGCTGGATGGTCCAACTCCAGAGTAGACATGAGATTGAGCAAACTCCAGAAGATAGTGAAGGACGGGGGAGCCTGGCGTGCTGCAGTCCACAGGGCTGCAAACTCCAGAAGATAGTGAAGGACGGGGGAGCCTGGCGTGCTGCAGTCCACAGGGCTGCAAACTCCAGAAGATAGTGAAGGACGGGGGAGCCTGGCGAGCTGCAGTCCACAGGGCTGCAAAGAGTCAGATATGACTGAGCGACGGAACAACAACAAAAAGACCTACACAGATTTTTAAAGGAAGGAGATCTCGATTAGCGGCTCGTAGGATGTATGAGACATTTTGTCTGGGTCTTACAAACTACTTTCTTCACCCTTCATCCAAGAAACACCACCAAGTTTGAGGGCCCTGGGGCTTCACCAGCAAGAAAGAAAAAGCAGGCAGAGACTGAGCATCGACAAAGTCCTAGAGGTCCCCACAGGTCAGACTGCAGGCCACACTTGGCGCTCTGTCTCCGAGCACTCCGTCAGACTGCGGGAACTGGGGAGGACTCTGCCGGGGCCTCCTCAACCCACGCTGGCTGACACTAGGACAAGATGAAAATGCGTTCCTGCAGATGAGCTCAGAAGAGTCTGCTCCACCTGTCGGCCTCCAGTGCCTAAAGAGGACGGCCTCCCACGTCTCTGAAGCCCTTCAAGGCACAAAGCAATCAGCGCCAGCCTCCCTCCCCATTGTGCCCCCGCCACTGTGCAGGCACTTTCGGGGAGAATGATGGCCAGAGCAGTTGCAGGACTTGCCAAGCTCGACAAATGGTGTGTGTCCGGGGGAGGGGGGGGAGGCGGAGGGGGTGCAGAACTATACAAAAAGAGCTACTGCAGGCCCGTTGGCCAGGGAAGGCTTCATGGGCTTAGAGGGAAAGGGCAGGAAGTCTGTGCTTCCACTGTCAGCCTCGTGGTGAAGTCCAGACGGATAAAGATTTTGGTTTGTCACCCTGGTTTTGTTGTCCACGGACCCTCCTTTGTCTTATGAGGAATTTGATGGGACAGGAAAGTAAGTCATCACTGGGGGCCCTCGCCATCAGCAATGTCAGTTATTGAGTTGGAGGTGCATTGTTTAGGCATTAGGAGTTCAGAGGTCAAGTCTTTCTGTTTATTACCCCTCTAGCCCAGAATGCAATGGCACCCCACTCCAGCACTCTTGTCTAGAAAATCCCATGGACAGAGGCGCCTGGAAGGCTGCAGTCCATGGGGTTGCTGAGGGTCCGACACAACTGAGCGACTTCACTTTCACTTTTCACTTTCATGCATTGGAGAAGGAAATGGCAACCCACTCCAGTATTCTTGCCTGGAGAATCCCAGGGGTGGGGGAGTCTGGTGGGCTGCTGTCTATGGGGTCGCACAGAGTTGGACACGACTGAAGCGACTTAGCAGCAGCAGTAGCCCAGAATGATCAGGATATTTAAAAGTCTTATCTGAAAATATCATTACCAGATTATTTCCAGTGGAACTCATAAAATTATTATTACAAAGATGGAAGCATGCTCTGTGAGAAGCACAATTTTGAATTCCACCAAAAACAACAGTTCTGTCCCATGACCAGTCCTATTCAATGAAATGTCGCAAGAGAATGATCCCAGCACTGCTGAAGAACGGGTGTCACTTTAAAGCTACAAGTTCTAAGTTTGCTTTTGGTTTTCTTTCAAAGCTGTATAGATACCAGATTTTTCTTCAGAGGTTTCTAGTCACAATGTGACTTAAGAGGAGGATTTAAGCATTTCATTCCAAACGGATTATAGTTTTAACTGACTAGCGAGAAGCTGAGCAAGCCATGCAACAATAAATATTTCATTTTATTGAGCGAAACCAATTATCAATCTAATTTTGAAAGCTGATTGCTGGTGGATAATTACGGGGATATGACCACTAGCCTGCGCTACAGTTCACCTGGCCACCTATGGCCACTGCTGAAAAGGGTGAAGAAATCAGGACCGATTTGCTCAACACAAAAATGTCTTACATGTTGGAAGCTAGGGATTCCAAGATTCGCTCCAGAAAGTGAAACTCTCTTTACTTCACCTTTAGTTCTGATTTTAACAGCCTAGTTCAGAATTTGGAACACTGAGGCTCCCAGACAGCAGCAGAAACAATGAACCAGCCTCATATCGTGCTATGCTGGTGTTGTTCTTATCTCTAATGTTGTGTCCAACTCTTTTGCAGCCCGCCAGGGTCCTCTCTCCATGGGATTTCCCAGGCAAGAACACTGGAGTGGGTTGCCATTTCCTCCTCCAGGAAAACTTTCCAACCCAGGGATTAAAAATTGCATCTCCTGCACTGGCAGGCAGATTCTTTACTGCTGAGCCACCAGGGAAGTCCCGTATTGTTTTATAAAGAGAATTAAAACCTCCCTCCAAAATTAAGCCCACTCCTGCGGTTTACATCCTTCACCCTGCCCTTCCGGCCCACAACATCGTGCACACAGACAGAACTCTGATGTGGTTTTAGGTTTTCAAGGGTCATCACCTGACCACCCAAGACTTGTGTAAAAAATGCCCTCTATAAAATCCTTTACACATTTGTTTTGAAATTATGGGACTGGCTGATTTACTCCCAGAGAATGTTTGGCGATTCTCAGAGCTATGCAAGGATCCATAATTATTAACAATCGCTAAGGCAGCTTAACCCTTATGTAAAATACGATGCATACAAATGGGTTTATTTTGAACCAGTTCACACTATTAAACTTGAGTCTGGTACGGGGTTTATCCCAAGGCAATGCTCATAACAGACTATAGCAAACACCTTGGCTGTATGTCTTCCTATTTGGTTGGCTCGTTTTTATATCTTTGCATGTTTAAATAGGCAATGGGAGTGCTAATTAAAATGCAATCATGCAGATAAATTATACCATGTTTCTAAAAGGTAAAATTAAAACCCTTTTGATTTCAAAATCTTTGTGATATTCAAGGCAAAAACACAGTGTGATACTGAACACAGAGAAAACCTTTCATGATTATCGCATGTTAAAAACCAAAATTTATTTTTGTTTTGGGGGTGCTTTTTAGATGTAACAAATTAATTATGAGTAATTTCTTATGGGAGTCAAGACTCAGGGTTTCTATGCAAATGTTCAAGTTGTAGGTCACTCTTAACAATTGTCTGTGTTCTGCCTTTAAGACGGGAAATGTAACACGTATTTCAAAGCCTGCTTTGGTCTAGGGGCCACAGCAACCCCTACGCTAGTGGTTAAGGTTCCCCCAGTGGATTTTCCCTTCCACCTCCAGCTTACCAGCTATCAGGGAACCTCACTGTCAGAACCAAAGATAAAAACAATATGCTGATATCCAGCAAACTATTTCACCTCTCTAAGCCTCAGTTTCCTCTCCTGTAAAATGGGCTTCAGGGAGGCACTGCTAACTGCTTTTGAGATTAGAGACTGATTTGAAAATTTGATGAAAGCCATTCCCACTGAGGCTTTCCAGGTGGCTTAGTGGTAAAGAATCCATCTGCAATGCAGGAGACTTAGGCGACTCAGGTTGGAACCCTGGGTCCGGAAGATGCCCTGGAGGAGGAAATGGCAACCCACTCCAGTATTTTTGCTGGGAGAATCCCACTGTGTCCCTGGGACTGCAAAGAGTCGATACTACTAAGTACGCACGCCATTCACACGGTTCCCAAATAGCAAGTGTACACATCCCCACGAAACTGCACACATGCATCCACTGACCCTCTGATACCTGTCCATGGACCTCCAGTGAAAAAACTCCAGCTCTTTACAGCAGTGAGATTCTACGTTCTTTATCCAAGACCTGTTTGGGGATCTAACCTGCTCTTTTACTTACTGTTCACTGCAAAATTAATCTTTGCCCCCCAAAAATTGTATAAAAAAATAATCTTTGGGCTTCCCTGGTGCTCCAGTGATTAAGAATCTGCCTTGCAATGCAAGGGACACAGGTTCCATCCCTGGTCCGGGAAGGTCCCACATGCCTCACGGCAACTAAGCCCGTGTGTCGTAACTACCGGGCAGCGCGCTCCCACTGCCGAAGCCCTCCCGAGAGGCCGTGCTCCGCAGCAAGAGAAGCCGCCAGGACGAGAGGCCCGAGCACTGCAGCTAGAGAGCAGCGCCTGCTCTCCAAAACCGCAGGAAGCGCGTGTACAGCCACGAAGATCCAGCACGGCCAAAAGTAAGTAAATGAGTAAATAAAATTGAAAATGTTTCTAGATTAATCTTTGCTTCAGAATGAGGGTATTCTGTTCTGTATACCATGCATAAGCCTGGATATAATTAGAAGCTATGTAAGTATCACAACTGAAAGTGAAGTGAAAGTGTTAGTCGCTCAGTCGTGTCCAACTCTTAGTGACCCCGTGGACTGTAGCCCGCCAGAATTCCAGTCCATGGAATCCTCCAGGCAAGGATCCTGGAGTGGGGAGTCATTCCCTTCTCTTCGCCACCCAGGAACTGAACCCGAGTCTCCTCAGGCTCCTGCATTGCAAGCAGATTCTTTACTGTCTGAGCCACCAGGGAAGCCCAAGTATTACAACTGGTTTGGTCTAACTGAAAGCATCAGATTGCCTGGGAGTTCTTCTGCGCACACTCCCCCCTTTTAGAAGGCAGGGACTTTATCCTGGGCCTTCCCTTCAAGGTCCTGATTTCTCTGGCAGATCCCCACCACCTTACAGTTGCAGTTGCAGTCTCACACCTTCTCTCAGCCAGTTGTGGTACTGCTTGTGTGCTGAGTTCTCACCTTTCAACTCTCCCCCACATCCCTCAAGAGGGTCTAAAGCACACCCTGAACTGTCTTCTCTCCAGGTGTGTTCTAGGACAGAATTTCCCCTGGAAAGGTGTGTTCTGTGGCCAGATGAATCTGGGAAATTCTGTAACTTGGACATTCACGAAGCATTGTGTCAATAAAGGATAGAAATGGTATGGACCTAACAGAAGCAGAAGATATTAAGAAGAGGTGGCAAGAATACACAGAAGAACTGTACAGAAAAGATCTTCACGACCCAGATAATCACGATGGTATGATCACTCACCTAGAGTCAGACATCCTGGAATGTGAAGTCAAGTGGGCCTTAGAAAGCATCACTACGAACAAAGCTAGTGGAGGTGATGGAATTCCAGTTGAGCTATTTCAAATCCTGAAAGATGATGCTGTGAAAGTGCTGCACTCAATATGCTAGCAAATCTAGAAAACTCAGCAGTGTCCACAGGACTGGAAAAGGTCAGTTTTCATTCCAATCCCAAAGAAAGGCAATGCCAAAGAATGCTCAAACTACCGCACAACTGCACTCATCTCACATGCTAGTAAAGTAATGCTCAAAATTCTCCAAGCCAGGCTTCAGCAGTACATGAACCATAAACTTCCAGATGTTCAAGCTGGTTTTAGAAAAGGCAGAGGAACCAGAGATCAAATTGCCAACATCCGCTGGATCATGGAAAAAGCAAGAGAGTTCCAGGAAAACATATCTTTCTGCTTTATTGACTATGCCAAAGCCTTTGACAGTGTAGATCACCACAAACTGGAAAATTCTGAAAGAGATGAGAATACCAAACCGCCTGACCTACCTCATGAGAAATCTGTATGCAGGTCAGGAAGCAACAGTTAGAACTGGACATGGAACAACACACTGGTTCCAAATAGGGAAAGGAGTACATCAAGGCTCTATATTGTCACCCTGCTTATTTAACTTATATGCAGAGTATATTATGAGAAAAGCTGGGCTGGATGAAGTACAAGCTAGAATCAAGATTGCTGGGAGAAATATCAATAAACTCAGATATACAGATAACGCCACCCTTATGGCAGAAAGAGAAGAACGTCTAAGAGCCTCTTGATGAAAGTGAAAGAGGAGAGTGAAAAAATTGGCTTAAAGTTCAACATTCAGGAAACAAAGATCATAGCATCTGGTCCCATCAGTTCATGGCAAATAGTTGGGGAAAGAGAGGAAACAGTGAGAGACTTTATTTTGGGGGACTCCAAAATCACTGCAGATGGTGACTGTAGCCATGAAATTAAAAGATGCTTACTCCTTTGAAGAAAAGTTATAACCAACCTAGACAGCATATTCAAAAGCAGAGACATTACTTTGCCAACAAAGGTCTCTCTAGTAAAGGCTATGGTTTTTCTATGAGTCATGTGTGGATGTGAGAGTTGGACTATAAAGAAAGCTGAATGCCGAAGAATTGATGCTTTTGAACTGTGGTGCTGGAGAAGACTCTTGAGAGTCTCTTGGACTGCAAGGAGATCCAACCAGTCCATTATGAAGGAAATCAGTCCTGAATATTCACTGGAAGGACTGATGTTGACACTGAAACTCTAATACTTTGGCCACCTGAAGCGCAGACTCATTTGAAAAGACCCTGAGGCTGGGAAAGACTGAGGGCGGTAGGAGAAGGGGACAACAGAGGATGAGATGGTTGGACGGCATCACCGACTCAATGGACATGGGTTTGGGTGAACTACAGGAGTTGGTGATGGACAGGGAGTCGCACGGCTGAACTGAACTGTGTCATGTTAAAAGCACTGAGAGGTCTCCATAAAGAAACCAAGTTAATTTTGCTGCCTCAATATTTTTAAAATTTGGGTGGATCAATAATGTTGTTCCTATGACATTATTGGAAAACAACACTTAGAGAAGCTCAAAGAGCTGGTTGCTACAATCAGCAATTCCTCAATCCTGCTTTCCAGCTTCGCTGGTCATTCCTTTCATATTAAAAGTCTTCGGTCTTTCCCAACCTTGCTTGCTAGTGTTGTCAAGCCACCTGGGCCAGCTCTTCCACCAGCAGTTCACATCCACCCTCCCTTTTGGAACTCACAATTCGTATTTGCATATAAAAAGACAGTCATCATCCTGTCCAGGAAATAGCCCTCATTGTTTCTTCTTCAATAGAGACAATGTTTAAATAGAGTCTTCCCAATTTGGAGCTGAGCCGGCTTTAGAGATCCCTCAATCATTCTCCTAACTTTACAAATAAGAGAAGGGACCTGAGAGGTTAACTGTCTTGAGAGAAACAACACATGAGCCAAGGTTTCCTGATCCCCAGTCCAGTGTCCCTAGGAAGTGACACGCGTCAAGCTTCCCAGAGGCGCATGAAACGGATTCCTACCAGAGTGTAAGTTTACTAATTTACAATGAGGAGTGACATGTGCCTGGCACAAGACCAGTTATGCAGAGAGAGATCTATGTTGTTGTTTTAGTCACTAAGTCGTGTCCGACGCTTTTGCAAGCCCGTGGACTGTAGCCCACCAGGCTCCACTGTCCATGGGATTTCCCAGGCAAGATACTGGAGTGGGTTGCCATTTCCTTCTCCAGGGGATCTTCTTGACCGAGGGATTAAACCCCCGTCTCCTTCGTTGGCACGTGGATTCTTTAGCCACCTGAGAAGTCCCAAAGAGAGACCTACCCAATGATTAAATTACAGTTGGATGCTTCCAAAATAAGAGTGGGCTTAGAGGATGAAGAGTTAAGATTTTCTTTAGGAAATGATGTACTAGAGAGAATACTGAACTGGGAGCTAGGAGGCCGATTCTAAATCTTACTCTCCCACTTCTAGATCTTACTGTCTTTGGGTTTCAGTTTCATCATTCACTAAAAGAGGAGATAAAACCTTTAGATCCCTTCTAGCTCCACTCTGTGAGTCTAAGATTCTGTGAGTCTAAGTTCTTTCCTTCCAATTACTCTGCCTTTATATCTTCAGCATCCCTTATATGTTAAGCCTAGCCCCTGATCTGAGTGTCTTTCAATCCATAATCATTCGGTTTGGGGAGTGGGTCCTTTATGTCCCAACATGAGTATTAGATAAATCATCTCAAGATTCTCTAATAAAAGCCTTTTAAACAAATAAGCAAGGAAACCAAGTATCCACAGCTGCCTACAGATCTTGAATAAGTATTAACATACCCGGCTCTTCCTGGAACCCCTGAATTAATGCAGTTGCCCGCACTTACCAATATCTATTCCTTCTCTTTCTACTGCAGGACCTAGAGCTCCCAGGGAAAGCAGAGACACATTGTGGAGTCTAGACAGCTTCAATTGGTAGTCTCCGCAGCTTCCTGCAACACCAAATCAGTGTCATTAGCCACAGATGATTATGGCAAGGTCTCCTAATTCAAGTCTGTCATAGTGCCTTTAAATTACAACTACTACTAAACTGTTCTGCTTATTTAAAGAATGTCCACTGCCCCCAGGGCCTTTGGGCATGGATTCAAAATACTGCTATCAGGAGTCTATTACAATTCTCAGCAATCAACTAGCTGCTCATTATCACACTTTTACCAGCAACACTGAGTACATCAACAAGGATGAACTATCAGAAACATATGATTCTTGTTCACACTTACATAAAATAGTGACAGTGCTGTTAGTAATTAGTTACCAGATCCTCAATTGCTTTGTTCTTAGGCATTAGTAATATGCCACTCGAAGTTTTACACCAAATTAACATTACCCACATTCAACTGTTTTCAAGTCCCTTGAAAATGTGCTGTCCTTCTTCAGAAACAAGATGATGTGCCCAAAAATAAGATGAGCACTGTGCTGTTTGCGCCCAGCCTCAAGAGTATGCAGTGTATGACCCATTTTGGTAAAGGATCCTATTGTTCTGACACTTAGCAACTGTCCACAAGTATGAAAGAGCATTTCACTATGTGAAGCTAACTAACCTGTCTTGGAAATAAATTTTTTAATGTGTAACTCTGTCAAACTATCAAGCCTAACAGATTAAAGTGAGGGAAAGCAAACTGAATATAATCAAGGCACTTAAACTCAACTAGCACTCATTCTGGTTCCACGGTCAGCCCGAACACAGAAACATCATGTCAGAATTTTAGGGATTAGTTTTGTAATCAATGCTGCTAGATCCCTTAAATTCAGTGTCTATTTTTCTATTTATAGAAGGTTAATGACATCTGTTAATAGCTATATTTTTTATGATGATGAGTAAGGTGGTAACTACATGAATCACTTCCATTTAAAAGGAAAAATAAATGCTCTGGGAAGAAAGAGGATTAATGTTGGTTGACCAGACAAAGTCCCAAAACCAGCATCCAAATTTCATTAGAAAAAAGTGGGCATCCACATTGTCAAGAGGAAAAGAAACAGCTGTCTCTCATTCCATCTGGAGTAACTACCCCCAACTTTGTCTTATAAATGGCTCTGTAGACAGTGTTTATATAATACCTAGGGATTTGTTTGTTTTTCACTGACACTGTAAATCAAATGTTTCCAACTGACACTGTAACTACAAAACTGCATCTAAATCTTCTCACTGGTTAACACAGCCTTATATGATCCACAGTCTTACGGCTTCATTTCCAAATCCATCTGAAACTCCCAGATCTTTGACTATCCATTTCCAATTGAAATATGAATATGTCAGTTAGCTATCTGGCTGAGAGAGTACATACTGAATCCAGAAACTCCAGATTTTGCCACAGGATTAAATATTTTATATGCTATAAATGCAGATCCTAGAATTACATTCAATCTTTCTCTTTCCTGTATTCGAATGTAATTAAGTGCAATGTTGTTCTTGTTGTTGATTAGCTAATGGTGCTGTCTTTCACGTATATAAGTTTTGATTCATCAACAGAAAAACATGCTCTTGAGGTTTTCAACTAGAAAAGAGAGATTCTGTTGTTATCATCCACCATTCCACCAAATTCCTCTTGCAACCATAGGAAAGATCACTGGTTGGACAAAGAGGCCCCTCTGTTAAACTAGAAGAGAGGGTTTGAATGTTTTTTTTTCATTAAGTAACATGAAAGAGGTTTAAATTCATGATCTTTTGTTCCTAATATCATGGTCGAATAAATAGAACTAACTATCCCAGATATTGTAAGAATATGATCCAACATTTATTGGGGAAATATTCCTTAATATTTAGTTCATTAAAATATTCTAGATTATAATGTTTTCGCTATGTTGACAAACAGAACTATAAGATTAGTAGCAAATGTTTTGCTCCTGCAAGTAATTATTTCACTTAAAGCAAAATACTCAACTTTTTTTTTTTCTCTTCCACAATGTGAATTCTTCGATCTTTTTGGATAAAAGGCTTAGATGATCTGTTGTCTCTAGCCAGAATGACTGCATATGTTCAATAATATATCAGTTTCATCAGCCGGCATAGAATAGGCACACATGACAATAAATCATTTTGGGAACTTCCTGAATCCCAGCCAAGTTGTAGACAATAAAAGATCCTGCTTGTAAAGGCAGCTATAAAAGTTAATTTCATACAGGTTCCCCAGCACACATGCTACGGTTCAGTTCCAAACAGATGTGGTCTTGGAATAGCAATGGAAAATGGCATGAAGCATTTTTGCTAACTTTCTGTATCAGGAGATTCACGTACTAGGTGTTTTGTGTAACCTTTGGTCATTAACACATTGCAGCAGGTATGAAAAATAAATTATTCAAGCTTTTCTAATGCTTATGATCCTGTTGTTTCCAGTCTGAACTATTCTTCCACACTGGAAAGATTATCCATCAAGCCAGACATGCAGAGACAGAAAATCCACCCAGCAAAACAAAGAAGACAACAGCAGACATCTGGGGCTACATTCTGAAAGAACCGCTTGAAACAAGAACTTTTATTTACGTCCTTATTTGCTTTTGCCTGTAGATGCCCTGGCAGATCACTGCAGACACAGCACACCACTCCACTCAGCCATGGAGTTGACAGGAAGAGACATGAAGGAAAGGAAGAGACTGGACTAGGCAATGGAAGCCCAATTACCCGAATTGATTTTTAGTTGGTGTTTCAATACCAAACTCTCAAAAATTAATGGAATGAGTATCCAGAGAGGTAGAAGGATATAGCAGACCTGAAAAGCACTGTGAACCAATTCAACATAATTAAGATTAATCCAATTTTCACACAACAGTAGGATACAAATTCTATTCAAGTTGCCATAAACTGTAAACTAGGAGACAATGGAACACATCCAGGGACATAAAACAAGAAAATAATCTGTTTGCCAAATATCACACTTGGTCCTTGCCCTTATCTAAGGCCACTGCAAATGCTTCCCCTACCCAGGTCAAGGTACCATTGCCCACCCTCATTCATTCCTAAGATTCCCCGTGATATGAGGCTAAAATCATGCTTCTTCTGATTTCAAACAACAGTTGGAATGCTAAGAAGTTGCACGTTTGTCTGAATTTTTATAATTGAATCCATTCTCTATACAGGTCTGCGTAGCAGAGCTCTCTATTAATAGTTCTCTGGAAATGCTTTACAACAGTAATGGTCAATCCTTTGGTCAATCTTTTGCTGGAAAGGGAATTTTCAAAATTTCTCAAAGATACACCCTCTCCACAAAAGACCTGCAGAGCTTGAGAGGATAGAGGACAACTGGAGTCAGAAAAACTGTAGAACAATTAAGTGCTGAAGGCTGAATCAGTTCAGTTCAGTCGCTAAGTCATGTCCAATTCTTTGCGACCCCATGTACTGCAGCATACCAGGCCTCCCTGTCCATCACCAACTCCTGGAGTTCACCCAAACCCATGTCNAGATGTGTATAAGAGACAGGTCAAAGGCTTTGGCATAGTCAATAAAGCAGAAATAGATGTTTTTCTGGAACTCTCTTGCTTTTTCCATGATCCAGCGGATGTTGGCAATTTGATCTCTGGTTCCTCTGCCTGTTCTAAAACCAGCTTGAACATCAGGAAGTTCACCGTTCATGTATTGCTGAAGCCTGGCTTGGAGAATTTTGAGCATTACTTTACTAGCATGTGAGATGAGTGCAATTGTGCGGTTGTTTGAGCATTCTTTGGCATTGCTTTTCTTTGGGATTGGAATGAAAACTGACCTTTTCCAGTCCTGTGGCCACTGCTGAGTTCTCCAAATTTGCTGGCATATTGAGTGCAGCACTTTCACAGCATCACCTTTCAGGATTTGAAACAGCTCAACTGGAATTCCATCAGCTCCACTAGCTTTGTTTGTAGTGATGCTTTCTAAGGGCCACTTGACTTCACATTCCAGGATGTCTGGCTCTAGATTAGTCATCACACCATCGTGATTATCCAGGTCATGAAGATCTTTTTTGTACAGTTCTTCCGTGTATTTTTCCACCTCTTCTTAATATCTTCTGCTTCTGTTAGGTCCAGACCATTTCTGTCCTTTATCGAGCCCATCTTTGCATGAAATGTTCCCTTGGTATCTCTCATTTTGTTGAAGAGATCTCTAGTGTTTCCCATTCTGTTGTTTTCCTCTATTTCTTTGCATTGATTGCTGAAGAAGGCTTTTTTACCTCTTCTTGCTTTTCTTTGGAACTCTGCATTCAGATGCTTATATCTTTCCTTTTCTCCTTAGTTTTCCGCCTCTCTTCTTTTCACAGCTATTTGTAAGGCCTCCCCAGACAGCCATTTTGTTTTTTTGCATTTCTTTTCCATGGGGATGGTCTTGATCCCTGTCTCCTGTACAATGTCACGAACCTCATTCTATAGTTCATCAGGCACTCTATCTATCAGATCTAGGGCCTTAAATCTATTTCTCACTTCCACTGTATAATCATAAGGAATTTGATTTAGGTCATACCTGAATGGTCTAGAGGTTTGTAGACAAATAGATAGTTTGTGTTCAGTGAGTATCATGGCCCTGCAAATGAAAAATGAGCTGAAATATTAAATAGGTCTTAACTGCTCTGTGTGACTCAGAGTTGAAAAGTCATAGAAAGTCTTTGAGATGGTATTGCTGTGTGCTAGAACAGAAATGATAGGAAAGAAAGAAGCCATGGTCTAGGGAGAGTATCTGTTCTAATAGAGCAAGGTTGTGAGGGCAAGGAGTACATGTTCTCTGTACTTTGTGCCCTTTATTGACAATAAGCCACTTGGATCCAAGATAGAGGAATACACAAAAGACTGGGTTGAATTAGATGATGGTCACAGGCAAAATGATGAAGTGGGATTGGTTTAGTATTAGCACCTTCTTCACAACTTTCATATCATACCCACAGCTTGAGTTTAAGAGCATATCCTCATGTCTTAGAAACTACTATCTGGACCTGCCTTCTTTAGCTCTGTATTCTGTGAGAGAGCCTGAATATTTAGGAATACTTTCAGCTTCAAGTAAGAATGATCTGTAATCGCTTATAACAAGAAGTCAGGAGGTCCATGGATACTGATGTTGGTTCACTGAGTGGCTTGGGAATGTCAGGGCCAGTGTGTCTGTTCTTTCATCATTCTTCCTTTCATGCTTGTTATCTTAAGATCATGTGATAGCTGCTTCAGTTTCAGACATCTTATGGATATTCAGGATAGAAAGAAGACAGCCAGGGAAAAAGACAAAGGCACCACACCAGTTGCTTTGTCTCCTCTTACCAGAAAAGAAAAAGCTTTTTCAGGACTACCTCCTCAGTAGATTTTGCTTATGTTTGGTGGCTGTACCTGGGCCACATGACCACCTTAGCTGCAAGAGAGGCTGAAGAGCAATCATAATCCATTTCCTGGGATTAGCACTTTACTTATCTGAATAAAATTTGATTTTGTTATCAAGAGAGAAGGGATATATTAATAGATATTGTCAAGGCAATTAGCTGTGTCTTCCACTATGTTTTTTTTTTTGACTGATTGGATTCTTTATTGATTCCACCAATGTACTAGTAGATATGATAATAAATGGTACTTTAAGATTCTCTTAACCAAAAATATAACAAATATTTACATTCAGTAAAAATACAAAAAGCATACAGAGGCACTGTCTTTCTAAAAGACATAATTTTAAGAGGTATCAAAAAATAGGAGACAAACATTGCTTGTTACAGGATAATTTACAATCACTGAATTGTGCAGATAATTGCTATTTGATTATTATGACTGTGCAGTTTTGTCTTTTGCTGATAAGCTCACGTTTCAATTTTAAATGGTCAAGTACAACTGCACTCTGTGTATCAAAAGTAAAGAAGCCTTAAAAAAGCACAACAAAAATTAAAGATGAACTGGAGTTCAAGTTTAAATCTGAAAATGTACTTTAACACTTTTGAAGATATATCCCTTTGCTCTAGCCTTTATGGTAATACTAAAGGGATGCATCTATTTTAATATCACATGTTTTAGAAACATATATCAGAATAACAATTAGTTTTAAATGCACAAGGAAACTCTCCCCTTCTTCTTGAAAGGGAGAGAACACTTTATAAAACTTAGGTTTGGGTATCTCCATGATTACTGTCACATTTCAAGCCTGGGAGATTTTCAAGGTGATTATTCAGACTTATCACCCTCACAAAAAATCATTTAAAGGTTTTTCTCTCCCCAAATATCATACTGAAAGTAATCATTTTGAGAAAGGAATAATCTATTAAATTAAAATAGACTTGTATGGAAGTACATATTGGAGTTATTTATTTTCCATATCTTTCATTATGAAGAGTTTTTTTTGTTGTTGAAATTCATTACTTGGCAAAAGCTGCCACTTCAATAATAGCTGGCTAATTCAGAGTTGTGGTGTGATGAGGGCACAAGTCTCTTCAGTATGCTTATAAATTCATAACATAAAAGCAAAAACAAATGGGGACTTAGAACTGGAACAAGTATAGGTTAAGGCTTCTCTTGTCTAGTCATGTGACAGACTAAGAGAAGGCAGGAATGTACCCGATATCAAAACATAAAGATCAAAATGCCATGATGTTTTTAAGGGATACATACGTATCAAACTACAACTCTATCCTTTCACTATGTTTTTTCTTTACAATCTGATAGTATTCTGGAGAAACAGATTTCTATTATTGTTTTTTAATATCTTAAGAGCCTTGAACTATGTTTATAGGTTCTTAGAATATGTTTCAGTGACAGAAAGAGGCTAACAGACTTAGGGTTGCAAGGGGGAAGGATGGGTGAAGTGATAGGGAGTTTCGGATGGACATGTACACACTGCTATATTCAAAATAGATGACCATAAAGGACCTACTGTATAGCACATGGAACTCTGCTCAATGTTATGTGGCAGCCTGGATGGGAGGGGAGCTTGAGAGAGAATGGATACATGTATGACTGAGTTCCTTCACTGTTCACCTGGAACTGTCACAACATTGTTAATCAGCTCTACCCCAATACAAAATAAAAAGTTTTTTTTTTTAGGAAAATGTTTAAATGAATAAGTGAGTGTATTTCTTCTGAATTATAAAATAGGCCAACCAGTCTCATTTTCTGTTAGCGTATTTTGCTTTGAGGCTAGTATTTTTATAAAAACACACCTTAATTTGAAGATGTGGTTTTAATAATGAGTATTTCAGCTAACAGTAGGTCATCGAGGGCAGATCTCATTTTCACTGGAATATGCATTATCCCTTGGTTGAGCATTTGGTTGCTTTTCAGTTTTGAGAGGAGAGTCCTAACCTATCAGCCCTGCAATGAGTTTTTGATAATGAAAATCAATAGGTAGAAGTTTTAAACACTTGCTACCTGCTAGGTTCTCTCCTAGCACTTTAAAACTATCAATTCATTTGACCCTTATCATGAGCCTATAAGGAAGATACTATTATCATTCCTGTTTTATAGAGATGGAAATTAAGATCCAGAGGGACTTAGCAGCCCACCTAAGTTCACACATATTGTAAGCAGAGGAGCTTGGATTCAATCCTAGATGGCCTGGTTCCAGATCCCATGTTCACATCCCTCTGACAAATAATGGCTACCCTTGATTGAGAGTCTACAAAACTGGCACCCATCATAAAACACAGATTTATATAAGTATGTTACATACATTTTCTTCTTTGATTTTCACAACAACCCTATCAGATAATTACAAAAGCAAAGAAGCAAAAACACAGAGAGGTTAAGTGATTCGACCCTGGATTACAGAGCTTATGTACGGTGAATTCTGGCTTATCTGGGCTCTAAGCTGAGGATCTTTCCTTGTATTATTCTGTATCTCTTGAGATCTGTTCTTTTAAAATCCCTCATTTAGAGATAAGTTAAACAGACATGGGATGAAGAACTGCTCATTGAGGATGATTAGTCATTAGGAGATCTGTGAGGTAAGGGTTATTATCTTGGTTTTATGTAAATTGGTTATGATACATACAAAATCGCTGTAACTCCCACCTACAGTAACTTAAACTAGAAGCTTATTTATCTCATATAACTGGCAGAATTTGTTGATTTGAAACTCGCTTGCATTTATGAATTCAAGGCAGGTGTTCTACTTCTTGGGATTTCTTAGCCAGCAGAAAGAAAGAAAGGAATGTGGGGGTAAAACAGCTTGCTTTTAGGTGAACAATATAGCAGTTAAATATACTAGGCAGTTTGTCTTACCTACGTTTCGTTGGTCAGAATATGGTCATGTGGCACCTAGCTGCAAGGCAGGCT
The DNA here is from genome assembly GCA_006410675.1 of Oreotragus oreotragus. Classification (NCBI taxonomy): domain Eukaryota; kingdom Metazoa; phylum Chordata; class Mammalia; order Artiodactyla; family Bovidae; genus Oreotragus; species Oreotragus oreotragus. The sequence goes on from SJYX01007307.1 coordinate 117,667, forward strand.
CAGGAATGTCTACAAGGGTGGTCACATGCTCTGGGGAAGGAAGGAGGGAATAATGGATATTGGGAGCTGATCAGCAGTCTGTGCCATAACCACATTGGGGAAATGGAGGCTCAGAAGAGTAAATACATGCCCAATGCCCCGATATATTTAGTTCCAAAGCTGGAACATGCACATTTTGAGGAGGACCAGATGTGGGAGAAGCATCAGGATGTGGGGAAATAGCTCAGCAGCCCAGATAGTGGTACAGAGAAAACACACTGCAAAGCCCCGAGTGACAGAAACAGGTCACAGGCAAGAGTCAGGTACCTGCAAGAGGCAATCTCAGAGGTCAGTAGAGCAGGTAGCTAGGTGCTCATGAGTGCATGCATATGAGTGGATGGTGTGATTTGAAGCAATGACAACACAGGGCCTAAGGATTGCATAACTCTAGGGAATACCATTTCCAAACAGAACAGGGGAAGTGCAGCACCTGGAGTGATAAAGCATGTTGGATTTACCAAAGAGGGCTTTCTCTCATTGCCCTGTCACAGACTGGATTCCTTGGGGAAACGGACCTTGAGATGGGAATTGGCATGCAGGACACTTATTAGGAAGAAACTTTAGGATAAATACTTATGGGAAGAAGGGAAGGATGCAGGATTGAAGAGGGGAAATTGAGCTGTAATGTAGTCTTAGCAGAAACCTCATCCAGCCTTAGGGGGAGTTCTGAACATGGGTTGATCTTCCAAACTTGTGTCCGAAATTGTCTCAACAAAAAGGCTGAGCCGGGATATCTCCTGTTCATTAGTAACTGGGTGCAGACTGCCCAGGGAAGGGGGCATGATCTTGGATGAGGTAGTCCCCTTCAGCTGAGGGAGTCCCTGCAAGGGCTGACTGCAAAGGGTCTTTAAAAAGTACTTCAGCAGTTGAGATAACCCCCCTTCATTTCTGAAGGGGGATCTTGGCAGCACCTCACAGCATCCACCCCTCCCCTCAGTAAACACACTGCTTACTATTCATCCAGGATTCCCTGGTGGCTCAGATGGTAAAGAATCTGCCTGCAGTGCATTAACAGGTTCAGTCCCTGGGTCGGGAAGATCCCCTAGGGAAGGGAATGGCAACCTACTCCAGTATTCTTGCCTGGAGAATCCTGGTGGAGCCTGGTGGGCTACAGTCCATGGGGTTGCAAAGAGTCAGACACAACTGAGACTGACACTATTCCTCTACCATAGATTTTGTGTCTTGAAGACTTTGGGCTCTCCAAGAGCTCCCTTTTTCAAATCTCAAATATCCTTGGATTGATGGGGCATCTTGAGCTTAGATTTCATTATCAGTTAATTAACAGTTGGTTGAAATATCAATTAGCCCTTCCTGAGAGTCTCTTGCTAACATCACAGAACACTAATGGGACGTATGATGTCAAGACTGAATGGGACAAATGACAGGAGATCTGCCACAAAGAAGGCTAAGAGAGAGGCAAAGTCAAATTCTTCTTTTCTTTACCTTGCTCAAGGGAGTTTCTTCTTGGGGGAGGTGGGGAATGGGGCACTGGAAGATCCTGGAGTCACATTTTGNGTATAAGAGACAGGGCTAAGAGAGAGGCAAAGTCAAATTCTTCTTTTCTTTACCTTGCTCAAGGGAGTTTCTTCTTGGGGGAGGTGGGGAATGGGGCACTGGAAGATCCTGGAGTCACATTTTGCCAACCTCAGAATTCTGCCTGGGGCCAGTGCTGCCTCAGACATTCCCTCTTCCTTTTATTTGAATTTCTAATTTTCTGTTTACCAAGAGGGCTGCCTGTTCAGATGAATGAAAGATCACAGTTTGATCCAATGCAGATTTGATTTTTTTTTCTCCCTCCCTCAGCATAACAGCTCACATATCTGAGGTCTGCAGCTAAAAAGTGATTTTTAAAGACTTCTCTATGGCAAAGAAATCAACTGAAAGAAATTTCCATCCTTCCCCCTTCCCCCACCCCCCACCTCTCTATTCTGCTTTTTTTTTCTTTCCTCTCCAATCCCCTGCTAGGAAAGTTTTGTCTGAGGCCATCTAACACACTTTGTCAGAAAGCTGCCTTGTTAAGGATGGGGGTCCTGCTGCGTGAACTGAGGAGGTCTCAGTCTTGGCAATTAACTCAGCTTGAGGAAGAGGTGGAATCAAATAATTCAATCAGGAAGATGGAATCCTAAGGCAAAGTCACCTATCAAGGACAGGGTTATTGCTAAAATATCTTAATAGCAGCCACCAAGGAAGATTCTCCTGAAGGGGTAGCGTTAATTAGAGGGACAGGTCAGAGAGGGATGACCTTACTAAAAGATGTATAAGAGAGGGCACAGGCTTCACTCTATCACTCAATTGCTGTGCTATCTTGGGTAAGTTGGTTAGCCTCTCTGAGTCTCAGTTTACTTATCTGTGAAATGGGTGAAAACTCTCTACATTTTAGTGCGCTAAGGCAGTGGAGTAATTGGTAAAGAATACAGGCCAATGTAAATAAAAAGGACTTTTTAGAAAAAAACTGTGGTAAGAACTCTTAACATGAGAACTACTCTCCTAAATTTTTAAGTCTATACTGTGGTATTGCTAACTATAGGTGCAATCGTTTGTATAGCAGATTTCTAGTACTTACTCATCGTATGTAATTTAAACTTTATCCCTTTCAAAAAGCAATTCCTCACCTTCCCCTCCCCCAGCCACTGGCAGTCACTATTCAACTCTCTGTTTCTATAAGTTTGACTATTTTTCAATACTTCATGTAAGTGAAATAATGAAATAGTTCTGTGGCTTATTTCACCTAACCATTGTCCCCCAAAAGCTTCCAAGTTCTTGACAGAATTTCCTTCTTCTAAAAGGCTGAATAATACTTCATTGTATGTATATAGCACATTTTCTTTATCCATAGCAAAATGAAACAAGCAAACAATTAACAAAACCAAAACCCAAACAAAAAAACAAACCCAACCCCTAAAACAACCTGATTGAAAAGATGGGCAATGAACCTGAGTAGACATTGCTCCAAAGAAGATATACAAATGGCCAACTAGTATATTAAAAGATTCTCAAATTCACTACTCATCAGGGGAATGCAAACCAAAACCACAGTGAGACATCACCTCATACCTGTCAGGATGGCTGTTATAATAGACCAAAAGAATAACAAGTGTTGGTGAGGATGTGCAGAAAAGGGAACTCTTGTGCACTATTGCTGCTAGTGTACAATGGTGCAGCTGCTATGGAAAAACAGTATGATGGTTCCTCAAAAACTTAAAAACCGAACTACCAAATGATCCAGGAGTCCTACTTCTGGGGATAAAATGGGCTTAATGATAAAGTTCCTGAAACTGGAATGGAAAGTTCTCAGAATCTGAAATGGTTCTAATAACTGTTTTCTCCCTCCCTTTGTAACTCTTTGCTTCTATATTTTGGGACTGCTCTACTCTTCTTGCTATGGACTCCCTCGTCTGTAACTCACAGTTTCTATTCATCAAAGTATCAGCTTGCAGAAAACTTTGAAAGCAGTTCCACCGCTAAGTGCTTAATGAACTTTCAGCAGCCTTTCCCATGAACTGGTGCTGCCTTCTATTTCTTAGTTCAGGTTCCAGAGAGAGAGAGAGAGAATCTGATTGGTTTAGCTCACCTTTATGCACCAGCCCTCTGGATTGGGTGCCTTTAGGTCACATGATTAAACCTAAGGCAATCAGCTGTCCCTGGAAGGGTAGACACACATCCTATCATGTAGAAGGTAATTGTCTAAGACTCCCCAGGCACAAGGGACTAGAGCAGGGCACAGTTGCCTTCATAGGAATAGAGGTGCATATTTGTCCTTTGTTGTGAATAAATACTTTATGAAAAATCATAAATGGAATTGTTGGCTTAATTTCTCTTTCCGGTAATTTGTTGTTAGTGTATAGACATACAACAGATTTCATGTAAACCCATGGCTGATTCATGTCAATGTATGGCAAAACCCACTACAATATTGTAAAGTAATTAGCCTCCAATTAAAATAAATATATTTAAAAAAGAAAGAAAGAAAGAAAAATCCTTAGGAACCAGGGCAGTGGAGTAGTGTGGAAAGAATTCTGATCTTGGAATGAGGAGATGATTACAAGTCCTGGCTTCAGCCCATTTGATCTTAATCATAAGTTCACTTTCCTAAGCCTTTATCTTTACATTCCTAAGTGAGGAGTTAAACCTGACCATAGTATCTGTGATATTCTCGCTTGTGTTGCCCTTCTCCAGCCCCTACTTCTCAGAACCGCACGCTGCAAGTGACCAGATGGAGAAAATTTAGTCAAAAATAAGGAAAATGTAGCCAAACCAGCAGATTCACACAGCTAATCCAAACAATTAGGAAGCATGCATGAAGCCAATTCAGTGTCTTATGAGACTCTCAGGTTGGCTTTCTTTAGCTCTAACCTGATAAGATTGTTTGGAAGAAATAACTCACCTAGGTGGAATGCTTTCCTTGGAGGGTGGAGGTTGGGGGGAAAGAAAGTGGTCAGTTATGGCAGATTGTATTTTCTAAGGATGACCACAACAGTATCACCCATCCTACTTGTTTTACTAGCTATCAAGAGTCTACGTCATATGCATTGCAGGTGGATTCTTTTCCATCTGAGCTACCAGGGAAGCTCCATATATACACTACCATGTGTAAAACAGATAGCTAATGGGAAGCTGCTGGTTAACACAGGGGACTCAGCTTGGTGCTCTGCGATGACCTAGAGGAGTGGGATGGGGGTGGGCTGGGGGGGAGGCTCAAGAGGGAGAGGATATATGGATACATATAGCTGATTCATGTTGTAAACGGCAGAAAATAACACAACATTGTGACGCAATTATATGCCAATTAAAAAATCGATTTCCTCTTGAACTTGGGTGGACGTTTGTGACTACCTTGAGCAATAGAATATCAGTGGAAGGTGCTATATGACATCCCAGGCTAGTTCATAAAAATACTATGCACTTCCCTCTTGTTCTTTTAGAACATTTACTTTTGAGTCACCGACACCATGCTGTGAGGAAGCCCAGGCAGCCTGTGGAGAGGATCCAACCTCCACACTACATAGTTTTGGCTGAGTTCCCAGCCTAAAACCAGCATCAACTTTTTAGCCATGTAAATAAGCCATCTTGAAAATGGATCTGCCAGGGACTTCCCTGGTGGTCCAGTGGCTAAGACTCTGTTCTCCCAATGCAGGGTCCTGGATTCAATCCCTAACCTAGGAAACTAGATCCTGCATGCCACAGCTAAGACCCAGAGCAGCCAACAAATAAGCACCCAGTCTAGCTGTCTTACCTGATGCTGCTGGGAGCAGAGAAGAGTCATCTCTGCCAAGCCCTTCCCAAACTGCAGATTTGTGAGAAAATTAAATGATTGTAGCTGCTTTCAGCCATTAAGTTTTGGGGTGTTTTTTTTTGGGGGGGGCAGCAATATATAGGAGATATAGCATTGAATAAACATTCTCACGAAACTTCCTTGTTTTGTGTGTAAATAGGGAGTGAGAAGGATTAAAGACCAAATAGAGAAGAGTTAAAAATGGACAAGGAGAGTTCGTGGACTGCAAAGGGAAGGGTATACCCCAATCCTAAGAATGACCATTTAGTGGGCATCTGCTGTGTACCGGAATCTGAGCTAAGGGCTTAAACCAATCACTTATACCCTGCTGAGAGGTGGGGGCTGTTATTGTTATCATCTGGCAGCTGAGGAAACTGATTCCCAGAGAGCTTAAGTCTCTCACCCAAGGTCACAAAACCAGTATGTTGTCGAGCTTGCACATAAGCCCAGGTCTGCCTTTTTGACCACTGCATGATGCCAGACTAAATTCTTTCTTGACCAGAGGCCTATTCTTAACATATGTATAAGCATTCAATCAGGAAATCTTTGAGTCCTCATTGTGATTCATTATGCATTTAATAGTTACTTCTAATACATATTTAGTGCTTGCCACATGTCAGGCACTATTCTAAGCTCCTTACTTACTTATTTAATCCTCACAATTACCTTTATTTCTCAGATGAAGGACCTGAGGCTCTGAGAGGTTAAACCACTTGCTCAAGGTCACATAGGTAGTAAATGGCAAAGCTGAGTCTGACACCAATTCCCTACCTGATAGACACTCCTGCATGTCCTAAATTTATGAGTAAAGATGAAAAGTAGAAGGAATGGACAGGGGGAGTGGGGAGGAGGTTAGAAATGGGACCTTAGGTTTTTTCACAGAAGAGGGAAAGAGGGAGAGACATGGCAAGTGGATTTTGTTGATGCCAGAACTGGTCACTTCCAAACAAAGACATCTTCACCAGAGGAAGGGTGTACAAACCACCAAGCCCTTGTGATGAAGACACCAAGTCCGGGCCTGGGGGACCCTGCCTCCCACAGAGCTATTCTTCTTCCAGTTGTGTCTTAGAAATATATGGGGTGAAGCAGGGGGACGTATTGGAATGAAATACTTTATAATTCATTTGTCTTCTTAACTGAGGAAATCTCCCTATAATTTATCAGTAGGAAAGGTTTAAGTGAGTTTTGTAATTCTTTTTATGTGCCCTTAAGAGGCAGGTTCTACTTTGCTACTGGGGGCTTTTTCATCATTCCCTGAACCACAGGTCGGGAGCATGCTTTAGAAAAAGGAGAGAAATTCTAAGAAAAACAAACAAGATTTTTCACAACCAAAACTTCTTTTCCCAAATGCAAAGAGAATGCAAAAATGTGACCCAGAATGTGAATTTCTTTCTCTCTCTATAGTGAGCATGAACACACACACACACACACACACACATATGGTCTACACATGTGTATAGCCACACACATAATCCTACATACATGACCACACACAAATACACATACATAGTCATGCACACGGGCAGACAGGCAGACAGACAGACAGACCACGAGGATTTGCCAAGCACTAGGTTCTTCAGGCATCTCTGCTTCTGAAATTCTATCCAGGCCTTGGCCCTGAGGCTAGTCTACTCAGGGTCAAATTCTGTTTCTGCCTCTTTGTATTCTTGGTCAAGTCACTTAACCTCTCTGTACTTCAGTTTCCTCATATATAAGATGGCCATAGTAATATGTCTATTTCATAGACTGGCTGTGGGGAGTAAGTGAGTTATTGCATATATGGCGCTTAAAAATGTGTCTGGTGCACACTGGCTCTCCATAACTGTTAGTGATGATTGCTGCTGCGAGCTGGGTAATTAGTGCTATGATTGTGATCACATGTCATCATCAAAACCTCCCTTTTGTTGAACCCTGGGTGTGCCAGGTGGAATACTTGAATTATCTCCTTTAATACTCAAAATAGCTGCATGAGGTAGGCACTATTATTTTCCCCCTCAAGTTAAACTGAGGTTCAGTAACTTGCCAAAGGTCACCTATCTGGTAAATGGATAAACTGGGACATGAACCTAGGTCTGTTTTGTTTCAAGCCCTAGTTTTTTGCTATATACAACATATGATCTCAGCCATGGGGATACTTAGTACAGGAAAATTCTCCTCTGTTAGGTTATAAATGCCCGAGGGACTGTGCCTGTCTTATTCATTGCTGTTTCTCAGCACATAGCATGGGACCCAACTCCAGGAAATTGACTTCCCTTTGAAAGAAAAATGAGTTCGTTCACCTTACAGCACTGCAGAAATTAAATAGGATAATGTCTGCGAAAGAGCCTGGCACATATCAGGGCCTCAATAAATGGCAACATGAGGATTTTTGTTGGATTAAAGAATAAAAGGATGACTCAGAGCCCCCAATCTTCAGGAACTGGGAGAACAGCAATGCCTTCAGTGGAACAAGGCAGGCATATTAAGTTGCTTTAAAGGAACACAACAAAGTTGGTTTGAGGTACACAGAACATGAGGTGCCAGCCACCTCCCATGTCCACATGGAATGATTTAGCAAGTGGTTGGGAATTGAGATGAAAGGGTCATGACAAAAGTAGTGACTCTCCTTAGAGTTGATGGGAGAGCCTTGGATGGTATACAGCCCCTAAAATGGCCTCAGTGATACATAGTGTACATATGCCTTTGTGTAATCCCCTCCTTTTGAAAGTTGATGGGACTTTGACTTGATTCTAGTGCACAGAATTAAGAAAAAGTGGTGGGATGTCACTCTGAGATTAGGTTATAAAGAATGTGCCTTCCATCTTGGGTATGTTTCCTTGGACCAGTCTCTCTTGGGAAAGCTGACTGCTATGTTGTGATGCAGCCCCGTGGAGAAGCACATGAGTTTGCCTATAAGTGGATTCTCTCCTGGTCATGCCTCGAGATGACTGCTGCTGCTGCTGCTAAGTCACTTCAGTCGTGTCTGACTCTGTGCGACCCCATAGACGGCAGCCCACCAGGCTCCCCCGTCCCTGGGATTCTCCAGGCAAGAATACTGGAGTGGGTTGCCATTTCCTTCTCCAATGCATGAAAGAGAAAAGTGAAAGTGAAGTCGCTCAGTCTGTCCGACTGTTAGCGACCCCATGGACTGCAGCCCACCAGGCTACTCCGTCCATTGGATTTTCCAGGCAAGAGTACTGGGGTGGGGTGCCATTGCCTTCCCCGCGAGATGACTGCAGTCCTGGCTAATACCTTGATTGCGGCCTTCTGAGGGATCTTGAGCCAGAAACACCTGGATTCCTGACTGTAAGATAATAGATGTTTGTTGTTTTCAGCTGCTAAGTTTTGGGGTCCTTGGTTATGCAGTAGATAATTAACACATTCAGGAGTGGTTGAGACCAGGAGGGAGAAGATGTAGAGAAACGAGAAGCCCCCAGAGCCTGGGGAAATGTGCCTGTTATAGGTGTAAGTAGAGGCAGAGGAATGAATGAAATGAAGAAGAGAGAATGAGAAGGTGAAAGAGAGAGAAGACTTACCAGTGGGATGCTGGGGCCCAGAAGAAAGCAGACTACACCATTAAGAGAGGGGAGGAGGAAGTGGATCAGTCATGTTGCACACAGCACACTTATCTGACTGAGGAATGTAGGTCCATAGAGTAAGCTAATCATTTTGCATCCTTCAGACTGATGTTCTTTAAATATTTGTTTAGTGTTAATTTGGAAGAGCGCTTGAGCATCATATGGGGCAAAGGCCTCTCCTCTATTGACCCAAACAATTAGCTCTGGCTCCCTGCTTGCTTTCTATATTCAGCAAAACAAAAGCCCTGCAATTAGAGGCCAGCCCTCACAGGTGGGCAGTTGGAAAACATTTGCTGTTACTCAGGCACGCCTCCTGGGGAGATCTCCCAGCCCTTCCCTGAGTAACTGATCAAAGTTTGCTTGCCAACTGCACACAGTACTAACTTCTAAGAGGAGTTCTGGTAAACACAGTTTTCTTCATTTGTTATATTTCTGGTGATGTTTTGGAGTCCCATATAGACAGGAGCCCTGGGCGGCTGCCTGGCTGCTGTGCCAATTAATCATGTCCAGGAGGAGGGAACGTGAGGAGAAACCATTCGATTGGCTGTTGTCGATAACCTTGGGCAGAGCTGTTTCAGTGGGGAGGCAGGGAAGGATGCTAGATGAAGCAAAGAGTAAATGTGTCCTGAAGCTGTGGAATCAGTGAGTGTGAAGAGGTGTTTTGAGAAGCTTGATAGATTGAGGAGAGAATAGGGTGAAGGAAAATGGCCTTCATTTCTCTTTAATTATAGAGAAGATCTGAAAATGTTGCTAAACAATGGAAAAGGGTTCGTTAAACAGGGAGACTTCAACTGTGTAAAAGAGATGGGGCCACTGAGGGGTAAAGAATGTCAAGAAGAGACAGATGGGAGAAGGGCAAAGAGTGGCTGAGAGGTTGAGCTTTGGAGCTGGACATACTAAGATCTGAATCCTGGCTCTGCCTTTTTCTACCTGTGCATCCTTGGGCAAATTGCTTAACCTTTCTGGGCCATTGCCTAGACTTTAAAATGGGGTTAATAATGCCTTCCTCACAGAGTTGTTCTAAGAGTCAAATAGAATGCTATGACTCCTTGTGATCCCATGAACTGTAGGCTGCCAGGCTCCTCTGTCCATGGAATTTTTTCAGGTAAGAATACTGGAGTGGCTTGCCATTTCCTACCCCAGGGGATCTCCCCAACCCAGGGATCGAACCCACATTTCTTCTGTCTCCTGCATTGGCACGTGGGCCACCTGGGAAGTCCAAAGCTAAATAAGATCATGTTTTTAGAGTGCTTAGAGTGCCTAGCATTTAGTAATATGTAGTAAATGTTGCTAAAATAAGAAACAGAGTCAGAGGTGAAACTAGGGGGAGATCTGTGACATTTAGGAATGGAGCAGAGAGTAAATGCTTAATAAGTTTTATTCCTGGGAAGTTGAATATGTTTTCTGGGCAATGGAATCTGAGGAAAACTCTGCTGAGGGTGGAAGCTTCTGGGAAAGACTTTTCTCCTTCATAAAAAAGAGAGTCAAGAAGGTAAAGTTCTCTTTTGAATATTTTTGGATGCTATTAGGTGAGCTGTGATGCCTAGAGCTGTGGCAGCCATTTTGCTGTGTGTGTGTGTGTGTGTGTGTGTGTGTGTGTGTTGGGGGAGGGTATCAAGCCTGAGGATGTAGAGTCACTGAACAAACTATTTTAAGTTCTGTATTGTTTAAGCTATTTTTTATTTTGGCATTCTGTTAATTATCTGGAGGGATGATGTGGGGTGGGAGGAGGGAGGGGGGTTCATGTTTGGGAATTCGTGTACACCCGTAGCGGATTCATGTCAATGTATGCCAAAACCAGTAGAGTACTGTAAAGTAAAATAAAATTAAATTAAAAAAAAATATTGTAATTGAAAAGTGTCCCTGAAAGAGGAGGCTGCAGGGAACATGCTCAGGGAACTGTAAATAGTTTGGCTGTGGGACAGGGTGGAAGGTGGGAAGGAGAATTCTGAGAAATACAAAAGGAATACAGTCATGGAAGTGGGGAAGAGCTCAGTGTAAGTGGAATATTCCCAAATATTTAAAACATTCCTTAATGCTGAAATACAAAGTAAAAGCAGTGAAATAGTGAGTGACAAGGGCAGAGATACTTGCAAGGATGAGATCACGGAGGCTTTGAACATCATGCTGGATAGACATGTTGGTCCAGTGGGGAACCACTGAATAATTTCAAGCACTAGGGACTTTCCAAGTGTTAAGATGGGAGAAGATTGGTCTTTTACCACTTATGTATTTCTTATTTCTAGACGTGCTTATATTCCTAATTCTCACTTTTGGATGAAATCCTTAATTACCCTAGATGAATAAGCTGCTTTTCCCTCTCACTCTGTCTAGGTCACAGATTCCAGGATAAATGGGGACCCTGGTTTTATGATAAGGACAGACCAGAACATGTGGTAGTCTTCAACACTGTGATATTTCTCATGTATTTTCATTTAGCAGCCTTGTCTCTTATTAAATCTAATTAGTTTCTCTGCTGCTAAGAGATCGAGTGAATCCTCAAGATGAAAATATGTAGTTTGAGTCAGATTTAGCAAAGGACTTTGTCCTGGGTTTTCTGTCATGCTTTTCAGAGGTTTTTAGCTTTTCGATTCAAGCTTGTTACCCCCTACTCATTGCCGGTTGTCTGCAGGATAACAGACTTTTTATAAGCTGAAGGATTTTAGAATATATGTAGTCTAGTCACTTTGCATTTGGGGAAACAGACCCAGTGAGAGGATGACTTATTCAGTGGAACAGAGCAGATCTGTGGAAGTGAAGCACAGCCTTCTGACTCTCAAACTATTGCCCTCGTGGCTTTAACAAGGTGAACACCAATGGTAGACTTCTGAATGCCATCAATGCATGAAAATATTTACCAAATAACTTTCCACTTAAAAAATCAATCCTCCTACAGATACTACTTTTCACTCTTCACTAGTCTGTCCCTACCTTATAGTCAGTGGCTCAGTCAACCTCTCTTTAATTATCAGATGTTGTAAACATCTAACAGTGTTCAAGAAATATAATGCAAATAGGTTCATCTGTACCATTTTTTTTAAAGATTCCTATTTGCAAAGCAGAAATAGAGACACAGACATATGGGCACCAAGGGAGAAAGAAAAGAGGTGGGATGAATTGGGAGATGGGAATTGACATATATACAGTATTGATATATCTATAAAATGGATAACTAATGAAAACTGACTCTATAGTAAGGCAACCGGGGAAGGCAATGGCACCCCGCCTCAGTACTCTTGCCTGGAAACTCCAATGGACGGAGTAGCCTGGTGGGCTGCAGTCCATGGGGTCGCTAACAGTCGGACAGACTGAGCGACTTCACTTTCACTTTTCTCTTTCATGCATTGGAGAAGGAAATGGCAACCCACTCCAGTATTCTTGCCTGGAGAATCCCAGGGACGGGGGAGCCTGGTGGGCTGCCGTCTATGGGGTCGCACAGGGTCGGACACGACTGAAGTGACTTAGCAGCAGCAGCAGCAGTAAGGCAACTCTACTCAGTGTTCTGACCAAAATGAGAAAGAAATACAAAAAGGAAGGGATATATGTATGTTGACTCAGACCAGTAATGAATCTGCCTGCAGTGCAGGAGACCCAGGTTTGATTCTTGGGTCAGGAAGATCCCTTGGAGAAGGGAATGGCTGCCCACTCTATTATTTTTGCCTGGGAAATCCCGTGGACAGAGGAGCCTGGTGGGCTACAGTCCATGGGGTCAAAAAGTGATTATTTTTTTCATGTTTATATATATATAGCTAGTTCACTTTGCTATACAGAAAATACTACAACATTTAAAGCAACTATAATCCAGTAAAAATATAATCCATTATATTTCTTTTTTAAAAAGAAATATAATGCAAACTGACTGAAAAGTGGACCTGCAAATCTTGCATAAGATGTGGGATTTCATGAAGCTGATGACAATTATACTAGTGAACTGCTCACATCTCATGCACACTCCTTGACAACTGAACACCTGGCAGAGTTAGGCAATTAAAGAAGAGAAAATTCTACAAGTATGACCCTACAATGGGAGCTGCCAAGGGGAGGGATGAGGAAACAGTGGACTAAGTGACTATCAGGAAAACTGATGAATCTGATGGTAATGAACTTGTTGGAAAAGTCAAATATGAGGTGAAGCACCACTACAATATGTTGGGGTATAATTTGATTAGAAGAATTGTGCTCTGTATCAAACAAATCAATAATGCATTCTTGGTTTTGAGAATTAGAGCATTAGAGCAACTTGTTTATAACAAATTTTAAATTGATGTATAAATTTGTTTTCACAATTTTTAGTTTGATTTTTGAAATAAAGTTCCAATCAAAACAAAACCTTTCTCCACTATTTTTATCAGGTAGGATTTTTTTCAGCTGCAAGTAGCATAAACCTGACTATAGTGATTTAAACATTTGTTTACAATAGCATGAAGTTGAGGGAAAGTGGTTTTTGGCTCAGGTGCATTGGCTCAATAATCCCATAATAATGCCTCTGTAATTCTCTTGTATTTTCCCTCAAAGTTGCAAGATGGCTATTGCTGTTCCAGCCTTCACATCTGTCCTCAGTTCAAGAAGGGAGTGGGGAGAAGGCTGTGCAGATCTTGCCTGATTCTTTATTAAGTCAGAAAATCAAAGCCTTTCTCAGAAGCTTCATTGAAGATGTCTACTAAAGCCATAACTTCCCTAGCTTTAAAGTCATCTGGAAATTGAGTATTTGGATCTCTAGCCTTCAAACAGTGGGAGATGACAAGGGATACAGGTATTGCGAATGACCAGTGGGTGAAGGACAGGGAAGCCTAGCATGCTGCAGTCCATAGGGTTGCAAAGAGTTGGACAGGACTGAGCTACTGAACAACAAAGTACCTACTACAGTATTTCAGACAGTCTTTACAAAATTCAGGTATTAGTTTTCTATGATATAAGACTCATCTGCAGCTGGAGCTGTACCTTCAAGGCCCAAGAAGCTCCCAGAGATCAGCAAATCTTGGGGCATCTTTAGCTGGGTCTGAACCTGGAAATCACTTTGGGCAATGTCACCTTGCGATGATCTGGCTTTTAGAAAAATACAGCTACTATGTGCAAGCAGTTTACTTTTCCTGTGTGGTATTGCATTTGATTCTTGTAACAAGCCCTGTGAGGAACATAAAGGAGATATTGTTATAGTCACATGTCATAAATGAGGAAACTGAAACTGAGAGAGATCAAGCAACTTGTCCAAGGTAACCCAGCTGGAAGGTAGCAAAGCTGAGATTTCGAATCTTGATTTGTCTGACTCCAGATATTTTGTGCTATCCTTTGTGCTATAATGCTATGTATTAGCATTTTCCAAAACATGGCCCATAGAAACAGTTGAAAAGTGAAAAAAGTGAAAATGTTAGTCGCTCAGTCATGTCCAACTCTGTGAACCCAGGGACTGTAGCCCGCCAGGCTTCTCTGTCCATGGAATTCTCCAGGTAAGCATAGTTCAGTGAGTAGGGCCATTCCCTTCTCCAGGGTATCTTACTGACCCAGGGATAGAACCCAGATCTCCCACATTGCAGGCAGATTGTTTACTGTCTAAGCCACCAGGGAAGCTAAAAAAGGTGGAGGAAAATGTGTTCAAACAAATTTGAGACGTTCTGTGAGAAAAAGAGTTGGACAAAGACTTCTCTGATGTTGCATTGTAATTCTGCAAGAGAATTAGGAGACACATGCTTTCCACAACTCTTTGACTATAGAACCTTTAAAAAAGAAACATGCCATAGAACTATCCGCTCATTTGTTCATCTCTCAAGCATTGCTGGGCTATGAGTGTGTGGCAGCCACTTTTCCAGTTCTTGGGAAACGTTAGTGATCAAGATAGACCTGGTCCCTATCAGTCAGCTTACATCTTCAAATACTCTTTGGGAAAAACTGTGAAACTTAGTAGGGTTCACCTCTCTCCAGAGAGGAGGTATCCCAAAGGCAATAAATGATTAGATTCTAGTCCTGTTCTTGCATGCTAGCCTTGACCCAACTCAATTTGTTCCCTAAAGTCAGCCTGTTGGCTTTCCAGATATAAAAGGGAACATTCTCTTCCTTTCCTGGATTTCATGGGAGGAGAGATAGGTGAGCTAACAGAGGCAGAATATTATAGAAAGAAGATGAACATGACGAATGGTTGACCAGATGTTTTGGTGATCCTTATGTCTCATAGGCTGGGAGACTATGAGGACAGGTGCCCTGAGATCCTCCACTCTCATTGTGGCATTCGCTGTTCTCCCTTCTCTGCTCATTGCTCTAACCTCTCCCCTGTGACTTCTCTGCTTTTCTCTTGTGCTTTTGAGTTACTTGTTTTCCCTGATGACAGCCGACTTCTCTGTTTTCAATCCATTTATAGACTGATAAACTAGTTATAAAATATTAAATCCTTATACATATTAATGCCTCATTACTGTCTCATTAATTCAGCCTTCTGGACTGAGAGGTCAGGATTAGGCTGATGAGTGGGTCTATCGTGTTTACCTGTTACAACCACCGCCACCGTCACCCTACCACCCCTACTCCTACCATTGCCACAGTTGCTACTACTGGCAACTTTATAAGGTCTTCTAGCAATTGAGAAACTATCTGTTTGGGAGCCTCAGTGATTTTTTTCACTCTACTTTTTCTCTTCACCAATTACTTCCTAGGGCTCAGAAGGTATATCCAGTAGGGTCATTAAACTTTAAAGAGTTGTTGCTGAAAGGGGCATCCTGAAACCCTAAGGCAAATTCTAACCTGGGTGGTGAAACATGCCATTTCTCTGTGCCACATCGTTGTCAATATGGTCCGTATGACTCGTAATAATAATGGTATAGGGAACTGGTAAACTTAGAAGTTATTTCCCTCCAACTTGAGAGACATTTCTACATTTCCAGCTGCTTTTATTTCTAAAGGTGGAAACCTTGCTTGAGTGGGTTCAGTTCAGTTCAGTTCAGTTCAGTCACTCAGTCGTGTCCGACTCTTTGCGACCCCATGAATCGCAGCACGCCAGGCCTCCCTATCCATCACCATCTCCCGGAGTTCACTCAGACTCACGTCCATCGAGTCCATGATGCCATCCAGCCATCTCATCCTCGGTCGTCCCCTTCTCCTCTTGCCCCCAATCCCTCCCAGCATCAGAGTCTTTTCCAGTGAGTCAACTCTTCCCATGAGGTGGCCAAAGTACTGGAGTTTCAGCTTTAGCATCATTCCTTCCAAAGAAATCCCAGGGCTGATCTCCTTCAGAATGGACTGGTTGGATCTCCTTGCAGTCCAAGGGACTCTCAAGAGTCTTCTCCAACACTGCAGTTCAAAAGCATCAATTCTTTGGCGCTCAGCCTTCTTCACAGTCCAACTCTCACATGTATACATGACTACTGGAAAAACCATAGTCAGCAAAGTAATGTCTCTGCTTTTGAATATGCTTCTAGGTTGGTCAAATATTCCTAGGCATCCTACATTTTTATTTGCTAAATCCGGCAACCCTGATCATCCAGTCCACCAAAACAATTTGGAAAGAGATCCAAAAAATTGTTTGGAAAATCAGAAAAAGAGAAGTTCAAGGAGCCCCCATCCACTTTGCACACCCCAGAATGCTGTGACCGCCATTCCCAGGCAGAATCCAGGGCCCAAGGAGTGGAGAGTCTGTCTTCCATGAGTCCTTTCCAGCAGGCAGGGAGTTAAGGAACAGGTTTCATCATCATTGCAGCATCACTAAACCTCCCAGGGAACCAGGACGCAGCTCAGGTTCCACAGCAAGAAGCTGGGGTTTCCGCACTCAGGTGATTGCTTTTCTCAAGACACCTTATTGCATTTACCCTAATTGCTATGTCTCTTCCCACCTGAGGATATAAGTAACACACTCACAAACACACACACACAGACACTATCACCACCACAATCTCATCAGGTCCTGGGCTGGTCCTCCCATCATCCAAAGTACACACCACATCTGCAAGTTGTCAGCAGCAGTTCCTCTCTCCCCAAGCCTAGCATGCAGGCTAAGCTGAGAAGGGTGTGGGAGGCGAAGAAAATAATATCAGAGCAATGAGGCCTTCTCTCGAGGGGCCATAGTCCCAGGCTGATGGACAAACAGGAGACGGCCTTGGACCCTTGCAAGAGCAAAGTACAAATGAATGCATTGTAGACAAAGTTGATTTGAAAAACCCCAGCCTTCAGTTCTCTAGGCCACAGGGAAATGTCCCATTCTTTGTGGCATGTTCAGCCCTCCCCACCTCAATAAACATAGTCCTGGGAAGCTGGACCCGGGGGTAGTACAGGACAAAGCAACCCAGGGGTCCCAGCAGCAAACATCATATGAGTCCTTTCCAGCAGGCAGGGAGTTAAGGAACAGGTTTCATCATCATTGCAGCATCACTAAACCTCCCAGGGAACCAGGACGCAGCTCAGGTTCCACAGCAAGAAGCTGGGGTTTCCGCACTCAGGTGATTGCTTTTCTCAAGACACCTTATTGCATTTACCCTAATTGCTATGTCTCTTCCCACCTGAGGATATAAGTAACACACTCACAAACACACACACACAGACACTATCACCACCACAATCTCATCAGGTCCTGGGCTGGTCCTCCCATCATCCAAAGTACACACCACATCTGCAAGTTGTCAGCAGCAGTTCCTCTCTCCCCAAGCCTAGCATGCAGGCTAAGCTGAGAAGGGTGTGGGAGGCGAAGAAAATAATATCAGAGCAATGAGGCCTTCTCTCGAGGGGCCATAGTCCCAGGCTGATGGACAAACAGGAGACGGCCTTGGACCCTTGCAAGAGCAAAGTACAAATGAATGCATTGTAGACAAAGTTGATTTGAAAAACCCCAGCCTTCAGTTCTCTAGGCCACAGGGAAATGTCCCATTCTTTGTGGCATGTTCAGCCCTCCCCACCTCAATAAACATAGTCCTGGGAAGCTGGACCCGGGGGTAGTACAGGACAAAGCAACCCAGGGGTCCCAGCAGCAAACATCACTGCTGTTTGTTAGCTGTGAAGAAAAGAACAACTCCTGAATTTCTTCCTTCCTGCTGTGGCAACACATCATTAATGAATCCCACTCCATCACCCACGACCCACACACATCACAGAGCGGAAGACACCAGGCTGAGAGTTAGAGGAGGAAGGTATGGGAGGAAATTGCAGGGTCAAAGTGACCACCTGGAGAAGTCTGATGACCTGACCTGTTTAAAGACTCCTTAGATGGTCTGGAAGGAATAGGAGCAGAATGAAGGTGGTGGGAAGGGCGGTCTGAAGGGCTGCAGAAAGAGAATGGGCCATAAACTTGAGAGTCCCTCCTGGAGTTTTACTGAATGGTCTGCAACCTCCCAGGGTTCAACTTAAGAAAAGGCACACGGGCAAGGAACCAGCCAGCCAAAATAAAAGGAGAGGAGTGTGGAGAAGAGGTTAATTGTGGCCGGCAGAGATGAGTGGTTACATGGGGAGCTTCATTTAAAATTAACGAGGCTTTGGTTGCATTTTATAGGTCATGGTCAGGGCAGAATGGAAAGGCTCCTTGGAAACTTTTCCTGACCAATTCCTTCAGGCCAAAGAGACAGGTATGGGGTCTCCATGCCAAGAAGCACAAAGGGACATGGCTGCCAAGAGTCAAGAAGAGAAGGGTCCCATCCAAAGAGCATGGGCCAGGGTCAGTCCAGGAGAGGTCCTGGGGGAAGGAGAAGCCCAGAGGCCCAGAGGCTCGACATGCTTGAAACTTGAATCTGAATCCCCTGCTCTGCCCTGAGATCATGTGCAAGAAAGAAAAACCCAACCCCACGCATGCTGCCAGAATCTGGGTTAGGATGAGGGTGAGGGTGGACTGGCCTCTTGATGGCTCCATTAGGATGATCCTAAATCATAAAACAGGCTAAAAGGTGCCTCCTCTGAGAGGGCTCTCCTAAAGCCCAGATAGAGGGAAATGCTTCTTTTCTCTGTGTCTTTTGTTCAAATTTCTATTATCTTATTTTCTGGATTTTTTTTTTTTCGCCATTGTTTGATTCAGGAATGAGAACATCATCTCATTTATCTTTATCTCCACCACACAGCATAATGAAAGCTTGATAAATTTGTCCATAGGTAAAGGAATGAAAAGACAGAGGGAGTTTCTAGCTATGGTAACTAACTGAGACAGTGAAGGACAGGGAAGCCTGGCATGCTGCAGTCCATACAGTCACAGAGTCGGACACGACTTAGTGCCTGAACAACAGCAACCAGAGATGGGGATGAAGCACAGAAGAAGGACGACTCAGGGGGAAATGAAATGCACATATCCTAAAGCTGCAAGCTCGGAAGGAAAGAGGATCATGGTAATGGGCAAGACCTCCAGAAATATTCTAGCGGAACTAGGAGCCTGAGTCTGTAAGCCCTGGGCTGAGGAGTGAGTAAAGAGAAGAAATTGAAATAAAAAGACAAAATGCCTATTTCTTCTTATAGGATCAAAGTTTCCTAACATCAGGAAATAGAGACTCATAAGACTGTCAGGAATCAGAAATCATGTAAACGTTCACAGCCTCATCTAGCCCCAAATGCTTTAGCCCTAAGCACCAAAACGTCTAAAATTGTAACTAACTGTTCACCAGTTGATTTCTCATCAAATCCACCTTATGAAGAAAACTGAAATAGTTGGAAGAAAAATACTGACTAGCTCATCTATTTCCTCTCTCAAGAAGATAGTTTGCAGCGTGTTCAGGTAATATCCACAACTGAAATGAGCTCTTCTGAAGTGACCTCAGAATTCAGAGTAATACACTATAAATGCAAGGGGCTAAATTCCAAGTTGCATACCGGCCAATCTTACTTCTCCTAGGAAGACCTGCCTTGGGCTGCTTTGGGGATTTCAAGCATAGACCCAGTGGCCAAAAGGCCATCTTCCTCTTTATTCAACTGTCATTCCATCCACACAAAAATACACACATTTTGAACCTCCAGAATAAGGAAAGAAGGTCTCTTGTTCTTTTGCAAACTTTCTTGCTTTTTAATAAAGGGTAGGCTCATAGTAGGTATTCAAGGCACTATGAGGATGGAGGGGGAGACAAGCAGTTCAGGACTGTTATTCTGAGTGTAAAGCTAGAAGGAGCTGGCTGGAGAGGAGCCATAGAGGTCACTTAAGAGGCTTAACTCTGTAAGCAGTGGGGAGTCTGGACTTCCCTGGCATTTCAGTGGTGAAGGATCTGCCTGCCAATGCAGGGAAAACGGGTTTGATTCCTAATCAGGGAAGATCCCACATGCCTTGGAGCAACAAAGCTCCTGTAACACAGCTACTGAGCCTGCATGCCGCGATTACTGAAACTCAAGCTCCCTGGGGCCTGTGCTCTGCAACGAGAAGCTACAGCAATGAGAAGCCCACACAACACAAGGCCTGCTCAGCACAACTAGAGAAAGCCCCTAAAGCAACAAAGACGGCACAGCCAAAGAAAAAGAAACGGGGAGTCATTATGGAGCATCAGGAAGGGAGTCTTGAGCCCTTCAGCTCAGAGAGATGACTCTGCAGAGGGTAGACTGAGGGCAACAAGCCTGGGTGCCGTTGTATTAGGACAGACAAAGGCTGATGAGAGCCTGAAGTGGGCCCTGCAGCATAAAGGACGCGGGAGGGGAGTAAAGATGGTGTGTGCCAGCGCTGAACGAGACACTGCAGGGGACAGTAAGCTGGATCACACAGCCCCTCGCATGGGGTTCTGAAGAACAACTTGACTGAGTTGCTGGGAATCCAAATGTCATCACTAAGTTGGTTTCTTGACCTTGGAAGCCAGACTCATCTCGCGGGTGAAAGCAGCACTTTCTTCTTAAGCAAATGAGTGATGTCATTCATTTGTTATCAACCACGTTGGGCCATAAAGAGAAAATGAGAGGTTTGGGACTTGGGGAAGGTATAAAGAGAAACTTTACCCAACATCCACTGAAAATGACAAGACAGATTTTATTTGCGCTATTGCAGTAGAGGAAAGAGATTTCAGTGTAGAAGTCAGCTCAACTCTGAAGACAGCAAAGACAGAGTGAGGCAGTCAGTGGTTAGAAAATCACTAAGAGGAACTTGATTAGATATCAAGGGTAGGGGGATTCTCACTAAACTGGGCTCAGCAGGCCAAGGACACGGCTTAGTCCAGAAAAGTGTTCAAATGAGCCTGACTAAGGTTTGGTCAAGGTGGTGGGGTCCTTGCCAGGGGGAGGACCATCTCTGCTCCCCAGTGCAGAAGGCCCACTAAAAGGGCCCCAACACCCCTCCTCAGATATGAAAAACTTTATGATCGAGAGAGACCAACAGAGCAGAGCAGAAGAACCAATAAGGGTTGATTCATGTGTCAGATTTAAGTGACAAGATCCCACCAGGAGAATTTGTGGAACGAGTCGGCAGTCACTGGGGATACCTAGTCTATAAGAGGAAGCCTGCAAGAGTCACTGAACTTCTTGCTTCTGAAGGTAATAGAGCTTTCACAGTGACTGTGGACAGTCCATTATAAGAAATGTGACCTTATTTTATTCTCTAAACTAGTTAAGTAAACCACTCTGGCTACTACAGACTTTATCTGTATCAATGCCCTATGTTGCAGGGACCAACTCTAGTAAAACAGATAAGAAATGTTTTGTGTGGGGGGATGGGAGTGAGCAAAGTTAAGCTGAACTCAAAGAAGTATTTCCAACTGGGGAACTCAACAGTTTCCTTTGTCTACCCGGACCCCTGAGATCAACAAAACAGGGCTTGCCCAAGTGACCCTTCCAACATTCTGCCAGGGAAAGCTAAATTTACAAGCTAAGAGCTCAGCTTGATTCAATTCAGCATGTTAAAAATCCCTCCCCCACTCAATACTCAGTTTCTCTTGGCTTTATTATATATGATCAAGTGAGTTTGAATGAAACTGTCTCCAAGTCCTCATTTTTATTTCATACTGACAATATTATTTTTATCAAGCTCATATTTCAAGAAGCTCTTATTCTACTCTGACTTTCCTGAACCAGGGGAAATTATCTCGTTCCTTCCCTCGGGTTTGAAAGAAAACCTTTCCAGAACTAATGTTTATCAGCAGTGCAATTTCTTTTGCAAGAAATTGAAACCCCCTTGACACAGAAAGGAAAAGAACACCAGAGCTGGGATGATAGACAGACACCAAGAAAGCTTAAGGGAAAGAGAAGAGAACCTTTCTAGAGGCTGTGAGCTCCATGAGCCTCACTGGGCAAGGTGCTCTGAGTCTAGCCAAGAGCACTTTCAAAAAATGTAACAACCGGTGCAGCTGGACACTGACCAATCAGAACAGAAAAGGTCCCTGGCTGCTTTGCTGTTGGGCAGGCTTTAACTCTTTCACTTCTGGATGGAGGGGAGAGGATTTTTAGGAAGGTCACACAGAGTTGGACACGACTGAAGTGACTTAGCAGCAGCAGCAGCAGCAGCAGCAGCAGCAGCATAGCAGGTGGTGTGTTATGCAGGATTCTCCAGAAAAACAGAACAGGATATACATAGATATCAGTATATACAGGCATATACAAGCATATACAGGCATACCATATTTTATTATGCTTTACTTTATTGCACTTCGCAATTTTTTATTTTAACAAACTGAAGGCAGCCTTACATAGTCAGATGACAGTTGGCAATGAAGTATTTTTTAATTAAGGTATGTACATTTTTAGATATAATGCTATTGACACTTAACAGACTACAGTGCAATGTGAATGTAACTTTTATATGCACGGGAAAACCAAAAAATCTGTGTAACTTGCTTTATTGCAATACTTGCTCTGATGCAGTGGTCTGGAACAAAACTCACAATATCTCCAAGGTATGCCTGTGTACATATGGGGAGAGACAGACAGACAAAGACACAGAGAGACAGACAGAAAGGAAGAGAGAGATGATGAGATAGAGACAGAGAGAAGCAGCTGACTTGTCTGAAATCTGTAGGACGGGCCAGCAGGCCAGGCGGGATTTGAGGCTGCAGCCTTGAAGCAGAATTTCTTCTCCAGAAAGCCTGTTTTCACTCTTAAGGCTGTCAGCTGATTACATGAGCCCGCTCACATTATCCAGGGAAATCTCCTTTCCCTAAAGTCAACTGAAAGTAGATGTGAGCCTACAGAAAGCCCCACAGCAACACCCAGACCGAGTGTTTGATTGAGTAACTGAAACTAATGACAGCCTAACCAAAGTGACATATGAGACTAACCAGTGGGCATGGAGGCAGCAGGAAAGGGGGACATTCAGGGGATTGGAGGTGGCTGCTGTTCAGTGCCCTACAGAGGAGTATTTTACTGTTTTAAATAGAAGCCCTGGTGTCCTCTCTAAACGAAGCTTCTATAAAAGCTCCTCACCCCTGTGTAGTTGTAGTTACAACTTTTTCTCCTGGTTCTGGACATGCAACCTCACAAGGGTTGCTGGTGAGGAAAGCAGAAAGAAATGGGGCAGCCCCATAGGGGTCAAAGGCTGATGAGAGCCTGAAGTGGGCCCTGCAGCATAAAGGACGCGGGAGGGGAGTAAAGATGGTGTGTGCCAGCGCTGAACGAGACACTGCAGGGGACAGTAAGCTGGATCACACAGCCCCTCCCATGGGGTTCTGAAGAACAACTTGACTGAGTTGCTGGGAATCCAAATGTCATCACTAAGTTGGTTTCTTGACCTTGGAAGCCAGACTCATCTCGCGGGTGAAAGCAGCACTTTCTTCTTAAGCAAATGAGTGATGTCATTCATTTGTTATCAACCACGTTGGGCCATAAAGAGAAAATGAGAGGTTTGGGACTTGGGGAAGGTATAAAGAGAAACTTTACCCAACATCCACTGAAAATGACAAGACAGATTTTATTTGCGCTATTGCAGTAGAGGAAAGAGATTTCAGTGTAGAAGTCAGCTCAACTCTGAAGACAGCAAAGACAGAGTGAGGCAGTCAGTGGTTAGAAAATCACTAAGAGGAACTTGATTAGATATCAAGGGTAGGGGGATTCTCACTAAACTGGGCTCAGCAGGCCAAGGACACGGCTTAGTCCAGAAAAGTGTTCAAATGAGCCTGACTAAGGTTTGGTCAAGGTGGTGGGGTCCTTGCCAGGGGGAGGACCATCTCTGCTCCCCAGTGCAGAAGGCCCACTAAAAGGGCCCCAACACCCCTCCTCAGATATGAAAAACTTTATGATCGAGAGAGACCAACAGAGCAGAGCAGAAGAACCAATAAGGGTTGATTCATGTGTCAGATTTAAGTGACAAGATCCCACCAGGAGAATTTGTGGAACGAGTCGGCAGTCACTGGGGATACCTAGTCTATAAGAGGAAGCCTGCAAGAGTCACTGAACTTCTTGCTTCTGAAGGTAATAGAGCTTTCACAGTGACTGTGGACAGTCCATTATAAGAAATGTGACCTTATTTTATTCTCTAAACTAGTTAAGTAGGCCACTCTGGCTACTACAGACTTTATCTGTATCAATGCCCTATGTTGCAGGGACCAACTCTAGTAAAACAGATAAGAAATGTTTTGTGTGGGGGGATGGGAGTGAGCAAAGTTAAGCTGAACTCAAAGAAGTATTTCCAACTGGGGAACTCAACAGTTTCCTTTGTCTACCCGGACCCCTGAGATCAACAAAACAGGGCTTGCCCAAGTGACCCTTCCAACATTCTGCCAGGGAAAGCTAAATTTACAAGCTAAGAGCTCAGCTTGATTCAATTCAGCATGTTAAAAATCCCTCCCCCACTCAATACTCAGTTTCTCTTGGCTTTATTATATATGATCAAGTGAGTTTGAATGAAACTGTCTCCAAGTCCTCATTTTTATTTCATACTGACAATATTATTTTTATCAAGCTCATATTTCAAGAAGCTCTTATTCTACTCTGACTTTCCTGAACCAGGGGAAATTATCTCGTTCCTTCCCTCGGGTTTGAAAGAAAACCTTTCCAGAACTAATGTTTATCAGCAGTGCAATTTCTTTTGCAAGAAATTGAAACCCCCTTGACACAGAAAGGAAAAGAACACCAGAGCTGGGATGATAGACAGACACCAAGAAAGCTTAAGGGAAAGAGAAGAGAACCTTTCTAGAGGCTGTGAGCTCCATGAGCCTCACTGGGCAAGGTGCTCTGAGTCTAGCCAAGAGCACTTTCAAAAAATGTAACAACCGGTGCAGCTGGACACTGACCAATCAGAACAGAAAAGGTCCCTGGCTGCTTTGCTGTTGGGCAGGCTTTAACTCTTTCACTTCTGGATGGAGGGGAGAGGATTTTTAGGAAGGTCACACAGAGTTGGACACGACTGAAGTGACTTAGCAGCAGCAGCAGCAGCAGCAGCAGCAGCAGCATAGCAGGTGGTGTGTTATGCAGGATTCTCCAGAAAAACAGAACAGGATATACATAGATATCAGTATATACAGGCATATACAAGCATATACAGGCATACCATATTTTATTATGCTTTACTTTATTGCACTTCGCAATTTTTTATTTTAACAAACTGAAGGCAGCCTTACATAGTCAGATGACAGTTGGCAATGAAGTATTTTTTAATTAAGGTATGTACATTTTTAGATATAATGCTATTGACACTTAACAGACTACAGTGCAATGTGAATGTAACTTTTATATGCACGGGAAAACCAAAAAATCTGTGTAACTTGCTTTATTGCAATACTTGCTCTGATGCAGCGGTCTGGAACAAAACTCACAATATCTCCAAGGTATGCCTGTGTACATATGGGGAGAGACAGACAGACAAAGACACAGAGAGACAGACAGAAAGGAAGAGAGAGATGATGAGATAGAGACAGAGAGAAGCAGCTGACTTGTCTGAAATCTGTAGGACGGGCCAGCAGGCCAGGCGGGATTTGAGGCTGCAGCCTTGAAGCAGAATTTCTTCTCCAGAAAGCCTGTTTTCACTCTTAAGGCTGTCAGCTGATTACATGAGCCCGCTCACATTATCCAGGGAAATCTCCTTTCCCTAAAGTCAACTGAAAGTAGATGTGAGCCTACAGAAAGCCCCACAGCAACACCCAGACCGAGTGTTTGATTGAGTAACTGAAACTAATGACAGCCTAACCAAAGTGACATATGAGACTAACCAGTGGGCATGGAGGCAGCAGGAAAGGGGGACATTCAGGGGATTGGAGGTGGCTGCTGTTCAGTGCCCTACAGAGGAGTATTTTACTGTTTTAAATAGAAGCCCTGGTGTCCTCTCTAAACGAAGCTTCTATAAAAGCTCCTCACCCCTGTGTAGTTGTAGTTACAACTTTTTCTCCTGGTTCTGGACATGCAACCTCACAAGGGTTGCTGGTGAGGAAAGCAGAAAGAAATGGGGCAGCCCCATAGGGGTTCTAGGAGCAGTGAAAGATGGAATGTCAAAACATCTAGTCTTCATGACAAAACTCAGTCTCCCAAATTCATACTCACCCCCAGGCCGTTTGCAAAAAATGGCCACCTTCACCCAAAAAGGAAAAGCAAATAACTATCATCATAACAACAACTCCTATTCATTGAGAACCTGCTGAACAATGTGTCATGAAACTTTTCAATAATAGCATGTAAAAAGTGGGACTTCCTTGTGGTTTAGTGGCTAAGACTCTGAGCTTCCAATGCAGGGGGCCTGGGTTCAATCCCTGATCAGGTAACTAGATCCCACATGCCACAACTAAGAGGCCACATGCCACAACTAAGATCCGGAGCAGCCAAATAAATAAATGAGAAATATTATAAAAAATGTAAAAGGTAAGAGCGAGTATCCCCCTTCTACAGATGAAAAAACTGAGGTTTGGAAAGATCAAGTAGCTTGTCTAAAAGGATCCAGGTAGCAAGTGGGAGAGCTAGGGTTTAAACCCAGCTCCGTTCAGTTCAGAGTCCATGATCTCGGCACAAAGTTATGGAAAGCAAGTAGAAGTGCTAAGCAGAGGTGGGTGGCGGGATCTGGGTTACCCCAGCTTTGATCGTCTGGTAAAGGATGCCTAAGACTAAAAGATGAGAGGTTTTAAGCAGAGTGGAAAAGTAGTTTTCATTGCTGCTGCTTCATCTCTGGTAACTAAAACTCAGACACTATGGGTAATGCTAATTTTACAGAAGATCCATGAATCTATGGTTTTGCTTTGGTCCTGCTCAATTCTTACATTTCCTTCCAGTTCCATGAGTCTGAAGCTGAAGTTTCTAACAGGATGCTAACTACGGTTGATACTCTAACACACATAACTTTCTATTAACAGTGAGGTAAGTATCTAAAAATTTATCAGCATGCTTTGTTGCCATATTATTCTGAATGACATCTTCCTTGCCCCCAAAGCAATAATACTTGGATTGCAAACTATTTCCCTAACCAAATATATACTCCTCCCCACAGAGAACTGCTACCATGGAAATCTATGCAACAGATTCATTTTGTGGCATTGCATATCAAATCTGACCATGTAATTTTGACATTTGGTAAAAGTAAATCTTTGTCTATTCCTCATAAGAAGACTCTGCTTAATAGGAGTTTTCCCAAATGTTCCTACCATTCATATTTTATGCTG
Source organism: Oreotragus oreotragus (assembly GCA_006410675.1). Classification (NCBI taxonomy): domain Eukaryota; kingdom Metazoa; phylum Chordata; class Mammalia; order Artiodactyla; family Bovidae; genus Oreotragus; species Oreotragus oreotragus. The sequence goes on from SJYX01007307.1 coordinate 144,963, forward strand.
ACATAAAAAAATGGGGGGATAGTTATTTTAGGTCTTGCTTTTAGATTTGTATCTTTTAGACACCTGAACAAGTCGTTTTCACAAAGTTAAAAAAAACCTGCAATCGAGTTGCAATTCACTTGCAACTCCTCTATATCTGCTGTCATGAAGTCAGTACTAATGACCGATCCCCCCTTTACATACCCCCACCCTCATGTGTTCCACATGAGGTTGTGTTCCACAACCTTCTCCCTAATGCCAAACTCCTTTGCAAAGATAACTCTAAATGGATTTATGGGAAACAAGATGGGCTTATTTCAGTCCAAGAAATTGGAACCACATATAATAAAATAATGCCAAATTATGTTTGGAACTAGGATATGCTTGGTTCTGATTCCTTGTGACAAGAGTTCCAGATTACAACCAAAGCATACAATGTGGAATAAATCTTTTCTTATTTTTGGACATTATAAATATCCCTAGAATTGTGTTATTTGCAAGAGAAATACTTAACTTTACTCAATCTTCACTATATTACTGTTCCTGAAAGGGCAGGATTTTCTGTAAGAGGGTATCTTTCACATCATCCAAAGGTGTTTACTTATTGAGGTTGCAGAAAGAGCTTTTTATGAAATGGTCTCTGGGCTGATTCTGTGAAACTCAGGTAGTGTTTCATAGAGAGATTCTAGTGAATTCCTTTTAAATATCTACTGAACTCAATGTTAACAGCTCACTACTGACAAAATAATCTGTCATTTTACTCTCTGCCCAAATGAAAATTGTTTCAAGGTTAGTCCTGTTTTAACCTCATATATAAAAACAAGAGAGAGGGGATACTTACTTTCTGGTCTATAGATGAACTCAATGCCTCAAAAAGCATATTTCAATTAATGACTTTTAAAAAAATATGTATAAATAAAGCTATTGATATGTAGCTATATCCCAATTCATTTGCTAGTATTCTGTGTCATTATTTGGAGCTTAGACAAAAGGCCAAATAGAAATGATATCCTCCCTTTGATCCTGCCAAAATATTGGCAGAGACGTTCTTTGACCTATACTTGTAGTAGGAACAATAAGAGATAGAGATAAGCATTATAATGGTCCAACACTCCAGAAGCTTAAATATCATATAAAACGACACGCATTTGCTTAATGATTATTAACAATGCAGGCCAAAAAAAAAAAAAAGACAAGTACTCTAGTTGATTACATGTCTATCCATCTATCAGTCTCTTGGTCCATCTATCAATTCATCTTATTTTTGTGTGTGGATTTCAATGCAAGTTTCACACTTATTCCTAAACACATCAGCATGTAGAGCATCAGAGTTCAATATCACAAAAAATGTTGAACATGATCAAATTTGGGGGGTGAGAAAAACACCCAAGAAAAACCCTCAAAGGCTGGGGACAGTCCGGGGAGCCATCGCCAAATTTCCAGAGAGAGATGATGAGGGAAGGGCTTGAACCAGGGCAGGGATGCAAGGAGCAGAGAGGAGACAGCAGAATTGGTGGCTCTTGACAACTGGTCAGACATGGCGCGGGTGGGGAATGATACAGAAATGGGCGGAATTTCCTCCCCAGTTTCCACCTGAGCCACAGTTAGGAACTGGCTTTAGGTGTCTGAAATATACCTGAGGGGGAGGAATTTGTAGGTTGAATCTCGGATGTAATTTGTTTTGTTGCCATGTCTTTTGACTTGACCAAGGATGGAACCCAGGCCCCCTAACCACTGGACTGGAGGGAAATCCCAGGCGGTAGTTTTTAAATACCTGTGTGTGCTCAGTCACTCAGTTTTTCCCGACTTTTTGCCACCCCATGGACTGTAGCCCGCCAGGCTCCTCTGTCCGTGGGATTTTCCAGGCAAGATTACTGGAGTGGGGTGCCATTTCCTTTGCCAAAATACTTATGAGACACCCAGATAAATTTGCTGGTGGACAGGATAGAGGTCTCAGTTAGAGAGACAGATTGGAGAGGCAGAAGTGTCTGTGTGATGTGACAAGGAAACTATGCAGCCAGGGCCAAGAACAGACCTTAAAGCAACATGTGGATTGAAAGGGCAGGCCGGGGAGGGATGCTCATAAAAGAAACAGAGAAGAAGCTGGAGAGGAACGAGGAGAACCGGGGAGAAGGAGGTCTTGAAAATAAGCGAAGGGGTCAGTTTCAAGGAGATGAACTTGTCAACAGCATAGAACCTGAAAAGTCGAGAAAGATGAGGGCATGGAGAGTCTACTGGTTTAGCAGTTCATAGTGATCTTGTAGAAAAGAGTTTTCATGAAATGGGAAATGGAAGCCAAACGGGTGGAGAATGGAATCAAAGTACATGAAGACTCACTGTTGTGGATATTTGGCTACAAGAGGAAGGAAAGCGGGAAGGTACACACATTTGCAGGACAGGCTGAGGGTCACGGGAAGGTCGATCTTACACACAGTGCAGCCTGGGCCACACATAACTATGAATGCCAGTAGTATTTAGCTGGACGCTTCCCTGGTGGCTCAGTGGTAAAGAATTCGCCTGCCAATGTAGGAGACATGGGTTCCATTCCTGGGTCAGGAAGATCCCCTAGAGAAAGAAATGGCAACCCACTCTAGTATTCTTGCCTGGAAAAATCCCATGGACAGAGGAGCCTGACAGGCTACAGTCCCCGGAGTTGCAGAAGAGCTGGACACAACTGAGCAACTAAACAATAACAACAAAAGTATTTAGTTGACGCTTAAAATATGCGACCTTGTGTTGACAACATTTTTTGTGCAGATGCATTACCATCTTGGTCAGTCAGAGGCTTGCGTGAACAAGCAGACCACGCACTGTAGTCTAGTGAAACGTGAAAGCTTGAACACGCCAGGATTATTTACTCCAGCTCCTGATCTATAGTTGAAGGCTCTGAGACCAGAAGACAGTGAGTCACGGAAGGTCATGCACTCAGTAGAGAACCACCCAGGCCCTTCCCATGGTGTTTTGCAGTAAGGAGAAAGGTTTTGTTTTCCAGCACAGTTGTGTGCAAATTCCAGTCTAGGAACCATCTCAAAGGGACAGCCCTGATCACGTGGATTTCTTTCACGTGGTCATCTCGAGCTGGGTACAACAAAGCCAATTTCCACCAGTGCCCCCAAGTTAGAACTGATTTGTTGGTATAAGATTTCCAGGCAATGTGATTTTTCAATTCCTATCACCTCTTAGCTTTGCTCGTATCTGCCCATGGGAGTATTTCACATTGCTAGGGGGAGACAACTTTTGATTTTCCTGGCCTGTCAGTAGCAGACAGAGAGGAGAGCTATCAAAAGAACACTTGCCTTCAGAACTTCATACTTCCAGCAAGAGTGTTCCATGGGAGCATTTCGGATTTCAAGTGATAAACGGATATGGCCCAAACCTTTTCACCTTTTCAATTTTCTACTCCTTCTTCTCTAACTCCCTCTTCAACTTCCTTTAATTAGCTCAACTTTAAGCCTTTCAGAATCACCTAATGTCAGGCAAATGTAGCTGCCCTGTGCAGAGAAAGAAAAGCATGAGGTAACCCACTTTCAGGGGAACTGATTTATGACATGCAGAGAAACTCTTGTTAGCTTCCCAAAAGTTATCTTTTCTCTTGTTATTTGGAAAGCACAGTAATTTTCCACTTATTCTCTACTGATGTAAAACAGATTTGTTTGACTCTTAGAGGAAGCTCTGTTTTGCACTCCTGTTTTGCACATGTGTGCATGTTTGTGTGTGTCTCTCTTCCTGGTAGACCGCTACACTCTTGTCCACGCACAGCTGTGTTGGACTTGGTTACTGCACTGGTCAACACTTACAAAAACGTCCTTTTTTAGAAGAAGCCTCCACAAGCTAAACTAATGGCATCTGCCTCTCCCAAATGCCTTAATTGTGTTGGCGAAAGAGCATCTCATGTTTTAAAGCCTACTTTCGCTGGATTGTTGGAGCAGCACCATTAAAAAGATAATGACAATGTTACCCTCAAATGGTTTTTCTTCAAATAATTGCTTTCCCCCACTGAGTGCTGGCTGGGTGCTAGTGAAATTCTGACAGGGTCAGCAGGTTCTTTGATGCTGCCCACCAGAAGACAGTCTCTTTCTGACCCCCTTTCTTTTCTTTTTCATCCACACTTACCCCAGTTTTATTTCACTATTGCAGCTTGGTTTTGTGCTTGCATCTCAGCCCATTCTTTTTTTTTTTTTTTTTTTCATGGTAAACATGTAGGTTTCTCAATGAGCCAGCACTTATGGCTGCTTTATGTTGTCTTCACGGAAAGTGTTTTATTCTGGGAGGCAAACAAACATTGATTTTGAGAGCATCACCGTCCCAGAAATGGATGGGTTGGCCACGAAATCATAGGTCTGCATATTCTGATGCTTATCTTGGCTGAACCTAAGAATCATGGGGCTGACCTGCTGTGAGCAGGGAGCATCCCGCCCTTGCTGGCAGGGAGCTGGAGTCAAAACAGGCCTGCCCTACTGGGGCTATTCTTCTGGGGCAGGGAGAGGAGGGGAGTCTGGCTTGTGGATGGGCGTGGGTGAGGCTGGCACAAGACTGCTGAGAAGAAGCAATAGGGAACTGAAGCCTATGTCTCTGAAAAAGGAAGGCTCTAGAACCAAGTCTAAAATGTTAAGCCACAGATGTATGGCAGAGAACTGAGGAGAGGCAGAACAGAGAAAGGTGGGGATTCAGTGGAGACAAGTGCATGCAGGTGGAGGGGGCATTTTATACTTGCCCTTTGCCCTTACTCTAGGCAGGGAGGAACTTGTTACAAGAAGCAATTTAGGGACTTCCCTGGTGGTCCAGTTAAGAACCCACCTGCCAATGCAGGGGACAGAGGTTCAACTCCTGCTGGGGGAACTAAGATCCCATATGCCTTGGAGCAACTAAGCCTGTGCGCTACAGCTAAGGCCCGACACAGTCAAATAGATATAATATATATATATATATATNTTTTTTTTTTTTTTTTTTTTTCATGGTAAACATGTAGGTTTCTCAATGAGCCAGCACTTATGGCTGCTTTATGTTGTCTTCACGGAAAGTGTTTTATTCTGGGAGGCAAACAAACATTGATTTTGAGAGCATCACCGTCCCAGAAATGGATGGGTTGGCCACGAAATCATAGGTCTGCATATTCTGATGCTTATCTTGGCTGAACCTAAGAATCATGGGGCTGACCTGCTGTGAGCAGGGAGCATCCCGCCCTTGCTGGCAGGGAGCTGGAGTCAGAACAGGCCTGCCCTACTGGGGCTATTCTTCTGGGGCAGGGAGAGGAGGGGAGTCTGGCTTGTGGATGGGCGTGGGTGAGGCTGGCACAAGACTGCTGAGAAGAAGCAATAGGGAACTGAAGCCTATGTCTCTGAAAAAGGAAGGCTCTAGAACCAAGTCTAAAATGTTAAGCCACAGATGTATGGCAGAGAACTGAGGAGAGGCAGAACAGAGAAAGGTGGGGATTCAGTGGAGACAAGTGCATGCAGGTGGAGGGGGCATTTTATACTTGCCCTTTGCCCTTACTCTAGGCAGGGAGGAACTTGTTACAAGAAGCAATTTAGGGACTTCCCTGGTGGTCCAGTTAAGAACCCACCTGCCAATGCAGGGGACAGAGGTTCAACTCCTGCTGGGGGAACTAAGATCCCATATGCCTTGGAGCAACTAAGCCTGTGCGCTACAGCTAAGGCCCGACACAGTCAAATAGATATAATATATATATATATATATACATTATCTGTTTGTATATTTATATATATATTGTATTTTTTAGGTTAAATATATATAGGATCAATTTATACAGGAGAAAAAAATTGGACCACAGATTCATCACTTTATTTTATGTCCAACTCAAATGGAGGCAGCCTATCAGCTAATGCAGAATATACTTAACATCTGTAGGACTGCAGTGGCCCCCTATCCCTACACATACAGAATACAAGACATCGCTTACTTTGGTTGATGTTGGACTTCAGCCAGTTTATAGGATCAATTTATACAGGAGAAAAAAATTGGACCACAGATTCATCACTTTATTTTATGTCCAACTCAAATGGAGGCAGCCTATCAGCTAATGCAGAATATACTTAACATCTGTAGGACTGCAGTGGCCCCATATCCCTACACATACAGAATACAAGACATCGCTTACTTTGGTTGATGTTGGACTTCAGCCAGTGTCATTGGATAGACAGACCACCTCATCGAACGGATCCAGTTATTGAACTAATGGTTTATATCCTATAATGTGAAATTCCTCACTCCTTCCCTCTGTTTATAATGGTATTTGCAATACACAATCAAGCCTTTGAGCACTTGGTTTCTCCCTAAGTGAGGCAGGGACGATGGATGAAGGAAAATTGAAATACTTTTCCGCTATGTTACCTTTTCAACCCATTTGTTTACAATTTATCAACCACTTACTGGTTTCAAAGAAAATTCACCACCATGTATTGCTTAGAAAGACGGTGCAGGGAAGTTTGAGAGAGAATCACTAATAAATTGATGGCGAAGTGCTTTGTTAATATGGAGTGCTATTGAGATGCATAATGAGGACTGGCCCCTTCAAGGTCACACAGTGAAGAAGCAGCTAGAACTCTGGATGCCTCACTCTTCATCTAACAGATGCTAGCGCACAAAGCCTGAATGGAGGATATTTTTAACCCCACTTAGGTAATACCCAGGAGGGGTGGCTACTTATTTCTACTGATAGCCTGGGCAAGGTCAACAAAATAAACAAGAAACTGAGTAGTGCTTCTCAAGCCTTAATGGACAAACAGATCACCTAGAATCTTATTAAAATGAATAAGATGTGATGCAGGAAGTCAAAGGTGGGGCCTGAGATTCCACATTTTCAGTAAGTGCCCAGGTGATGCTGATGCCACTTGAAAAAAACCCTGCTCCAGTCTGGAACATTTGGAGAGGTACCTAGGTTCTTTTAGGAATTCAACATGTTGGAAGGTTTTCTTACGTGTTCAAGATACAAAACTTAAAGCATGCAGGTAGGGGTAACTTGAAGGCCACCGGACATGTAAAATTGGAGCCCAGGAAGACAGTAGATCAGTGGATAATGTTCTGAGAACCATCCATGTCAGTTGATGCCATGATAATTCTATAGATAGATAGACTGATAGAAAAACAGGTGAAATATATGGAAGGACCTCAGATTTCCCAGTTCATAGCACACTGTCATCATTGGCTCATGAAAAGCCCTGTTTTCATTTGCTCTTTTAATTAATTCATTTATTCATTCCCTTTATCCCCATCCTCCCCACCAAAAGCAATGTTCTAATGTGTCTGATGTGTAACCTTCATCTTAATAAGTCTTCTCACATAATGTATCTCCTTTTGTGTGCATTTTTTAAATTGAGGTATAACTGCATACAGTAGAGTGAAATAACCTTAATTATACAGCCTGTTGAAGTGACACACATGTACACACCTACATAACCGGCACCCAGATCAAGACAGAATATTTTCTCCAGCTCTGTACATGTATTTTTCATTTTCATAAGTGACACTGTCTAACAAATACCATTGTATTTCGTACCTCATTCCACAACACAACATTTTCAAGGTTGATGTATGCTTCTGTTTACATATTTGCTTCCAACTATTTCAGAGCATCCTCTTTGTGCATCTGCACACTTTATTTAACATTCCCCAGTGAAGGACGTCCAGATTTACCACAATACATATAAATTCCTAGTTTAACTAAAAGTTGCCAAATTGCCTCCCAGAATGGCTCCACCAATCTACACATACAAATACTTTTTTCTAGAGTCAAATGTACATTTCTTGTGAATGTTCATTATGTTTAACAATGAGCAGGGGCTCTCGGAGGGATAAAACTCATGTCGCCTCCATTGGCAGGAGGATTCATTATCACTGAGCCACCAGGGAAGCCTTTTTTTTTTTTTTTTTTTTGGCTTTGACATGCAGTTTGTGAGATATTAGGTCCCCAAACAGGGATTGAACCCGCATCCTCAGCAGTGAAACCAGAGTCCTAGCCATGAAACTCGCAAGGAATTCCCAGTCAGGTTTTAATACAGTTACATTTATATGTTGTCTATGACTGGCAATAGATTCATTCACTGATTAACTATTTATGGAGCACCCATGATAGGCCAGCTACTCTTCCAGCAAAATAAAGCTGTGATAGAGATAAATTCCAACCCACATGGACTTTATGTTCCAGTAACTAAAAGGGAAGTGGGTGAAATCACTTAAGAAGAGAATATAGAGCAAGAAAGAAGGAAAACCAAGAGTAGAATTCCAAGAAACATCAAAAGATTAAAGGGTAAAGAGAAGAGAAACCCTAGAGGATGATCAAAAAAATTCTGAGAGGTTGCAAGGGAACCACGGAAAAGTAATGACGCAGAAACCGAGAGAGAAGAGTTTCAAGAAATGTCCAGTCTTCAGGAGGGAATATAATTAGGTGACTGGTCGCCAAGAAGTCTTTGGCACAAATCATTAGTGGAGAATTGGAGAACGAGGAATAGTGCACACCCACAAGAATGCTCAAACTACCGCACAATGGCACGCATCTCACACGCTAGTAACATAATGCTCAAAATTCTCCAAGCCAGGCTTCAGCAATACGTGAACCGTGATTTTTTTTTTTTTTTTTTTTTCATGGTAAACATGTAGGTTTCTCAATGAGCCAGCACTTATGGCTGCTTTATGTTGTCTTCACGGAAAGTGTTTTATTCTGGGAGGCAAACAAACATTGATTTTGAGAGCATCACCGTCCCAGAAATGGATGGGTTGGCCACGAAATCATAGGTCTGCATATTCTGATGCTTATCTTGGCTGAACCTAAGAATCATGGGGCTGACCTGCTGTGAGCAGGGAGCATCCCGCCCTTGCTGGCAGGGAGCTGGAGTCAGAACAGGCCTGCCCTACTGGGGCTATTCTTCTGGGGCAGGGAGAGGAGGGGAGTCTGGCTTGTGGATGGGCGTGGGTGAGGCTGGCACAAGACTGCTGAGAAGAAGCAATAGGGAACTGAAGCCTATGTCTCTGAAAAAGGAAGGCTCTAGAACCAAGTCTAAAATGTTAAGCCACAGATGTATGGCAGAGAACTGAGGAGAGGCAGAACAGAGAAAGGTGGGGATTCAGTGGAGACAAGTGCATGCAGGTGGAGGGGGCATTTTATACTTGCCCTTTGCCCTTACTCTAGGCAGGGAGGAACTTGTTACAAGAAGCAATTTAGGGACTTCCCTGGTGGTCCAGTTAAGAACCCACCTGCCAATGCAGGGGACAGAGGTTCAACTCCTGCTGGGGGAACTAAGATCCCATATGCCTTGGAGCAACTAAGCCTGTGCGCTACAGCTAAGGCCCGACACAGTCAAATAGATATAATATATATATATATATATACATTATCTGTTTGTATATTTATATATATATTGTATTTTTTAGGTTAAATATATATAGGATCAATTTATACAGGAGAAAAAAATTGGACCACAGATTCATCACTTTATTTTATGTCCAACTCAAATGGAGGCAGCCTATCAGCTAATGCAGAATATACTTAACATCTGTAGGACTGCAGTGGCCCCCTATCCCTACACATACAGAATACAAGACATCGCTTACTTTGGTTGATGTTGGACTTCAGCCAGTGTCATTGGATAGACAGACCACCTCATCGAACGGATCCAGTTATTGAACTAATGGTTTATATCCTATAATGTGAAATTCCTCACTCCTTCCCTCTGTTTATAATGGTATTTGCAATACACAATCAAGCCTTTGAGCACTTGGTTTCTCCCTAAGTGAGGCAGGGACGATGGATGAAGGAAAATTGAAATACTTTTCCGCTATGTTACCTTTTCAACCCATTTGTTTACAATTTATCAACCACTTACTGGTTTCAAAGAAAATTCACCACCATGTATTGCTTAGAAAGACGGTGCAGGGAAGTTTGAGAGAGAATCACTAATAAATTGATGGCGAAGTGCTTTGTTAATATGGAGTGCTATTGAGATGCATAATGAGGACTGGCCCCTTCAAGGTCACACAGTGAAGAAGCAGCTAGAACTCTGGATGCCTCACTCTTCATCTAACAGATGCTAGCGCACAAAGCCTGAATGGAGGATATTTTTAACCCCACTTAGGTAATACCCAGGAGGGGTGGCTACTTATTTCTACTGATGGCCTGGGCAAGGTCAACAAAATAAACAAGAAATTGAGTAGTGCTTCTCAAGCCTTAATGGACAAACAGATCACCTAGAATCTTATTAAAATGAATAAGATGTGATGCAGGAAGTCAAAGGTGGGGCCTGAGATTCCACATTTTCAGTAAGTGCCCAGGTGATGCTGATGCCACTTGAAAAAAACCCTGCTCCAGTCTGGAACATTTGGAGAGGTACCTAGGTTCTTTTAGGAATTCAACATGTTGGAAGGTTTTCTTACGTGTTCAAGATACAAAACTTAAAGCATGCAGGTAGGGGTAACTTGAAGGCCACCGGACATGTAAAATTGGAGCCCAGGAAGACAGTAGATCAGTGGATAATGTTCTGAGAACCATCCATGTCAGTTGATGCCATGATAATTCTATAGATAGATAGACAGATAGAAAAACAGGTGAAATATATGGAAGGACCTCAGATTTCCCAGTTCATAGCACACTGTCATCATTGGCTCATGAAAAGCCCTGTTTTCATTTGCTCTTTTAATTAATTCATTTATTCATTCCCTTTATCCCCATCCTCCCCACCAAAAGCAATGTTCTAATGTGTCTGATGTGTAACCTTCATCTTAATAAGTCTTCTCACATAATGTATCTCCTTTTGTGTGCATTTTTTAAATTGAGGTATAACTGCATACAGTAGAGTGAAATAACCTTAATTATACAGCCTGTTGAAGTGACACACATGTACACACCTACATAACCGGCACCCAGATCAAGACAGAATATTTTCTCCAGCTCTGTACATGTATTTTTCATTTTCATAAGTGACACTGTCTAACAAATACCATTGTATTTCGTACCTCATTCCACAACACAACATTTTCAAGGTTGATGTATGCTTCTGTTTACATATTTGCTTCCAACTATTTCAGAGCATCCTCTTTGTTCATCTGCACACTTTATTTAACATTCCCCAGTGAAGGACGTCCAGATTTACCACAATACATATAAATTCCTAGTTTAACTAAAAGTTGCCAAATTGCCTCCCAGAATGGCTCCACCAATCTACACATACAAATACTTTTTTCTAGAGTCAAATGTACATTTCTTGTGAATGTTCATTATGTTTAACAATGAGCAGGGGCTCTCGGAGGGATAAAACTCATGTCGCCTCCATTGGCAGGAGGATTCATTATCACTGAGCCACCAGGGAAGCCTTTTTTTTTTTTTTTTTTTTGGCTTTGACATGCAGTTTGTGAGATATTAGGTCCCCAAACAGGGATTGAACCCGCATCCTCAGCAGTGAAACCAGAGTCCTAGCCATGAAACTCGCAAGGAATTCCCAGTCAGGTTTTAATACAGTTACATTTATATGTTGTCTATGACTGGCAATAGATTCATTCACTGATTAACTATTTATGGAGCACCCATGATAGGCCAGCTACTCTTCCAGCAAAATAAAGCTGTGATAGAGATAAATTCCAACCCACATGGACTTTATGTTACAGTAACTAAAAGGGAAGTGGGTGAAATCACTTAAGAAGAGAATATAGAGCAAGAAAGAAGGAAAACCAAGAGTAGAATTCCAAGAAACATCCAAAGATTAAAGGGTAAAGAGAAGAGAAACCCTAGAGGATGATCAAAAAAATTCTGAGAGGTTGCAAGGGAACCACGGAAAAGTAATGACGCAGAAACCGAGAGAGAAGAGTTTCAAGAAATGTCCAGTCTTCAGGAGGGAATATAATTAGGTGACTGGTCGCCAAGAAGTCTTTGGCACAAATCATTAGTGGAGAATTGGAGAACGAGGAATAGTGCACACCCACAAGAATGCTCAAACTACCGCACAATGGCACGCATCTCACACGCTAGTAACATAATGCTCAAAATTCTCCAAGCCAGGCTTCAGCAATACGTGAACCGTGAACTTTCAGATGTTCAAGCTGGTTTTAGAACAGGCAGAGGAACCAGAGATCAAATTGCCCACCTCTGCTGGATCATGGAAAAAGCAAGAGAGTTCCAGAAAAACATCTCTCTGCTTTATTGACTATGCCAAAGCCTTTGACTGTGTGGATCACAATAAACTGTGGAAAATTCTGAAAGAGATAGGAATACCAGACCACCTGACCTGCCTCTTGAGAAACCTATATGCAGGTCAGGAAGCAACAGTTAGAACTGGTCATGGACCAACAGACTGGTTCCAAATAGGAAAAGGAGTACGTCAAGGCTGTATATTGTCACCCTGCTTATTTAACTTATATGCAGAGTACATCATGAGAAACACTGGACTGGAAGAAGCACAAGCTGGAATCAAGATTGCTGGGAGAAATCTCAGTACCCTCAGATATGCAGATGACACCACCCATATGGCAGAAAGTGAAGAGGAACTAAAAAGCCTCTTGATGAAAGTGAAAGAGGAGAGTGAAAAAGTTGGCTTAAAGCTCAACATTCAGAAAACGAAGATCATGGCATCTGGTCCCATCACTTCATGGGAAATAGATGGGGAAACAGTGGAAACAGTGTCAGACTTTATTTTGGGGGGCTCCAAAATTACTGCAGATGGTGACTGCAGCCATGAAATTAAAAGACGCTTACTGCTTGGAAGGAAAGTTATGACCAACCTAGATAGCATATTAAAAAGCAGAGACATTACTTTGCCAACAAAGGTCTGTCTAGTCAAAGCTATGGTTTTTCCAGTGGTCATGTATGGATGTGAAAGTTGCACTGTGAAGAAAGCTGAGTGCCAAAGAACTGATGCTTTTAAACTGTGGTGTTGGAGAAGACTCTTGAGAGTCCCTTGGACTGCAAGGAGATCCAACCAGTCCATTCTGAAGGAGATCAGTCCTGGGATTTCTTTGGAAGGAATGATGCTAAAGCGGAAACTCCAGTACTTTGGCCACCTCATGGGAAGAGCTGACTCATTGGAAAAGACTCTGATGCTGGGAGGGATTGGGGGCAGGAGGAGAAGGGAACGACAGAGGATGAGATGGCTGGATGGCATCACAGACTCGATGGACGTGAGATTGGGTGAATTCCGGGAGTTGACGGACAGGGAGGCCTGGCGTGCTGCGATTCATGGGGTCACAAAGAGTCGGACACGACTGAGTGACTGAACTGACTGAACTGTCTGAGCGGCACTCAGTCATGACCCCTCAGACACGTCACTGTGACCCTCACCCAAGCCCATGGCCTCCACTATTCTGAATTCTTCCCTTGGTGTGCATTCTTTCTTAAGAAACTTTCCCTCAATAAACACATCTGTCTTTTCTATCCATCTGGACGAGAGCACAAATTTTGAATTCTGGTGTACATGCTGCTTATTGAGCAAGGATAATATTTTGCTGGCTATTTCAAAGAGGATTCTCATTCTATCTGAGAATTGTGCAAATCAGTGTTCATTTATGAAAATCAATCTGTAGAATTAAAGAAGATGGAAGCATGAGGAATAAATGGAAACTTTTTTGTAGTCTGAGAATTGAAAAGAGAGCCTCCGGTTATTATTGGTTTGACGTAAGACATAATTATGATTTTGTTTCTTTGCTCTTATTCATCCCCATAATCATTATATATCATGTACATTTGATTTTTTTTTTCTGTAACATATCCCATGTGTTCAGTCCTCTGTATTCTCATGGGTCTCCCCCATGACTTGGATGTGATCCTCATCAGCTCAGGCCTGAATCACACAAAAGCATCAGAACAGACAGTCTGCCTCCCCCACCCCCCCATCCTGAGCATCACCACCAGGTGGGACACTCTCACTACCAGAATCATCAGTGCTTTCCCACGGCATCAGGGTGAATCCCACAGTCCTGAAACTTGGATTTCCCACTGCATCACAACTGTAATTCTCCGCTCCTGCCGCCCTAGACTGCCTTGACCTTCCCCAAATATACTCTGCTTTTTCCATCCCTCATTCCTTGTTCCCACCATTTGAGACGTTTGGAATTCCCACCCCATCCCAAAAGCCCATCAAGCCCCATATCCTTAACCTCCCACTGCTCTGTCCAAACTCCCAGAATGGCAGCTCTCAGACTTGCTGGTTTCAGGACACTTTTACACATTTAAAAAATATGAAGGACTTCAAAGAGTTTTTACTTTATGGATTATCAATTTACCGTTACATAAATTAAAGTGAGAATGCAACAGTTTCTAAAAAGCCATTACATATTATCATAAAAAATATATTTTATGAAAAATAATTATCTTCCCAAGTGAAAAAAAAGTGAGAATGGTGTTGATGCTTTATATGTTTGTAAATCCGTTCAATGTCAGGCTTTACTGGAAAGAAGACAACTAGTTTCTCATATTTGCTTTCCCATTCAATTTTTTTATGATATGTGGTTTTGGCTGAAGCACGTGAAGAAAATCCAGCCTCACAGAGATTAAGGGAGGGGAATTTTAGTAGCCTTTTCAGATAGTTGTAGACATTCTTTTTTCATACTAATCAAAAATGGAAAAGTCACAGTTTCTTAAAAGTTAACTTACAGTGTAGAGTCTGAAACCTTACCAGTAAAGTTCTTTTTACTCTTTTATATTAAAATGTATTTGTTTATCTTGCAGTTTGAATGGATCTTTTATCTACTTATAATTAATAGTATCAAACATTGACCATTTGGAAAATATTGGTTCTGGGAGTTATGCAGAACTTCCAAATATTGACACATTTTATTAAATAATATAATGTTTTAAAAATTCCATGCAGTCACGTCATCACTGATCTCATCAGAAAAGCCTCAAGTATTTAGAAACTGTCAAACTCATGATGGTGAATACAAGGTTTCTAGAATTCTACTTTTTACTTGAAAGCTCAGTTTTTCTAATTGGTAACAAAACTGTCATTTGCTTTCCTTGACACCATACGTTCACTCTGTTCATTTCTAAGAACATGTCCAGCAAATATCTTAGTCTGAAAACCATAGCCATTGCTATAGGACTTCCCAGGTGGCTCAGTGGTAAAGAACCCACCTGCCAATGCAAGAGACACAGGGGACATAGGTTAGATCCCTGGGTCGGGAAGATCCCCTGGAGGAGGAAATGGCAACCCACTCCAGTATTCCTGCCTGGAGAATCCCTTGGACGGAGGAGCCTGGCAGGCTATAGTCCGGGCAGGGGGGGTGGGGAGGGGGGTGTCACAGAATCAGATTCAACTGAGCAACTGCTTATGCATTGCCGTAGGCAGGAAAATTGCCCTCTATGCACCAAAGGTACATTCACTTGCCAATCTCTGGAACCTGTGATTATTACATTCTACAAGCAAAAGATGTGAAGAAGTTAAGGGTCCTTGGGAAGAGGGGCTCATCCTGGGTTATCTGGGGAGAGAGAGGGAGAGATGAGAGAGAAGAGAAGAAGGCATAGAGACACAAAGCGGAGAAGGCAGACTGAAGATGGTGGCAGGGTTTGGAGTGATGCTGCCACCAGCCAAGGAATTTGAAGACATTGATCAAGGCATGTCACCAGAAGCTAGAAGAAATAGGGAACAAATTCTCCTCCAGAGCTTCCAGAAAGAACATGACCCTGCCAACACATCTTTGGACTTCTGGCCTCTAGAACCATGAAAGAATACATATCTGGGGCTTCCCCACTGGCAGAGTGGATAAGAATCAGCCTGCCAATGCAGGGGACATGAGTTCGATCCCTGGTCTGGGAAGATCCCACTTGCCCTGCAGCAACTAAGCCCATGCCTGCAACTACTGAGCCCCAGCTGTGCTCTAGAGCCCGGGAGCTGCAGCTACCGAGCCCACATGCCCAGCGCTCGTGCTCCCCAACAAGAGAAGCCGCCGCAGCAAAAAGACTGCGCACTGCAACGAAGAGTAAGCCCCTCTCGCCGCCGCTAGGGAAAGCCCGCACGCGACAAGGACCCAACACAGCCAAGTGAAATAAATAAAAAGAACGCATTCCTGTCATGTTTAAGCTGCCGAGGCTACAGTGCTTTGTTCTGGCAACCCTAGCACACTATTATGGTCATTCTTGCAAGTAAAAATTGGTGTTCCATGAGCAAGACTGCTAGTTCAGATGGCAACTTAAATAATCATACAACCGCCTTTCCTCCAGACGGTCATGATGCTTCATCACAGACAAGTGTGCTTTCTGCACGCTTCTCATTTCGCCACTCTGAATACTGAAAAGAATTGGGATTTAACAAAACTAGCATTTTGTAATGCTTCATCAATGATGCTCTTAGCTGAAGCTGGCATTTTTTTTAATACTACAAGTGTGTGTGACAGTGGAGAATACCCTGATTGCAAGTATAGTGGGCGTCTCTGCCTTAGTTCATGCCAAGGCACCAGAGTGAGTTTTACCTGCTCTCATTTTTGCCTGATCAGTGCAAAATCAACACAGGGTAAAAAACGAAAAGGACAAGACAAATAACATTTTAGTATCGTGAAAGTTGTTTTTGACTGCCAGCATGCCCTGAAAGTGGCCCCTCCTGGTCTGTGGGCAATATTTGCAAACTGCTGAAGCAAATATAGCAAGAGATTAACTATGAAACACAGGTGGTGGGGCAGTCACATTTCTGTTTCCTAAAAAAAAAAAAAAAACACCTTATAATAAAATGTTGGGGGGAGTTTTGTGTATGTGTAAAAAAATAAAATATAATTGTTAACTCACTTTCCGTAGACAACACTGAAGGGTGAGGCGACTGCCCCGGCCTGCTGTGCTCCGGCTCAGGCTCCCTGTCTGGCCCCATCACATCCTCTGACCATCCGGCCACCTGATGACCTGCAAACCCTGGCCGATCTGGGAGTCAGCTGTACACCACAGTCTTTCCCGTCCTTGCACATTTCTTCACATGCGACTCCCTTAGCCAGAATGCAGCTTTCTCCCCTTCCATGCCTCCTCCTGCTCCAGGAAAAATTTAATTTAGCCTCTGAGTGTTGGCTCCAGTCCTTCATCCTCTTGGAGCTTCCCTCCCCAGGGAAGAATGACTTCAGGGTTTCTTTTTTCTCCCAAAGTCACATTAAACAGCAGAGCAGCTGGGCACCTGCCCAAGACACTCACAAACGTGATCGGTTAAAACATCACTGGAGTAAATCAGACAAATAATGCCAGTTAACTCGGGTTTCCATAGGCAACTCTTTACAGAACAGGTGAGATATATATACATCAGTCATGACTGTTGAAGCCCATAGGGATCCAAAGCGGAATCCCTCTGGCTCCGCACTGGCCTGCCTCTCCTCAGAGTGCTTGTCTCAGACTTGAGACATCACCCTACACAAACACAGGCCATTTCTGAGACACTTGCCAGAAGTAATAGTTGGAACTTGCAAAGACTCTGAAACAAAATAAGGCCAGGTATTGCAGCATTTAATGGGAATAGGTGGATCATATCATTACAGAAATCTTCAACACTTTAATATGCCTTCCCCAAAGCTGCCTGGTTTCAAAAACTGTAGTACTAAAAAGGTTAACTCTTCTGGCACATTCAGAGTCTGTCTTAAATCCCATTTTTTGAACAAGAACAAAAAGGTAAACGTTTTTATTACTAGAGAATCCTCCTCTCCACACCCACACTGATTACTGGTTGAACATACATTAAAGAAATGTCATTGTGAAGAATGTCAAATTATTAGCATGTCTGGGACACCCATGTGTTTTCAGCCAGTCCATCCTTCTGGTTCCCTCTTACTTTACCCATTCATCCATCATTGTATGATTTCACTACAACTTAATCATCTGGACTTCTATTTTCCCTTTTGATAACAAGTTTCTTGAAGGCAGGGACTATCTTCATTATCCCAGGGTTTCACCCAATGGCTGGTACCTGAGATATGCTCAATAATGGTTTGTTAATTAGGTGAATACACGATGTTGGGAGAGGCCTTGGCACACGTAAAACTTCAGATCTCTATTATACAGATGCCACATATAAAACCTGCACTGATCACAGAAGCAGAAACCCAAGGAGAACACCCAGGTCCTTTGGTGATCCACTTAATCAATCAAGTATTTGTTGAATGACAAATACCAGCAACTTGCCAGCCTCAGAGCTGAATGCTTGGAACAAAGCAAGGTTCCTGCCCTTCTGGAGTGAATAATGCCAACTCTATAGACAGCCAAGAAACAATTCAAGAAAGAGTAAGTGTGCAGAGTTCCATAAAACAAAAGCTGGCAGACAGAGGCCCCTCAGGGGACTCAGAGTTTGAATGTAGGATGCTGCAGAAATCTGCTCCTTCCTCCATTGTACAACACGAATGCAGACAATGGAATAGGAAATCCGAGGCCCAGATTTCCAAATAAGCTAATAGACCATACATTATGTGACCAAAAACAGGAAAAAAAAAAAAAATAACATTAAGTTAACAAGAGAGGAAAGAATTCTCATATTTCTGTATCCAAATGCCTATTCAAGAAAAACCACACTTTAAAAAATCTTTTTTCTGGGCCAATTGATTGTTTTCCACATTTGAAGGTAAATGTACCATTTCCCACACCCAGGAGAGATTCACAGAAGCAGCCAACCTTCATCAAGTCATTTTAAGTGTCATTTTAAGTCACCCTGCTTAATCCTCCTATCACCTCTAAGGATTACAGTCCTTAGACCTGGCAACTGGGGTCCCTGTTCTGGACCCCAAACCCTGGGCACCCACTTCGCACTCTCCTCCAGCCACACCCTTCCTGTGGGGCTAGAGGCCAAAGCAAGGGGCCACCCAGAGGCCTTACCCCCATCTTTCTCCCAGATGGTGGCCAGAGGCAGCGCACAGAGGATGCCCAGTTAAACTGGAATTTCAGATAAACAGGGAATCCTTTCTAATAGTGGCTGGTACTTGGTATCTGCAGGTCTCAGAATAGTGGATTTGCACAGACCTGATGAGCTGAGCCAGAGGCCCTTATCACTGCTCATCCCCACCCGCCCCTGACCACAGATGGAAGCCATCACCTGCTCCTCCGAGCATCCATTGCAATTAGCTGTACTTTTCTATCCCACAGCACAGGACCGACCCTCCTGTCCACGTCTCACCCGCTCTGCTAGACAACAGCTCTTCACTGACAGACCCTGCCCTAGGAGGGTGCCTGGCATTGCTCATTGGTCCCCTGAGGTGTCTGAGCCTTGCCTGCTGAAGCCTCCACCTTCCTCATGTGCTGGGGTTCACGGCAAGCCAGGGTGAGGTCCGTGCATGGGACCTCATGCCCGCTGCTGCAGGAGCCCCTTTCCTCAGTATTGGGGAGTCACTGGGAGCCCGGGGGACCTCCTCCCACTGTCTCTGTCCCAAGAAGGATGGCTTTCTAAAGAATTGCTAAGCAAAGTGGACACCACATAGCTGCCTGTCTTCCCCTCGTTCTGAAGGATCTTTAACTCTCATCCAGAAATGTCTGTCCTGTACAGATCTGTCTCATTTTTCTTCCTGAAATGGGATCAAAAACCAAACTATTTAAATCAACAAGACTCCTAAGAGTTCAGAAGTTGGAGTGCAAGTTACAAGAAAGACAAAAGATCGCTAGTAGGTCAGGCCATGCTTTGTATCATTCACAGGACATACAAAGAGGCCAAAGGGCATTTAAAAGAGGCTCAAACTCATTACTCGAATAAATAGCAATTATTTTGCCTTTAAAATAGCTGAAAAAAATTATCTCATTGTTTAAGACGTGACTTCAGCAAGAGGACATTGAAAGGAGCACTCTCATGTGCTGCCAGAGGAGATGTAAACTTGAAAAACGTCTCGGGAGAGAAGTTTGTCCACTGGTATTCAGAGTTTTGAAAGTATTCATATTTTCTGACCGAACTCCATTTATAAAAAAAAACTTCCCGTGAGAACATATTAGATAAGCACTTGAGAGCTTTCACAGCTGTGCCATTTAAAAAGGAAAAAAAGAAAAAAGTGTGAAATAAATAAATGCCTAACAAAAAGGAGAAGACTAAATACAACCTAGAATACACTTATAATGAAAAATTACTGTCATCATTAGAAAACAAGTTCTCAAGCATGTTCCTGACATCAGAAAGTATTGCGTTAATTGGAATAGGCCAGATTATGCTGCAGTAACAACTTCAAATTCTCAGTAGCTAAACACATGGGGAAATGTTCTTCTTGCTCACACTTCACATCCAAATGGGAATAGGCAGGTGGGGGTTGGGGGCAGGATTTGTTCTCAGGACAGTCCGCCAACCCTCTCTGCAGGGAAGGAGACCCTACTTGGTTCTGCACGGGCCATGTATGTTCAGTCCAGAAGCCACACCCTCATGTTTGCTGACATCCCATCTTCCTACAAAGTAGGTGGAAAAAAAAAAAATGTGATCCTACTATGTGTCCAGGAGAAGTGAGCCAGCTGTGAGGCAGCACTGAAAGTTTCTATTATTACACTAAGGATATAATAGTAAGAAAAATGGAATACAAAACTGCACATTTAACACAATCTAATTTTAGAGAAATGTTTATGATACTTTCGTATTTATATGTGTAAATGAAGAAAATTCTTATAATAAAACAGGGACTTGGGTTGTGACATTATAGATGGTTCTGATTTTCTTCTTTAAACATGTTTGGATTTTTCAGATTTTCTATAAAGAACGCGTTAACTACAAGGAGAAAAAAAGTTTCATGCTTCAGCATTACTCAGCCTGTCCTGTATTTTCTTGTCTTCAGAAAACAAATTTTTCTTTCCCCTCATCTAGCAAATTCCTTCAAAGTCTCAGCTCCATCTGTAAAATGGGAATAATATGACTTGCTCCTCTTCTATGAGAAGTAAGCTAAAAAGTATAAAAGTTCATTTAAAGGCATTTGCGTCAGGGGAGAAAATATGTTCATAAGACACAAAACATTATGATGCTTCCTGAGAACTGGAAATTCAATTGTGTACATAAGAGATTAAATACTCTCTCTGCCATTTAGTCAAAAAGATATGCCTAATTCACTTGCGTTCAGTTCAGTTCGGTTCATTCGCTCAGTCATGTCCAACTCTTTGCAACCCCATGAACTGAAGCACGCCAGGCCCCCTGTCCATCACCAACTCCTGAAGTTTACTCAAACTCATGTCCATCGAGTGAGTGATGCCATCTAGCCATCTCATCCTCTGTCGTCCCCTTTCTCCTCCTGCCCTCAATCCCTCCCAGCATCAGGGTCTTTTTCAATGAGTCAACTCTTCGCATCAGGTGGCCAAAGTATTGGAGTTTCAGCTTTAGCATCAGTCCTTCCAATGAACACCCAGGACTGGTCTCCTTTACGATGGACTGGTTGGATCTCCTTGTAGTCCAGGGGACTCGCAAGAGTCTTCTCCAGCACCACACTTCAAAACATCAATTCTCTGGCGCTCAGCTTTCTTGACAGTCCAACTCTCACATCCATACATGACCACTGGAAAAACCGTAGCTTGACTAGACGGATCTTTGTTGGCAACATAATGTCTATGCTTTTTAATATGCTATCTAGGTTGGTCATAATTTTCCTTCCAAGGAGTAAGTGTCTTTTAATTTCATGGCTGCAATCACCATCTGCAGTGATTTTGGAGCCCCCAAAATAAAGTCTGACAGTTTCCACTGTTTCCCCAGTTATTTCCCATGAAGTGATGGGAACAGATGCCATGATCTGCATTTTCTGAATGTTGAGCTTTAACCCAACTTTTTCACTCTACTCTTTCACTTTCATCAAGAGGCTCTTTAGTTCCTCTTCGCTTTTTGCCGTAAGGGTGGTGTCATTTGCATATCTGAGGTTATTGATATTTCTCCTGGCCATCTTGATTCCAGATTAATAAGATCACTTGCCTTATTCCCTAAGAAAACATAAACCTTACAAAACAGTTCAGACCTAGGGTGAAAAAATAGGTTAGAATATCCATTTTCATGAGTGAATTCAAATGCATGGATTTTATTACGTGGTTATCAGGTTCATTGTTAATTATCCACACAACTTCACAGCTAACGTGGGTTTGAAGAGTGTTTCCTTTCTCTGTATCTTCGTTGTTCACATAATCTATCGGACAAATCAATCCAAAATTACTTAACACCCTATTTCAAGTAACAATTTTCAGGGTTCTTAGAAAATGGGGACCCTCCTCCTGGCTCCTTTCTTTGTACCCCCATTTCAACCAAGCCTAGCGCCAGCATAGCTCAGCACCACTTGATAAAGACTGCCCATCTGACCTTATCCCTTAGGGGGAAAAGTCAGTTGTGGGTGTCAATCTGGTCCCTTCCTCACAAGCATCTAACGCAGTGTCTTTGGGCTCCTGCCGGCCACTGTCCATCAACTGACAGACTAAACCCAACCAAAGAGACACACAGGTCAGAAATAAGGGCAGAGTAGAGCATGACCCTCAGGAACCAAACTGAGATTCCATTATTAAAGAAAAAAAAACCCACATGTTCTATCTAGTCAAAGAGAAAAGATGTCATTTTACAAGCCTGTCAGCTCATTTTCCAGTGAAGACTGAAAAGAAAATGTGGCTGAAGGAAATCCCAGAGCATCAGGGACAGATGGGACGCTTGCTTGTGTTGGAGCCTTTCTCATCTCGAATCTGCCCCACTAGCCAAAGGTCTCCTTCGATGTGAGGAAAAGTCAATTAGTGGCAGCTTCACTGTTGTAACATAGTTTTAACTAATGCTGATATGACAGGAATTGGGAAGAAAACAGAAGAGAGGGATTATCAGAAAGCAGGAGAAGTTTTCATTAGCAGTGCTTGGAGATGTCACTTCTTCTGGAACAAAGAATGACCCCTTGACAGGTAACTGATCCAATGCCACAGTCACTGAACAACTGCAGTACTTGCTTTATCCAGGTGCTTCCCAACTTGAAGGGGAAAAGTGCCCAGGCGACAGGAACTTTCTCTGAGCTTTGTCACACACCATCTCTGCAGACCCAGAGACACAGAGTTCAGGTGGAGCCTTGCTGGGTGATACGTGGGCACAACAATTTTACTGACACATTCACGCTGGGCTCAGGTTGCACAAAATTGTGTGTTTTTGACACAGGAATCACCATCCTACATTAAAGATGATTACCAACTCCTTTTGACTTCTTGGTCGTAAATACGAGAAATAATCACCACGCTTGGCTCTGGGACGGATGGATAGCATAAATCACATCGTGTTTTCAGTCTAGTGGTGTCTGCCACAGCTCTAGGAGACCAGAGCACCTGGCATCTTCGGAAGAAATAAAAACAAGACTGTTTATAAAGATATTTTGGACTGGGGGCTGGAGGAAATGATCTGAGCCACCGAAGTCTTTCAACATTCCATTTTTCACTCCGGTGTGGGCAGGGGGCTGTTACTGGTCTTCCTCCACCATCCTCTGATCCACCCTCCCCAACCAAACACCAGCGCCACTCATCACAGCCTCCCTCGACAGGGACACAGACAGCACTGCTTATAATTTCAACACCTCTCTGCTTTAGCCTAGCTTGAATTATTCCTCTCCAAAGACAGCAGGGAAAGTTGTGAAAGGAGGACTGATTTATCTTGCCTCCTGGCCCTGTGCTGGTTTGGGGAACTCGTAGAGGAGAAAGTCCAAGTTCACGATGCTAACCAAGTAGATGGATTCGAGCTACCTCAGAGCCCTACGTGGACCATTACTCAGCACGCCAAGCCTCTCTCTCCTACCATGTTGCTCCCTTTGTTTCTGATCTACATCACACCAAGAACTCACTTCTGGGCCGCTGCAACTGTCGACTTCCTCCTAGTGTTTAATAATCCAGATAAGGTCTCTTCCCTCTGTTTGCTAGCATGCCATGATAAAACATCACTGACTGGGTGGTTTACACAACAGAAATTATTGTCTTATTATTTTATTTCCAGCTCTGGAGGCTGGAAGTCCAAAGCGATGATGTCGGCAGAGCTGGTTCCTTTTGAATCCTTTCTCCTTGGCTTGCAGACAACTGTCTTCTTCCTGTGTCACCCCTGGGGCGTGTCATCTCTGACCTCATCTCTTCTTATAAGGGCTCCAGTTGTACTGGATAAGGATCTATGCACATGACTTCATTTTATCTTAATCACCTCTTTAAAGACCCCGTGTCCAAGAAACTCACACCCTGAGGAACCGGAGAGGTAAGACCTCAACATACAAATTTGGGGGCGGACACAATGCAGCACATAACACTCGATTTTCCCCAGCATCACCAAGGCCAGCGTTTACGTGTGTCTATGCAAGAGAGCTCCAGAAAAACATCCACTTCTGCTTTATTGATGATGCCAAAGCTTTTGACTGTGTGCATCACAACAAACTGTGAAAATTCAGAAAGAGATGGGAATACCAGACCACCTGACCTGCCTCCTGAGGAATCTGTATGCAGGTCAAGAAGCAACAACTAGAATTGGACATGGATCAACAGTCTGGTTCCAAATTGGGAAAGGAGGACGTCGAGGCTGTATGTTGTCACCCTGCTTATTTAACTTCTATGCAGAGTACATCATGAGAAACGCTGGGCTGGAAGAAGCACAAGCTGGAATCAAGATTGCCGGGAGAAATATCAATAACCTCAGATATGCAGATGACACCACCTTTATGGGAGAAAGTGAAGAGGAACTAAAGAGCCTCTTGATGAAAGTGAAAAAGGAGAATGAAAAAGTTGGGTTAAAGCTCAACATTCAGAAAACGAAGATCATGGCATCTGGTCCCATCACTTCATGGCAAATAGATGGAGAAACAATGGAAACAGTGAGAGACTTTATTTGGGGGGGGGGCACTCCAAA
>SJYX01007307.1:172333-204287 GCA_006410675.1 Oreotragus oreotragus
GAAAGCTGAGCGCCGAAGAATTGATGCTTTTGAACTGTGGTGTTGGAGAAGACTCTTGAGAGTCCCTTGGACTGCAAGGAGATCCAACCAGTCCATTCTGAAGGAGATCAACCCTGGGATTTCTTTGGAAGGAATGATGCTAAAGCTGAAACTCCAGTACTTTGGCCACTTCATGAGAAGAGTTGACTCATTGGAAAAGACTCTGATGCTGGGAGGGATTGGGGGCAGGAGGAGAAGGAGACGACCGAGGATGAGATGGCTGAATGGCATCACGGACTCAATGGACGTGAATCTGAGTGAACTCCGGGAGATGGTGATGGATAGGGAGGCCTGGCATGCTGCGATTCATGGGGTCGCAAAGAGTCGGACATGACTGAGCGACTGAACTGAACTGAGGGAAGCTTAGCGTGCTGCAGTCCATGGGGCCGCAAAGAGTCGGAGATGACTGAGCAACTGAACTGAACTGAGCTTTCCAGATGGCCCATCTGCCAATGTAGAAGACACAGGAGATGTGGGTTCCATCCCTGGGTCAGGAAGATCCCCTGGAGTAGGAAATGGCAACCCACTCCAGTATTCTTGCCTGGAGAATTCCATGGTCTGAGGAGCCTGGCGGGCTACAGTCCATGGCGTTGCAAAGAGTCGGACATGACTGAGCCCACACACACACTCTACACTTTTCTGTATCTTGCTCACGAATTCCTATTCCAACAGGATGTGGGAGCCAGAGGAGTGAGGGAAGAACTCAGTTTCCTGTGGCTCAGAGCAGTCTCCCTGGAGCAAACCAGTCTCTTCCAGTAACTGTTCAGCTCTCTGGTATCTCCCCTTCCTCATGGACTCAGCCGCCCCTTTTCCCAGGCCCAGAGGGAAGCCTGGTGTCCCCTCCATGGGGCAATGGAAGGAAGCCTGGGGTCCCGCTCTCTGGTTGGGCCACTGTCATTGACGCTGCTGTTGCAAAAGTGCCCCAGGCCAGCAGCACTCGACGTCTGTTCTCCTGGCTGGGGTGCCACCCGGCCACTGCCCCCAGGGCCCTCGGCCTTGCCCCTCCACTGACCAGGCCCGGCTCAGCTCTCCCCGCACCAAGGCCCAGCCCCAGTTCCCATCAGGAGCTCAGTTCTGTCGGTCGTTTCCCCAGCCCTCTCCTGCCCACGGTGCAGCACTCAGCAAGCTCACCGAGCCAGCCCTTTGGCCATCGTCCACACCTCCTGCCAAAATGCCCCGTGACCGCAGCCTGGGTCCAGGGTCTAGGCCCCAGGCTAGACTGCCTTTTTCTTCTCTGCCCGGCTCTGAACGTGGAGTGGGAGTCCAGACCCTCCCCGCCCATTCCCCTTGGCTTCTCTGAGACGTGTTTACTATCTGCCCCTCCTTACCGACATAGACCCCTTCCCCAAGAGGCAAGAACTTGAAGGAAGAGACGAGAACACCCCTAACATTTCTGCCTTTCTGGCTCCCTCTCTCCTCAGCTCGCCCCTGCCCCTTCCCCTCCCACCAACGCCCCCATCGCAGAACTGCAAGGACTTTCCATTTCCAGCTGAATGGGAACTTTCCTTAGGTCACAGTCTCTCTTCTCAACATCATGGTTCAAAATAATCACACTCTTTCTCAGACGTCCAAGGTTCACTCTTGACATACAGATGGAAGCCTTTGAGAATTTGGAAAACACTCCTCTCTCACTCAGCAAAGCATGGATTTAAGACTCTCTGACTTTTCACATAACAGTTCTAACACGAAACCCAAAGTGGAGCAGAGCCTCTTTATTCTGGGTGGTCTGCCCCCTACCT
The DNA here is from genome assembly GCA_006410675.1 of Oreotragus oreotragus. Classification (NCBI taxonomy): domain Eukaryota; kingdom Metazoa; phylum Chordata; class Mammalia; order Artiodactyla; family Bovidae; genus Oreotragus; species Oreotragus oreotragus. The sequence goes on from SJYX01007307.1 coordinate 174,112, forward strand.
TCCCCTGAATTGACAGATTCACCCTCCCTCCCAGGACATGCCAATAGCCGGCAAGGAAAATACATTGATAATGTTGGGAGTATGGTTTCTGTGGCATTAGCAGATGTGAAACAAATATTCTAGTGCATGCGTGCATGCTAAGTCACTTCAGTCATGTCCGACTCTGTGACCCCCATGAGCTGTAGCCCACCAGGTGCCTGTGTCCATGGGATTCTCCAGGCAAGAATACTGGAGTGGGTTGCTGTGCCCTCCTCAAATATTCTAGTCTAAATCCCAGAATAAGCTGATTTGTTCAGGGCATCTATTGATCTGGCGAGCACAGGCATTATTTTCCTTAGCAGAGAGGCAACTAGGGAGGTAATGCAAAGAACCGCAGGATTTGTTTGTTAAAAATGCACCAGCTGGGGCTTTCTCTGGCCCATAGCCAGAAAACTCTGGCATCCAAAGAGCCAAAGCAACAAGTTACGGCAGTTGTCTCCCCAGGAGCATGAAGGTGACCGCTGTCCCTCCTGTTTATTCTCCTCTCTTTTGGGACCACTAAGGGCCATGGAAACTGGCAGAAGAAAAGCCTCGGAAAACTTCCAGTACAAACACAGGGAATATGGCCGTTATTTTATAACTATACATGGATTGACTGGCTTGATCTCCTTGCTGTCCAAGGAGATCAAGCCAGTCAATCCTAAAGGAAATGATCCCTGAATATTTTTTGGAAGGACTGATGCTGAAACCTGAAGCTCCAATACTTTGGCCACTGATGGGAAGAACCCACTCACTGGAAAAGACCCTGATGATGGAAAAGATTGAGGGCAGGAGGAGAAGAGGGCAACAGAGGATGAGATGGCTGGATGGCATCACTGACTCAGTGGACATGAGTTTGAGTAGGCTCCAAGAGACGGTGAAGGACAGGAAAGCCTGGCGTGCTGCAGTCTATGAGTCGCAAAGCGTCCGACACAACGTACCGAATGAACAACAATAACAATGAATGGATTATAACATTTAAAAATTGTGAATCACTATATTGTACATCTGCAACATATAACATTATAAAACAACTATAAAATTAAAATATATTAAGAATATTTTTCAATAAAATACAAAAGATATAATAAGAACACTTTTAGGGGGAAAAAAAAAACCTGAAAGAATTTTTGTTCATCAGAACTCACCAAAGAAAATCTTAAAGGAAGTTCTTAAAATTGAAATGAAATGACAGACGAGTGAAAACTTGGATCTACTTGAAGTGCTGCAGAGTTCTGGAAGTGGTAAACATTTCAATAAATATAAAAAAATAAATATAAAATTTTTTTAAGGCTAGCCAAATACTTAAAGAATGAAATTAAATACAAAATAACAATGTTATGGGATTTATAATATTTAGATGTACAGTATATAACAAAATAGCAAAAGAAAAAAAAAGAAACTCAGTAGGGGGAAAAGAATGTATAGGGTTGTGCTGCTGCTGCTGCTAAGTCGCTTCAGTCGTGTCTGACTTTGTGCGACCCCAGAGATGGCAGCCCACCAGACTCCCCCGTCCCCGGGATTCTCCAGGCAAGAACACTGGAGTGGGTTGCCATTTCCTTCTCCAATGCATGAAAGTAAAAAGTGAAAGTGAAGTCGCTCAGTCGTGTCTGACTCTTTGCGACCCCGTGGACTGCAGCCTTCCAGGCTCCTCCATCCATGGGATTTTCCAGGCAAGAGTACTGGAGCGGGGTGCCATTGCCTTCTCCAGTATAGGGTTGTAAAAGTTACATTATAAATAAACTGTTAAACAATATTAAAAAATAAAAAGACTAGCAATACAGAAGGATCAGGTTGACTGGATCCTTGACCATGACATTAAGACACAAAATCTGACTTAGAGGCAATACAAGATGGTGGGCAACGTGGGAACTAGAGTCAAACTGCTTGGCTTTCTTTGTCACGCCAACCAGGTTACTGAATCTCTATCAGTTTCCTCATCTGGCGCTGTCGTGAAGCTGACAAGAGGTGAAGTGAGGAAAACACTGGAACAGCGTTGCCACAGATGGATTCTCAGTAAATGCCCGTTGCGGGAAATGATCAGATTGTGAGAAAGTGGTTATTATGAACAATATTAATAGCTGGAATTTATTGAGTACTTATAATATGCCAGGCAATGTTATAAATTCCACACATGTGTAACAGGGGCTAAAACATTATTATTCTAGGAATATTTTTAAATCGTTTCCCGTCTCTTTCAACGTCTGTCCACCCCCACTTCCACTAGTAAAATTCTCATTTGGTTCACTTGGCACTTCCCCATATCCTCAGCTTGTGGGCTTTAATCCACAGACTGGGGGAAATACTGTAAGCCTGAAAGGCAAGGAGATTTATATTTGAAATGAAGAGAAACTCTGGCAAAAAAAAAAAAAAAAAAAGAAAGAAAAAGACTAGCTCTCAGAAAACATGGCAGGGAAAACAGGAGAAATTTTTGTTGGCAGTTGAGAGTGGAATAAAGAGAGATTTTCAAGTACTGCTACTTTCTGTTGAAAGTGAGAAGTGGACAAGTTGAAGGCAGAGATTTTTTTTTAAGTTTAGCTATTTCTTAGGCATATACTACCCTCTTGGAATTTTCTTGAGAAACTGCAGTAAACACTTGAATTGCTTTTGATTAAGCTTCTCTGCTAACTTGCTTTTTTAATGTGATTCTATGCAAAGAATATGGGTTTCCCTAGTGGCTCAGAGGTTAAAGCGGCTGCCTGCCGTGCAGGAGACCTGGGTTCAATCCCTGGGTTGGGAAGATCCCCTGGAGAAGGAAATGGCAACCCATTCCAGTATTTTTGCCTAGAGAATCCCATGGACGGAGGAGCCTGGTGGGCTACAGTCCACGGGGTCGCAAAGAGTCGGACACGACTGAACGACTTCACTCACTCACTCACTCACGCAAAGACAGGGCCATCTTTATCCAAGCACACTTTTCCTTTTATCCTCACAGCAGCTCTGAGTTGGATACTATCGTCATGCCTTATTTGAAGAGAAAACCAGAGTGTAAAGAGCTAATCCACACACAGTCACACTAGAGCTTGAATTTGAACCTACGTAGTCTGACCTCACAGTCTGCATACTGACCACTGTGCTACACTAACTAATCAATTACCCCTTGTAGCATTCATTAATTCATGCTTCTTCAATTGTCCTCTTGAGATTGTTGTGAAAGAAAACTAACTCCAGGTTTCTTCCCAGCACATGTTTCCTTTCAGTTAAAAACAAAAGTCAGTATGTGGGCATGTGTGTGTGTGCCTTTGATTTAATTATATATTCAGATTGTTTAAAATTCAAAAGGTACAAATGAGATAACACAAAGTCTCCCTTCTAACCTTGTTCCCCCGGCCATCCGGTTCCCCTTTCCAGAGGCAAACGATACTGCCAGGTTCCACTGTCTATTTTCAGATAAAAGCATTACGAGAAAATACATTTCTCTCTCTTTTTAAAATGATACCACAACATATTCAGTGTTGGGTTCTTCATTTCTATTTATCCATATATCTCGGAGATAACTCCATATTGGCCTAGAAAGAGTGTCCTCATTTTTCTTTACAGGTAATAATAATCTGTTAGGATGCACCATCATTTGTCTAACAATACTCACTGTTGGACATTAGAATGTTTCTAAAAGTGTACTGTTGTAAACGAAGTGATGATGAGTACCCCTCTACATAATGTCATTTTGTATGGTAGTACAGCCATAGTATAAATTCCCAGAAACAGAATCACTGGATCAAAAAAACATGTGCATATATATTTTTAACAGATATTCCCCAATTGCCCTACATAGATTATTTTTAACAGAGTACATGCCTACTAGCAATGTGTGAGGTTGTTTATGTTCCCTTACCCTCTCCAACACAGTGGATTATTAAACTTTTTGGTCTTTGCCCATCTGATAGATGAAAATGGAAAATCCATTTCTTCTCTTGCCTCAGGTTACTTGAGTTTAACTATAACTTTCTGCCGACAAACCACTCCATTCATTCATTTAAATATAACAGTATAAGGTATTTACTGCGTATTGATAGAAGGCTCTATTCTAGTCATCCCTTTGCCCTATAAACCAGAATCTTTCTCCAAAATCATATGTGGCTTAAGATCCTTCCAAATGGTTGGGATCTGAGTAGCTCCTGATATCTTAAACATAGAAGAGTAGAATGATTATTGGGGTTTTGGAGGAGCAAATAAATTATATTCCTGTCCCAATTCCTTCCCCTCCCCATCCCACCCAGCTTCAAGCTGGGACCAATCAAGAGACAGTCACTGTAGTCTGACAGATGGAGATGAAAATATCTGCTTTATGTCTGATAAAGCCGATTGGAGTCTAAAGCTTAGACCCTGAAACAGATGGGTTTTCTAATATCTTCCCTGCACCAAAAATAATAATAATAATTAAACCCATACATCCAGTCACAGGCAGGCCAGGACAAGGGCAGGCTCTCATGCAGTAATGGCCACTTATTCCAAGGCCTGGAGGAGAGTGGGTTTCTGAGGACAGCCTGCAGAAGGCTGGGCTATGTGGGTCCCCCAATCAGAGCAGCCACACATGTTACCTCTAAACACAGAAGCGTCCCTCCCCTCCTCTCTCCTCCTGAGACAATAAACTTCTCACACCCATGCAGATGCAAGGAGAGGGGGATAAGAATTCTCCACCAACTCTTTAAACTTCAGAGATGAATTATAAAGAAAATGGAGTCTTTCTGGGGGAAAGTTTTTGAAGGTGAGAAAAATGAATAAGGCACTCATTACTTCATTCAACACACATTGAGAATTCACCATGCACCAGGATCTGCACTAGAATCTGGGACTATGAAGGTGAATACAACTCAGATCCTACTTTCTATAGAACTGATATTGTACAAGAGAGAGAACCACATAAATAAGTCATCCATATACAAACGCTAATGGAAACATGGTAAAAGGACCAGACAAGGTTTCTCAGAGAAGGTGCCCTGAACTGTGCCAGGAAGCATGAGTATAGGGTCTTGTATGGAATGGTATTCTGCATCAAGTGTCTGTGAGTCCACAAGGGAAGGATGTATCGGGGGGACGGGGGAGAAAGGCAGTAGGAAAAAGCAGAGAATGGAATCAGGTTGTGTTTGGGGCCTGGAAAATATTTCTGTGTGGATGGAGATCTGGGCAAGGTGGAAAGACAGACGAACAGCAAGTACAAAAAGGCTGAGAAGGTACCCTGGGCCAGACTGAGATCTTTTTGCCAGACACACTCAGGAGCTCATGCTCAATTTGTAGGCCATGGGAAGCCTTTAGTGCTTTTGAGCAAAACGGATATGATCCAGTTTGTTTCAGAAAGATCACTCTGGCCAAAGATAAGGATGGATTGGGAGAAGAGAGCAAGAGTGAAGGCAAGAGGGCCAGTTAGGGGTTAACAGAAAGAGGTTAAGGAACAAAACTAACACGTGAGTGATAGAGACAATTTAAAGTGATCCAGCGGACATTTCACAGGTAGAATGATCAAGACATGGTAATTGACCAGAACACGGGAAGTGGGTGAGAGGGAGTCCAGGGTAAATAGGTGTCCTATTTGAATGGTGACACCACAACTGCGACTGGAAGCCAAAGAGGAATAGGTCTGGAGGGAGAAGGAAATCAGTTTAGTTTGGGATACATTTTGCTAGAGTTGCCTGAAAGATGCCTCAGAATGCATCCAGCAAGCGCCCCGGAAATAAGAGCCTGAGCTCAGGAGAGAAGGCAAGTCTGCCAGGTCTATCGGTACGAGGGCTACAGAGGAAGCTGTGAGAATACTTAATAAGAGCAGCCAGCAGAGAAAACGGTGAGTCATACGAGAGAAAAGGGATGGTATAGAAGATCCAGACAGGCAACGGCATCTGAAACAGAGAAGAGACCAACGGAGGGACATGTCAGTGGGGAGAGGGGGCATCTGGAGATGTGGAAAACAGAGACCCTTTTGCTGAGTCAGGGAGGGCGTCACATTCCTCCTCCTCCTAGAGGCTCAAGGCCACACTGCATCTTTAGAAGGGGCAGTTTTCTCATCCACGCTTGTCCTATAACATTTACTATTCTCAGGTTGCCTGGAAAACTGAAAGAGAAAGAGAAGGATGAGGGTGACGGTTCAGCAGAGAGGACCAGCTTCCTTCTCCTGCAGCCCTCTCTGCAGGAAGCATCTCCTCCTCTGCCCTAAAACGGAGGACCAAAGAGCAGGGTGTGTCTGCAGGAACACCTTCGGACAAAAGCCTGCAGCGGCTCTGTGTTTACAAATGTCAGAAGGAAATCGAATATCCTTGTTTACGATTTCTCACGAGCTAAGCCCATTCGATCCCACAGTGATCCATGCCAGCCTCCTTCCTGCCCACACCATCTGCTCCAGTCAACAACCTGGCCCCTTTATGCTCACCTTTCTCCAGCCATCAGATCTGGGCACAAGCTCATTCACGTGCCTGGAATATCCCTGCTCTTTCTATAAAATTTCCGCTGATTTCTTCAAAACCATGTTCAATCCTACCCAGTCTGTGAAGCTTCCCTTCCTATTCTGAGTGTGAACTCAACATATATCCTTCGGCTAGAAACTTGGCCTGTTAATTTTGTTGTTGTTGTTACAGAAATCATTTCATTTGTCATAATTATTTAGGGGAAATAAACAGACTTTTCTAGACAACCAAAGCTCTGCCTCTCAGTGTCAATATTTTGTTCTATTCATTCAACTGAACCAATATTTATTGAGCTCCCACCTTTTATGTGCCAAGCCCTGTGTTCTATGACAGAGATTTTAAATAAAAAAAAGTAAACAAAGAAAAAGTAATCATTTCACAAGCTAAGAAACAAACCTGGGCCTTGTTTAGGTGGTAGAAAATTTATATCCTAACTACCCCCACTGCCTTGTTTGGTAGATCTTCCTGAAGCTGATGATCCTCTTCCCTGCCTTTTTACACAGAAAGGAATGAATAAAATCTGAAATATTTCTGTTGTCTCTGGCGCATCACATTGGACATCCTGTTTTAAAAGAATAGCTTGTCTTTTTTCATTAGAAAAACAATGTGTTCCTTGTGAAAGTTGAAAAAGATTTTTCCAATCACCCTCTGCTGCTAACATTTTTGTATATCTTTCTAGGCTACTGTCCAACCCATTTTTAGGGAGTTTTGCCTTAATAACAATGCAGTACATGGAACATAAAAGTTCACAGCCTGGGGACTCCTCTGGACGTCAAGTAGTTAAGACTTTGCCTTCCAATGCAGGGGGTGAAGGTTCAATCCCTGGTCGGGAAGCTAAGATCTCACATGACTCTCAGCCAAAAAACCAAAACATAAAACAGAAACAATATTGTAACAAATTCGAGAAAGACTTTAAAAAGTTCATAGCTTGTTGTCTTACAAGTTCACGTTACAGTGTAGACAGTAAGATCCTTTCCTGAGCAGTTCCTTGCGGCAGAATAAACGGAGACCCCTCCCCTCCCTTTAGCCTTCTTCATCCTCCCCACACAGCCCAGCCCCCCGGTGAGAAATCTCAGCCCTCATGGTTTCCCAGCTTCTCTGCACCCTCCCACCCCTGTGCAGAGAACAGAGCTCACCCCACCCTCTGCTATGACAGCAGAGGCTTTAAAAAGTGGAGAAGTGGTAGCCACTTGACAGATGCCCAAAGGTGTGAAATACCTAGGACCAAAAAATGAAGCTTGAAACATAGTCCTCACTTCCCTAGAGAAGAGTTGCAAGTCCCAGAGAACAGGGTTTGACACCAGAAGTCCTAGACACTGAGATAGGAAGGAATAAAAGGGAGAGATTATGGAAGGTGGGAAAAGATGTCCAAAGAAGACAGGGAGCATCCACGTGGGGTGCCCTTTGACTAGTCCTCCAGAGTCATTGGTGGAAAGTGACGATAGCCTCCTGGAGACAAGGCTGTACTAGCTGAGAGGGACCATCTCCGAAGGCCATCACCCAAGTGGTAACAATAATATCCCTTGAAGACCCACAAGTTCCCATTTTTTCTACTTCCAGACCATCTTTGAGGACAAATGTTGCAAGACATAAAAGGCACCTTTCATGTGGGTTATATCTGCAATACAGTGACATTTCCCAGGACCAGCACTGACTAGGAAGCAAAGGCATATTCGTGCTCCCTGTTCAGGACACTGTCTCACCTTCATACACCCCAAGGAAGACACGGACTGCTTACAGAATTGTGAAGGATAATTGCTCCTACACAAAACAGCCCCAGAATGGCACACAATTAAACTTGCATTGCTCTTCCTTAACCATCAAGGCAGTGACTCCTAACCTTGTCTGCACACTGGAATCACCTAAGAAGTTTCCAAAACTATCAAAGCCTGTGTACCCACCTCTGAAGATTGTCATTTATCCATTGTAGGTGTGGCCTGAGTTTGGAAACTACTGAACATGCCCAGGTGATGCTGATGTGTGTCAGACAAGCTTGAGAACTACAGTTTTAACATCAGCTTCTAGAAAATTACTTCTCCTTGTTGGCTGTCTATAGCCATGGCTTGGGGCAGCCCATCTCCACAACTCAATTCCTGCATGTTCTAGAAATGCTATCTAGAATATATCCAAGATAGGGAGAAATGAATTTGGAACAATTCAATAACATGCATGAACTGTAGAACCATAACCTTTTCAGTGTTTCTACTCAGAGAAGCTCCAGAGAGCTGAGCTGGCTGAAGAAGTGGCCACTAGATAAGCAAAGTTTTATGGCATCCCTTTATGAGTGATGGATTATGTGTTTACATGTGCATATAAGCGTTAGTCCCTTAGTCATGTCTGTCTCTTAGGGACCCCATCTACTGTAGCCTGCCAGGCTCCTCTGTCCCTCAAATTCTCCAGGCAATACTCGAGTGGGTAGCCACTCCCTTCTCCAGGAGATCTTCCTGACCCAGCATCGACCCAGACTCCACCCAGATCTCCTGCATTGCAGGCAGACTCTTCACCGTCTGAGCCTCCAGGGAAGCCCAAATTTTAATTATGTAGCCTAAAATTGATGAGTTCAAACTACAGTGCCTTCCCTGATTGTTTAGACAATTTGAGGGCAGGTATCATATGGCTATTGCATCATCCTGTGGCATTCTGAAGAGAAACTTTACACCCAAGAAGTTCCCAGTAAATGTTCAGAGTGATCTTTAACAGTCAGTTGCTGCTGACTCTCCCGGAGCTCACTAATGAGCCGAGAAGAGCCACAGCTCTTAAGTGACAAGGCACTCCTTTCTGAAGTGGTGTCTAGGGTCCTTCTTGGGGGAATCATATTCGAGAAAGACTTTAAAAAGTTCATAGCTTGTTGTCTTACAAGTTCACGTTACAGTGTAGACAGTAAGATCCTTTCCTGAGCAGTTCCTTGCGGCAGAATAAACGGAGACCCCTCCCCTCCCTTTAGCCTTCTTCATCCTCCCCACACAGCCCAGCCCCCCGGTGAGAAATCTCAGCCCTCATGGTTTCCCAGCTTCTCTGCACCCTCCCACCCCTGTGCAGAGAACAGAGCTCACCCCACCCTCTGCTATGACAGCAGAGGCTTTAAAAAGTGGAGAAGTGGTAGCCACTTGACAGATGCCCAAAGGTGTGAAATACCTAGGACCAAAAAATGAAGCTTGAAACATAGTCCTCACTTCCCTAGAGAAGAGTTGCAAGTCCCAGAGAGCAGGGTTTGACACCAGAAGTCCTAGACACTGAGATAGGAAGGAATAAAAGGGAGAGGTTATGGAAGGTGGGAAAAGATGTCCAAAGAAGACGGGGAGCATCCACGTGGGGTGCCCTTTGACTAGTCCTCCAGAGTCATTGGTGGAAAGTGACGATAGCCTCCTGGAGACAAGGCTGTACTAGCTGAGAGGGACCATCTCCGAAGGCCATCACCCAAGTGGTGACAATAATATCCCTTGAAGACCCACAAGTTCCCATTTTTTCTACTTCCAGACCATCTTTGAGGACAAATGTTGCAAGACATAAAAGGCACCTTTCATGTGGGTTATATCTGCAATACAGTGACATTTCCCAGGACCAGCACTGACTAGGAAGCAAAGGCATATTCGTGCTCCCTGTTCAGGACACTGTCTCACCTTCATACACCCCAAGGAAGACACGGACTGCTTACAGAATTGTGAAGGATAATTGCTCCTACACAAAACAGCCCCAGAATGGCACACAATTAAACTTGCATTGCTCTTCCTTAACCATCAAGGCAGTGACTCCTAACCTTGTCTGCACACTGGAATCACCTAAGAAGTTTCCAAAACTATCAATGCCTGTGTACCCACCTCTGAAGATTGTCATTTATCCATTGTAGGTGTGGCCTGAGTTTGGAAACTACTGAACATGCCCAGGTGATGCTGATGTGTGTCAGACAAGCTTGAGAACTACAGTTTTAACATCAGCTTCTAGAAAATTACTTCTCCTTGTTGGCTGTCTATAGCCATGGCTTGGGGCAGCCCATCTCCACAACTCAATTCCTGCATGTTCTAGAAATGCTATCTAGAATATATCCAAGATAGGGAGAAATGAATTTGGAACAATTCAATAACATGCATGAACTGTAGAACCATAACCTTTTCAGTGTTTCTACTCAGAGAAGCTCCAGAGAGCTGAGCTGGCTGAAGAAGTGGCCACTAGATAAGCAAAGTTTTATGGCATCCCTTTATGAGTGATGGATTATGTGTTTACATGTGCATATAAGCGTTAGTCCCTTAGTCATGTCTGTCTCTTAGGGACCCCATCTACTGTAGCCTGCCAGGCTCCTCTGTCCCTCAAATTCTCCAGGCAATACTCGAGTGGGTAGCCACTCCCTTCTCCAGGAGATCTTCCTGACCCAGCATCGACCCAGACTCCACCCAGATCTCCTGCATTGCAGGCAGACTCTTCACCGTCTGAGCCTCCAGGGAAGCCCAAATTTTAATTATGTAGCCTAAAATTGATGAGTTCAAACTACAGTGCCTTCCCTGATTGTTTAGACAATTTGAGGGCAGGTATCATATGGCTATTGCATCATCCTGTGGCATTCTGAAGAGAAACTTTACACCCAAGAAGTTCCCAGTAAATGTTCAGAGTGATCTTTAACAGTCAGTTGCTGCTGACTCTCCCGGAGCTCACTAATGAGCCGAGAAGAGCCACAGCTCTTAAGTGACAAGGCACTCCTTTCTGAAGTGGTGTCTAGGGTCCTTCTTGGGGGAATCAAGTAAGATCTTTATCCAGTTAAAATATTTCAGATGAACACTATTACTTGTTCCTTAGGGATGGCACTATTAGAAAAGCTAAAGGCAATGAGTTCACCTCACAACTGCCCTTTAAAGGTAAAAACAATTATTTTGATCATTCTGAACAGAACGCTTGCAATCTAAGCAATCTTGAGAGACCTGGACTATGGAGAGGGCCAGTCCTCAGAGCTCCCGGCTGATGCAATCTGAGGACATTCCCCAGAAGACATGCTCCTCACTTCCAAGTTCAAGAAAATTAATTAAAAGTTCCCCAAAACAACCCTGTCCATTGCCCTAATTGACTTCAGAGATGAAAGACAGCTCTAGCCCATGATAGCGCAGCTCAACATCCACTAAAGACCCACGAGAGTCTCGATGCCACCAGTGGAGGAGAGCGATGTTCTGTTGGTGCCATGGGCACACGTGCAGGGAAAACCAAAGCGCCCCTGCACTCTGCCTTGTCTTTCTGATCTTTGTTGCGCTGGGTCTTCGCTGCTGCGTGCAGTGAGTGGGGTCCGCTCTCCATGCTTGGACTTCTGCCCGATGCGGCTTCCCTTGTTGCAGAGGCGCCCAGGGTCGGTAGTTGTGCCGCACGCGCTTTAGCTGCTCCGCGGCAGGTGGGACCTTCCTGGACCAGGGACTGAGCCCGTGTCCCCTGCATTGGCAGGCGGACTCCTATCCACTGCACCACCAGGGAAGTCCTAACCTTTAAACACTTTTCTCCTCTTATAGCAGAGCACTTCCTAGAGACTTCTTGGTGATATATTAACAGAGGACAGGATCCAATCTCAGCTGTATTTCATTTCAGGGTGCTACAGGGGAAACGCCGAAACTTTTTAGAAAGAAATAATTCAAAATGAATATTTGGGATTCATTTTGACCTTAAATAAAATACATCATTTGACACATCTGGGGAGACATATCAATTGGTGAGAGAAGGAATGCTGTTTTGATTTTTTTGTTTGTTTGTTTTAATGAAACAAACAAGGTATTGCAAGACTTCAGAAGAATCACAGATGCTGTGATGTCATGATAAACATGGCCCCTGTGACTGCTTTCTGTAGAAAGATCGTTCTGAGAAGGCTTTTTGGAGAAGGAAGGAATCTTCTGGCCACTTTCCTTTCTGAACCCTCCCCTGTTTTCTTTCTTTCTTTTTTGAGTATTACCCACGCGGCTTGCAGAATCTTAGTTCCCCAATCAGAGATTGAACTTGGACCCTAGGCAGTGAAAGCTGAGAGTCCTAACCACTGGATCACCAGGGAATTCCCTCTCTTCTATTTTTCTAAGGACTTTCTGTGTCTTTAGTAACCACTCTGTCCTCTGAACATTCTTGATTGTGGGGTTCAAGTGGTACCACTCTCTTCAGGTGCCCCCCTAATTTTCTGGACGCTTCTTCACTGTGTAGCTCGTGGGCACTTTAATCTCAAGAGCTGGGCTCCTTGGGCCCTGTCCTTGGCCTTTTTTTCTTATGCTCTCTCTGGGTGACCTAAAACACTCCCATGGTGTCAACAGTTATCTCTAAAGTGATGCCTTTCACCTATTTGTCTCTAGCCAAAGTCCATATCCCATTATTTACTGGACTTAAACGGTGGCCATTGTAGAGATTCCTCAAACTCAACATGCACAAAGAAAGGCACACGGGTCCTAAATTCCCCTTCCATTTTTTATCTTTGCAACCAGCACCATCATTTATCCCATCAGCCAGGAACAAATTCGAGTTCATCTTCCAATCCTTCCGCACACGCCCTACATCCAGTTTGTCAATATTTGTCGCAGTTAGGAATTGCTTTTGGCTGCTGGATGGAAATAGATGGAAATCACAGTGATTTCAACAAGGAAAGATTCATCTTTCCCATACAACATGAGATTCTGGCCATCCAAGGCTGGTCCATTGGATCCACCATGTCCTCAGGACTCCAGACTCCTGTCTTTCTTCTCTGCCATGCTTTTCACAAGGTTCCCATCTTTAAGAGCACATTGGGGTTACAAGATGGTTATCCCCAAGTTCCAGGCAAATGGAAAGAATGAAGAGAATCAAGGCTTCATTTGGTTCATGTTTCATTAGCCATAAAGAGAAGGGTAGAGTGGCTGTTCATAAGGCAAGACAGAAATCCCTGCTACCCATTCTACTTTCCTGACATATTTCAAATTCATCTCCTAATATTTTGGTTCAGACCCTCAGAAACTTCTCCTGTAAATTTCTTCAATAGCCTCCTAACTGGACTCTTTGCCTGCCATCTGTGCCCCTTATGGCCACCCTTCACACCACTGCCACAACCCTCCTTAAATGTGAACCCAATCCCTGCTGAAAATCTACTGGGGGTTCTCCTTGATCCTTCAAGAAAAAGCCCCTGCTCTTTGCTGCCTTGAAGCCCTTCCAGATCTGGGTCAGAACGACTTCTGAGCCTTTGCTCTCTTCTCCCTTCCCCCAAGCACTCAGCACACCAACCATTTTTTCATCCCAGAATATCTCAGTTTTCTCTTGCCATCCCATCTTACAAGTACTGCCACTCTGCCTGCCTCTATTACGCATGAAAACGAAGACATTTTCAAGTGTAATCAACAGCTAAAGGTTTGAGGAAGTGCCTGCACAGCAAGACCACCTGTTCATATGGTGAAAAATAGTCAGCAAAATATGTTTTCTCACACATATATAAAGATACCAATTAAAACACAACAGACTTGCCTCCTCTAAAGATACCTCTCCGGGAAGAAAGATGTGGGAGACTTTCACTCTTCACTTCCTCAATACAGTAAGACCCCTACGTATGAACCTTTCAGTTGCAAAATTTCAAAGAAGTGAACATGTCCCTGTACTTTTCAAAGTCCTGTACTGTAAAATTAAACACTTTTATTTATCTTTTATGTTTGTTACATATTATCTGTATGAAAAGTATTATAAACCTATCACCGTACAGTACTGTATGGTCGATTGTGTCAGTTGGGTACCCAAGCTAACTTAACTGGACTTTTGAACAAATTGGACTTAATGAACACACTCTCGAAACAGAACTCATTCTGTGTGTAGGGGACGTACTGTGATCTAATTTGTCCAGACTTCCACACATCTAATAGGAGAAGGGAGAAATGCAACTTCTTACTTCAGGAGTCCAACCTTGTCAGCTGAGACACTCTCATGGATGTGAAAACAGACCAAAGAGAAAGCGAATAATGATGAAAGGAAAGGTGAAGAATGATGAAAGAAGAGCTGTACCCTAGATACATAGAAACTCCTGCAAAATACATCCACCACCCTGGATTCAGACCCAGGACGTGTGACTTGTGGGCAAGAACAGAGAGAATCGAGAAAAAGCATAAGGCTAGTTGAAGCCCAGTGTGATGGTGATTTTCTTGTTTGTTTCTAAAAACTAAACTGCTTCCTGCAAAACCCAGGAGGGAAAAAAAGTCACAGTCAAAAGTTACCGCCAGGCAGACAGATGTGAAGGTTAACACAAGGTGACATGTGTGCGATGCCCTGGGCACGGCGCTTCGGGCTATTTGGAGACCCCTGTGGAAAGTGGAGCCCTGTCAGCTGGCTCCTTCCTGGGATGCTTCCACGGACCTTATTCATGTCAGTTCAGCGGTGTCCCTTGTACGGTAAATAACTGCTGCCTGAGGGGAGCTGGCCCACCACCCCAACTGGGACTAATACTTGACCACTTTTTCCAGCACACACGTCACCAGGAATGAGACTGGCAAATGAGTCAAGCATTCTGGAGAAAGAAATACAATGACCACCAAGCTTGGCCAATGACGGAAACCACCAAGGACACTTAGGTACCCTCTGTCGATTTATGATACTGTAGCTCTGTGGGGAAATTCTTAGAACACACAGGACTTCCCCTGTAGTTGAGTCTGCCTGCCAATGCAGGGGACATATTGTGTCAGTTGGGTACCCAAGCTAACTTAACTGGACTTTTGAACAAATTGGACTTAATGAACACACTCTCAAAACAGAACTCATTCTGTGTGTAGGGGACGTACTGTGATCTAATTTGTCCAGACTTCCACACATCTAATAGGAGAAGGGAGAAATGCAACTTCTTACTTCAGGAGTCCAACCTTGTCAGCTGAGACACTCTCATGGATGTGAAAACAGACCAAAGAGAAAGCGAATAATGATGAAAGGAAAGGTGAAGAATGATGAAAGAAGAGCTGTACCCTAGATACATAGAAACTCCTGCAAAATACATCCACCACCCTGGATTCAGACCCAGGACGTGTGACTTGTGGGCAAGAACAGAGAGAATCGAGAAAAAGCATAAGGCTAGTTGAAGCCCAGTGTGATGGTGATTTTCTTGTTTGTTTCTAAAAACTAAACTGCTTCCTGCAAAACCCAGGAGGGAAAAAAAGTCACAGTCAAAAGTTACCGCCAGGCAGACAGATGTGAAGGTTAACACAAGGTGACATGTGTGCGATGCCCTGGGCACGGCGCTTCGGGCTATTTGGAGACCCCTGTGGAAAGTGGAGCCCTGTCAGCTGGCTCCTTCCTGGGATGCTTCCACGGACCTTATTCATGTCAGTTCAGCGGTGTCCCTTGTACGGTAAATAACTGCTGCCTGAGGGGAGCTGGCCCACCACCCCAACTGGGACTAATACTTGACCACTTTTTCCAGCACACACGTCACCAGGAATGAGACTGGCAAATGAGTCAAGCATTCTGGAGAAAGAAATACAATGACCACCAAGCTTGGCCAATGACGGAAACCACCAAGGACACTTAGGTACCCTCTGTCGATTTATGATACTGTAGCTCTGTGGGGAAATTCTTAGAACACACAGGACTTCCCCTGTAGTTGAGTCTGCCTGCCAATGCAGGGGACACAGGTTCAATTCCCGGTCAGGAAAGATCCTACATGCTTCAGAGCAACTAAGCCCCTTTGCCACAGCTATTGAAGCCCTCGGGCCTAGAGCTTGTGTTCTGCAACAAGAGAGGCCCAAGTACCACAACCAGAGAATAGCCCCCCTCACTGCAGCTAGAGAAAGCCCGTGCACAGCGATGAAGCTCCAGCGCAGCCAGAAAAACAAATAAATAAAAACAATTTGTTTCTTAAAAGTAGTTTTAAAAAAGAACAAACTATTGGGGATCTTTATGTTTCAGTGATATTTCTTCTTGACCAGTTATTGCTTCTTCATTCTGTATTCTTCAAAGAAAAAAATACCTTAAAAATCTTTTAGGCGGAAATGACTAAACAGAAATATAAGGCAGAGCAGGAAAATTCCAAAATAGTCCTCTCCTGCAAACCAAAGCAATGTTTGTGAGAGAGATTGGATATGAAAGGAAAATGAAATAAGTATGGAAGAGGGAGGTTGAGTCATAGTATTTTTTAAAAAGTGCACCACCCAGTCATAAACTTCCCTGCTATTCACATAGCCATTGTAGTCATGGATTGCAGCCATCTGTGTGGATACCACCTAGAAAATGGGCCATCAGGACTAGAACACTTTGGTGTGATCTGCAGTTAGGGTCATCCCCAAAGAACCACCCGGCAGAGCCCCGATGAGTGGGTGCCATAGTGGAATTGCCCATTCCTTATATCATTCTCAAGTCCTAGGATAGCTGGAGGTGGGCTGGCTCCAACTGGCCAAAAGCACTGGTCATGCGTGGAGAAGGAAATGGCAACCCACTCCAGTATTCTTGCCTGGAAAAAATCTATGAACAAAGGAGCCTGATAGGCTACAGTCCATGGGGTCACAAAGAGTCAGACACGACTGAGCGACTTTCCAGCCGTGTGATTGGCTTCACATCCATTTTTTTCTCTTGTCCTGTCTATTTCTCCAATATTCATCAATAAATAACACAGCAAGGAAGTCTAACCCCTTTGGAGAGCATTAGTGATCTGCTCTAGCTAGCACACAATTGCCTCATTTGACATCAGTTTGTAATGGACTTCCTATGGTTATGAAGATAACACTCCTGTCCACTGTCCTTGCTTGGAGGTTCTTTGCTTAGTAGCAAGGACTTGGATTCATTTTCACTCATCTTTGGCTAGGCCAAGGTCATCAGGGAAATTGCAGTAAAAAAAGATTTAGAGTAAGTAACACAGCAGTCAGTTGCACAGTTAATCAAATGTGCATCTAACAACAATTTTGGAACAAGACCAGGTACAAATCAATAAAATAAGGTAGATCTTGGAGGATTTTTTTTTTCCCTGCAAGCTGAAAATTTTCAGGTGAAATTCTACAGAGATGGCACGTGTTTGGGAGAAGAATATGAAGGCAAAGACAAAA
This sequence comes from Oreotragus oreotragus, assembly GCA_006410675.1. Taxonomy (NCBI): domain Eukaryota; kingdom Metazoa; phylum Chordata; class Mammalia; order Artiodactyla; family Bovidae; genus Oreotragus; species Oreotragus oreotragus. The sequence continues at coordinate 191,507 of SJYX01007307.1, forward strand.
TTTGATACCCTTAGGTGTTCTTAAACTTTTATTTTACTTATTTACATTAATGTAGAGGATAGACTTTATTACCCAGATTTATTTATTTATCTGGACTCACGGCTTGTGGGATCTTAGTTCCAACACATGCCCTCTGCAATGGGAGCTCAAAGTCTGCACTGCTATACTGCCAGGCAAATCCCAGATGCTGCTAAACTTTTACATTTCACTTTTGTCTCTCACAGGCTTTTAGCCCAATTAGGTGAACCAGACAAATGTTACCCTCCCAACTAGCCAAACAGCCAAACAGCCCTGTGTCTGTTGAGGTGCCCGTGGAAGGTCACCTTCTCTTAATTCCCAGCTCAGAGGTGACAGTGGTGGGTGAAAGGCAGCTGCCAAGGACCAGAGGCAATGGTCAGAGTAACAACCGTTCTTTCCTTTCTGCATCCTCTTAATTTCTTTGTGTCCCCTGAAAAGATCATAATCTACTCACTAATGAAACTGTTGTTTGGGTTGCTATTTTAAAGCAAAGAGTTCATGAGTGAAGGAAAAATGGGGATGTCAGCCACACATTTTTCTTGATTTTCTTCTGAAATTGTTGGTATACCACCAATGACTATGGTATCGTACCTACACCAGTCCAAGAATTTTACATTTCAATTTGTTTTCTAGTATGGGTTGCCCAAACTTCCTCCAGGGAGCCCCTTATTAATACTTAATTCACCAGAGAGAATAGGAACAAAGAAGGCAAAATTGCCACACCTGACGCAACATCTTTTAGGATTGAACCAGCGCTACTGTAAAACCCTGGGGAGTCTCACAGTTAAATCCACCTAGGAAAACGAATAAGGGGAGAAGCTCTTCTTTTTTGCCACCACTTCAGTTCAGTTCAGTTCAGTCGCTCAGTCATGTCCGACTCTTTGCAACCCCATGAATTGCAGCACGCCAGGCCTCCCTGTCCATCACCAACTCCCAGAGTTCACTCAGACTCACGTCCATCGAGTCAGTGATACCATCCAGCCATCTCATCCTCGGTCGTCCCCTTCTCCTCCTGCCTCCAATCCCTCCCAGCATCAGGGAGTCAGCTCCATCAGGTGGCCAAAGTACTAGAGTTTCAGCTTTAGCATCAGTCCTTCCAAAGAAATCCCAGGGCTGATCTCCTTCAGAATGGACTGGTTGGATCTCCTTGCAGTCTAAGGGACTCTCAAGAGTCTTCTCCAGCACCATAGTTCAAAAGCATTAATTCTTTGGCACTCAGCTTTCTTGACAGTCCAACTCTCACATCCATACACGACCACTGGAAAAACCATAGCCTTGACTAGACGGACCTTTGTTGGCAAAGTAATATCTCTGCTTTTTAATATACCACTTAGCATGCTTAAATTAGAAAAACAAAGGACTTCTGGTACTGCAAGGCCTAGAACACTTTGGGGAAGATGGATACTTGAAGAGAGTAATCACGTGCTCGTCTCTGAAGCATCCATCTCTGAGATTCGCGGTGACATCTCTGCATCATTCCGTGTGCATATCTGAGAGTTAGTTCTAATGTGACACAGAAGGCACTTTCTTTGGGAGGACGCGGTAAAAGATGGGGAAAGGAGACATAGGGAACACACTCAGGGATATGAATCTAAACTCCTTGCCCTGTCCAAAGTTAGCCGCATGTCCATCCCCGCGCCCTCTGGCGTGACTGCAGGAAGTTACATAAAGACTTCTGAGATGACTGGATGCCGATTATGACGCTGCCAATGTTTTCCACAAAAGCTTGTTCAGTCACAGTCCTTCTCATGAAAAGGCTGGGACACAGAGAAACATTACCACTGCATAAAAAGGTCATTTGATCCTTGACGTCCCCAGCCTTCCTGGTGAGAAAGAACAGCAGTAACCATTCATAATGAGTATTGTTTTCACTCAGTCACATCTTCTAGGCTTTCTTGAAAGTGCTATGGACTCTAAACATGGAAAGTTCCAGACTTAGGGCTTGTTTTCAAAAGAAATCAGATCTGCAGCCTAAGTAATGAAGTGTTGGACCACAAAATACATCATCTCCCAGGAAAGCCCCTTAAACACAGGCAAAATTCTCTCTGTATTCACCTGTGGTATTTCACCAGAACTTGTCATCATTAAACATTTCTAACCATTAGACAAATTTCAGGTGCAAAGAAAAGACAAAACATATAAACCTACATGCCAGGTGAATAATGGGATTTTTCATGGTCTTTTTTTTTTTCAATAAATTTAACCAACAGATTATACTTTCCTTTTGTTTTCCTTTTAAAAGTCAATTCCAAGTGTTATCTCCATAGCATCCTGTCACCTAAGGAGTGATAAAGATTTAAGGGGGAACAAAAATCCAGTTCAGATTGATTTTTTTTAAATTGGTTTTCTAAATGCAAGTGATAATGACTGAAGACTTTTTAAAAAAAGAACTCATTTCTAAATGATCTCATCTTTCAACCTTGCACACATATCACTTAATTCAATACTCTCAAACAGGACCATACATTCGTTAACTTCCCCGCACTTCCTTTATTGATTATCATAGATCATCCTATTAAAAGGAAATGGAAGAACCAGGATATCTCACTTTAATTTTTAAATCATAATAGTTTGTGGTAAGAGTGAAGTGGAGGCCCATCTAAGAAAGGAATAACCCCAGTAAGTGGCAGTTAGGAGAGAAAAAAAAAAGAAAGCAAAGTAGAATTTCCCTTGCTAGTCTTATCCCTCCGGGGAAGGCAATGGCACCCCACCCCAGTACTCTTGCCTGGAAAATCCAATGGATGGAGTAGCCTGGTGGGCTGCAGTCCATGGGGTCGCTAACAGTCGGACAGACTGAGCGACTTCACTTTCACTTTTCTCTTTCATGCATTGGAGAAGGAAATGGCAACCCACTCCAGTATTCTTGCCTGGAGAATCCCAGGGATGGGGGAGCCTGGTGGGCTGCCGTCTATGGGGTCACACAGAGTCCGACATGACTGAAGTGACTTAGCAGCAGCAGCAGCAGTCTTATCCCTATTTTGTTGGGAGATATCTCCCTCTCTGTCTCTCTCTCCACCCTGCCTTAAGATCTAACAAGGCTGCTAGATGGAAAAGCTAAAGAAACTTAACCTGCTTTTGAATATTCAGCTGTGGATGTGCATGTTAAGTTGCTTCAGTTGTGTCCAACTCTTTGGGACCCCATGGACTGTAGCCTGCCAGGCACTTCTGTCCATGGTATTTTCCATGCAAGTATACTGGAGTGGGATGTCATGCCCTCCTCCAGGGGATCGTCCCAACCCAGGGATCGAACCCATGTCTCATGTCTCTTGCACTGGCAGGCAGGTTCTTTACCACTAGTGCCACCTGGGAAGTCCTTAGCTGAGGACATTTTCTTTCAATAAGTGATATATGGCAAGACTTGGAGGTCAAGACTTGCCACCTCCCATCCCATCCAGGTTTTCCCAGGGAGACATGAAGAAGGTCAAGGCCACCCTGGGTGCCCTTCCACCACATGGCACCAGACTCCGAGGCAAGAGCACTCTGGGGTGACCCCGTCCACTTTAGATATTGAGATGTTAAACCATTTTATGCTTTTGAAAACTGTTAATATGAAAAACAGGCCACAGCCATTCTTTGACCAATCGTGTGATTCTCTACATAAATCAGAACTGTAGAACCCTGGAAAGGGATAAATGGGAGCACGGAGCAAGGGTGACTGGACGCCGTGAGTCATCTCGACTTCCTGCTAATCACAGGAACTGACAAAAGCTTCATGTGTCTCAGATTTGGCCGGGGGTTTCCTTTTCAGTTCAGTCTCAGCTTTCTATGGCTTGCCCCTTCCTTCTTTGCATTTCTCCCTGTGCATCACTTTTGTCTGAGAGCCCTGTCAGTCTATAAATAAAATCATTGTGTTACACTAGACTTGGGGTTTTCTAAAGGTCAGCATCCTGTACGGAGCCTTCCACGATTAGGTAATATCCAGTTCTTCTAAATGCATCCCCATGACCCTGAACTAACTGAGCTGTTCAGCTGCTAAATATTGGTCTTTACAACACTTTTTTTGGACACTTTTTCCATTGTTTATCTGAAATTCAAACATAACTGGCCATCCTATATTTTTTATTTGCTAGATCTGGCAACCCTAAATACAGAGTCCTCTTCTAATCACTGGCTTAGGCAATTGATAATATGGACAATGAGCCTGACTGGGGCGCCATGTATACAACCAGGCCTTGAACTAGACATCAAAATGGGTGAGTCAAATAATGCAGAGAATCACCTACATCTCTTTGGCTTCCAGTCCTGCATTACCTGTCTCCATGGCAAGCTGGGGTCGCCACTGTGCTATAGCTGGGATACCGTGTTTCTCTCCCCTGCCTAAGCCCCTCACGCCCACCACCCCACCCTTCTACCCAGCAGCAGGCAGCCAGCCGTCACGCAGGATGAGCGTCGGCTGGAAACACCTGTTTCCTTCGTAGGTTCCTCTTCTATGTCAGGCTCTGTCCCTGACTTGGCCTCCTGCTCTTTTCCCCTCACTCTCTCTAACAGGACATTTTTCAAAGCTCACAGGTTCAGTCATCAACTCCAAGCAGATGTGTCTCCAGGACTTCAGAGGCAGCCCGCTGTTAAGTTCCTCTTAGGTTTCTCATCATTTTCTTAAACTCAAACAGCCAAAGCAAAATTCATATGCTTCCCTCTGGCCCAGGTCCTCCCATTTTTGGTACCCAGGGCTCCAGGGGCCCAACCCTGATGTCATGCTTACTATCACGTCCCTTCCATTCCCATAGGGGCTTCCCTGGTGGCTCAGAGGTTAAAGCGTCTGCCTCCAATGTGGGAGACCCGGGTTCGATCCCTGGGTCAGGAAGATCCGCTGGAGAAGGAAATGGCAATCCACTCCAGTATTCTTGCCTGGAGAATCCCATGGACAGAGAAGCCTCGTAGGTTACAGTCCACGGGGTCGCAAAGAGTCGGACACGACTGAGTGACTTCACCTCACCTCCATTCCCATAACCGTCTGTCTCCAAGTCTCAGCACTTTTTCTCTATAAATTGTCCTTTACATCTAGTCCTTCCCACCAGGACCACATTCACCTAACCCTCAAATTATGACACCCCCAAACCTGGGGATTCCTCTCCAGGTCTATCTCATTATTGTTTCCATGGCATCCATCTTCCCACAGGGTTAAATCTAAGCTTCATTCCCTGACTCTCACAGCCCTAGTAATAAAGCCCTACCCTCCTAGAAACATCTCCTATTCTGAACATATCCCTTCTCCAAGACACAGGCCCTGGACTCCGCCATCTCATGTCCACCCCACTTCACTCGTTCCCACCAAGAACTGCCTGCTGTCTAACATCTTCCCATCCTTCAGACACGAGGGCAATATGTTTTCCCCTGGTGGAGATTTCCCTGCCTGGGTCTCTTTCCACAGTCAGTCTTGACCTTATAACAAATACTGTAGGGATAAAATGATGACATTTTCTTTGTCTGATGATAAAGATGGGGGTGCCTGCCCCCCTTACCCAGATCCTGACTTACTTCTTTGAGTAATCTCCTCAATGATGGAGTTCAGGTCATGTGTGTGTGCTAAGCCCCTTCAGTTGTGTCTGACTCTCTGTGACCCTATGGACCGTAGCCCACCAGGCCCCTCTGTCCATGAGATTCTCCAGGCAGGAATACTGGAGTAGGGTGCCATTTCCTATTCCAGCAGATCTTCCTAACCCAGGGATCAAATCTGTGTCTTTTGTGTCTCCTGCATTGCCTGGTGGATTCTTTACCACTAGCGCCACCTGGAAAGCCATATCTTGTGGAATGTATACTAAAAAAGAGCTTCCTGAAGTTCATTCTTCCCTTCAAAATGAACAGAGCAAAAAAAAAATCTAAATTGTAGGCACTGTGATAGAATCTTCCTAAGTGATGATTCAATGCATAAGCAGTCCTTATGCCTCTTTTCTGGTCTTAGCAAAACATTTTTTAAATGTTCTGATTGTAGTTTTTTTTTGCTCTGGTCAATGTTAAGAGCCAGCTCTTTGAGGAAGTCTCAGTGTCCCAATTTCTCATATCGCGATCTGATTCATATGGTGCCTAATTAATACCCTGACGTTCTGTTTTCACCACTCTGTTCATCCAGTGGTTTTCATCAATATGTGTACATGATACTTCAGAGCAGGGTAGCATTCTCTAGAAAATCCATTTCAGATAGAGGCCTCAAAGCCCACGGTGAATAAAGTTATGGTTGGCCTAATTCCAGTCTTTCTTTTTGAAATTTGGTAAGGCTCAACTTCTCCATAAGAGTTCTAATCCTTGCCAGTTTCATAGATGTCCAGGTGGAATAAATAAAGATGTTGATTCTAAATGGCCATTCCCCTCGATACGGATGGGCTGGGACTAACTAGAAAGATGAATGGAACTTTTCAAATTCTGTTTGAAAATGGGTAAAATAAAAACTGTATTTGTAAAAATATTTAATAGACCAGTAACCAGCAATGTGATTTTAATGATACCTTGGGACCTTGCTCTCACTGGCAAGAGGAATCTTATAGAAGAAAGCTGATTCCATCAGGACCGCATCCAAGGAGGACCATTTATTGAAGTAACTCTGGGTTCAGGTTGGGGAGGGTAGAGACTGGAGGCAGGAAGCCAGGTAGGAATCTCTGACAGCTGTTTCAGAGTTTCAGTGACCTCTGGGAGGTCACAAGGGATCCAAATAAAGAGGAGGAAAGGACATGATCAAGAGAAATTTGGCCTGGCCATGTCTGGGAACTGAGGCTCCATGGCCAGTCTGTTTAAGGAGGTGATTCTTACAGACAGGGGAGTTAATTTCTGCAGTTATGCAATGGTGAAGTCAGCAAGGAGGTGCTTCTTGTCTTTATCAGAGGCTTTGGCCATGGACCAGGCCCCATGGATTTATACCCAAGTTTTGCAGGAAGAGATGCAGTAGGCAGAAGCCAAAGGACCGTGTGAGGCACAGAAGCACAATCATGCTGCTTCCTGCCCAATGGAACCCCAAAATAGAGAGTGATGCTCTCTGCTTCTGAGCCTTGGATGCCAAGTGGCGGGGAAGGTGGTGCCCATCCTCCGGAGCCCGGGGAGGGTTGGCAGGCAGACCCTTCAGCAGAATGCTGGCGGCAGAAAAGGCCAGGTCCAAAAGCAGGGTGGGAGCAGAGACCGCCCCAGGGGCGGAGCCACAGAGCCTGAGAGGGACACCAGGGATTCACAGACACAACTGGCTAAGGGTCAGTGCTCTGGAAGAGGGGGCAGAGGTCAGGGAAATTCGAGTTCTCACAGTGAATTTGACCTCATCTGTGCCCACAGGCCAGCAAAGCCTGGAAACATTCACGTTACAAATAGACACAGGCCCACATGCCCCTATCACCTTACAGGACAATCCCAGTTTACATAACTTCCTCCCTCCCTGCGAGTCTCTCAACCACGGGATATCATTCATCTTTCTGTTCTCAGTACAGAGCGCTGAGCATAGGAGGCGCTTGATCTATTAGGCTATAAACCAGCTGAAATGCCAAGAAGGCACTCGTCATATAACCGTGGAACTCAGTCCCCTGATCTGAAACCAGCATGACTACAAAACTCCAGATGAGAAATAGAAATCCACATGCCGGCAGTGGGAACGGAGTAGCCCAGGATGACGCTGGGGGAGCCCACAAAAGGAGCCGATCTCTTCAGTTTCTACCAGCAAATTGCCTCTGTGTCTCTATTCCTCGCAAAACAGATGCATTTAAATTTGGTTAAATGGGTTGCTTGGCCAAGAAGAGGGAGAAAGCTTAAAAGAAGAAAATTCTTTTCCTTTTGGGGAGGAGTGTAGAGAGCATGTTAATTAACTATTCTGGAGTCCAAAAATTTAAACAACGACCACACTTACACATATATCCACCCCAATAGCAGTGCCAGTTGCTCAGTCATGTCCGACTCTTTGTGACCCCTGAACTGTCAGCCAGGCTCCTCTATACATGGGATTCTCCAGGCAAGAATACTGGAGTGGATTGCCATTCCCTTCTCCAGAGGATCTTCCTGACCCANACCACACTTACACATATATCCACCCCAATAGCAGTGCCAGTTGCTCAGTCATGTCCGACTCTTTGTGACCCCTGAACTGTCAGCCAGGCTCCTCTATACATGGGATTCTCCAGGCAAGAATACTGGAGTGGATTGCCATTCCCTTCTCCAGAGGATCTTCCTGACCCAAGGATTGTACACAAATCTCCTGCATTGCAGGCAGATTTGTTACCATGTGAGCTACAGCGAAGATTAGGATATATCCACCCCAAAAAGGAAAATCTAGTGACAACCCACCCTGGGAGACGTGGCAACTGGTTCAGTTGACTCAAGAGGTAGTTCTACCCAGAGACACTTGGACCACAGGCAGAGGACTAGAGACTCATTTACAGTGAGGGTCTGGGAGCTTCCCTGGTAGTCCAGTGGATGGGAATCCGCCTTGAAAGGCAGGGGACACGGGTTCAATCCCTGGTCTAAGAAGATCCCACACACTGTGGAGCAACTGGGTCCGTGCTCCACAACAAGAGAAATCACGGCAACCAGAAGCCTGTCGTTACAACCTGTAGTTACAGGGACAGTAACCCTAACTTGCCGCAACTAGAGAAAGCCCGCGTGAGCAATGACGATCCAGCAGAGCCAAACTACCTTTTTTTTTAAGTTTGCTATTATTATCTGTTTAAAAAAAGAAAAACGAGAGCCTGAGAGTCACTGAGGGAAAACCAAGGAAGGAAGTACTGTGACAGGCCACTTGGAGCAAACAGCCACCAAGTCAATCTGCTGCCTAAACCCCACCCGGAGGAGCAGTCGGCCAGAACGGGGTGGGACTGGCAGCCCGGAGAAGCCACTCCTTCCCCGGAAGGTCAGTCAGCTGTCCTGAGTTCGGGGCTCCGGGCGTCACCAAGACAACACGGGAGCCGTGATGTGATACGAACCCTTTGCAGCTGAAAGATCTCAGGCCAATGTCAGTGTCCCCGGCAGAGGTTGCAGAGACGGCTCCCCAGTCGGTCCGCCTGGCCGGATCACATCACAGGGTAACCTCACTACGTTCCAGGGCTGCACCCTCAGCCTCATGATTTACGGTCACACCTGAGCTGGGGGTCTCAGCAGTTAAAGCAAATTCCAACCCACCCCTGGTGATGATGCTGTGTGGGAGGCTGGCCTTGGGGGCAGGGTGGAGGGATGCAGAGATGGAGGAGGAAGGGGTGAGCTAAAGAGATGCTGCATTTCTGGTCCATACTGTCCTCCCTCCCCAAACCCCTTTGCTTTTCTGCCAGTCGTCGATGCTTTCTCTCACTGCTCTGAAAGAGGCCCATACTTCCAGCCCCCAGCCCCCTCTCCCCCTGCTGCCAACGACCAGGACCAGAGCACCTCCCAGACTCACCACATTCAAAGGCCACAGGAGCCTGAGTCCGCTGCCAGGATCAGAGGAGGTGCTTAGCTCTGCAGAGGATCGTTTCCAAAGTCAGAAAAATAAAAAAAACTATTCATTATAATGTTTAAAGGATTTTAACACAAGCGTTTGGCATTTCAGCTTACTTTTCTAGTCTCGGCATTTGCCAAAAAAAATCTTGTGCTTCCAAATATGATACTGTTTGGCTTTCGACTTTAAAACAGCCTAGTGATGTTCTTCTTAGGATCTATGTGGTAGAGCAACTGGAGTGTATCTGCTCACCACAACTGCGGAAAAAGACTCAAGAGCCCATGCTGGCTGAGACAGGACACAGAAGCACAAGAGTACCAGCTCCAGGCAGAAGTGAGACGGGCTTACTAGACGCTCGTGTGCTCAGCTGCTGAGGCATGTCCGACTCTTTGTGACTCCATGGACTGTAGCCTTCCAGGCTCCTCTGTCCATGGGCTTCTCCAGGCAAGCATACTGGAGTGGGTTGCCATTTCCTCCTCCAGGGCATCTTCCCTACCCAAGGATCGAACATGTGTCTCCTGCTTCTTCTCCCACATTGGCAGGTGGATTCTTCACCACTATCAATTTTCCAGTCACCCACTGAGTCTGTATTTTCAAACACCATTGATGAAAATGACATAAAGATAGATCAGCCATGGCTCCTGCCCCCGTGGACAATCCATCCTAGTCTTCAAAATCATACATCTATATGAATGCATTAAAAAGCAAAGACATCACTTTGCTGACAAAGGTCCCTATAGTCGAGGCTATGGTCTTTCCAGTAGTCATGTACAAATGTGTGAGTTGGACTATAAAGAAGGCAGAACAGCAAAGAATTGATGCTTTCAAACTGCGGTGCTGGAAAAGACTCTTGAGAGTCCCTTGGACAGCAAGGAGATGAAACCAGTCAACCCTAAAGGACGTCAACCCTGACTACTCCTTGGGAGAACTGATGGTGAAGCAAAAGCTCCAATCCTTTGGCCACCTGATGCGAGAGCTGACTCACTGGGAAGGACCCTGATGCTGGGAAAGACTGAAGGCAGGAGGAGAAGAGGGTATCAGAGGATGAGATGGTTGGATGACATTACCGACTTGATGGACCTGAATTTAGGCAAGCTCTGAGAGATGGTGATGGACAGGGAGGCCTGGCGTGCTGCAGTCCATGGGGTTACAAAGAGTCAAACACAACTGAGCAACTGAACAACCACCTGCAGCACGAGGCGAGAAAGCAGAGGGGACCCGCGGTAACAGGCGCTCAGGAGACAAGACCAACGCGCTTCAGGATGCGGAGCGGGAGGAAGCTGCTGCAACAGAGGGAGTTTCCAACAGGCAGAGCTAGGCTGAGGGCAGGCCGAGATGCCTCAGGAGAAGGACAGACTGTCCTTATGGACGCCAACCACCCATCCTCGGATGAAGGCTCTCTCAGGGCAAAAGGGGCTCACACAGAGAACTAGAAATAAACTCTCCCAGTGCAGCTCCCCTTGGACCACTGCCAGCAACCAGAGAAGGAGAAGATGAACTGAAAATCAGTCAAAAAGCTCTGTCACTATTCAGTTCAGTTCGGTCGCTCAGTCGTGTCCAACTCTTTGCGACCCCATGAATCGCAGCACGCCAGGCCTCCCTGTTCATCACCATCTCCCGGAGTTCACTCAGACTCACGTCCATTGAGAACTAGAAATAAACTCTCCCAGTGCAGCTCCCCTTGGACCACTGCCAGCAACCAGAGAAGGAGAAGATGAACTGAAAATCAGTCAAAAAGTTCTGTCACTATTCAGTTCAGTTCGGTCGCTCAGTCGTGTCCAACTCTTTGCGACCCCATGAATCGCAGCACGCCAGGCCTCCCTGTTCATCACCATCTCCCGGAGTTCACTCAGACTCACGTCCATTGAGTCAGTGATGCCATCCAGCCATCTCATCCTCGGTCGTCCCCTTCTCCTCCTGTCCCGAATCCCTCCCAGCATCAGAGTCTTTTCCAATGGGTCAACTCTTCTCATGAGGTGGCCAAAGTACTGGAGTTTCAGCTTTAGCATCATTCCTTCCAAGGAAATCCCAGGGCTGATCTCCTTCACTATTGCTGCCCTGCAAATAAATTCTTCAGTACCATTTTTCTAGATTCCGTATATATGCGTTAGTATACGATGAGTGGGATGGGGAGGCAGATTGGAGGGAGGTTCCAAAGGGGAGGGGAATATATGTATACCTATGGCTGATTCATGTTGAGGTTTAACAGAAAACAACAAAGTTCTATAAAGCAATTGTCCTTCAATTTAAAAAAAAAAAAAAAGCTCTGTTACTGTCCTGGCACGGTGTGACCCTGGAGTGGGGAGATAAAAGGGAAAATGTTAGTTGCTCAATCGTGTCTGACTCTTTGCGATCCCATGGACTCTAGCCCACCAGGTTCCTCCACCCATGAGATTCTCCAGGCAAGAGTACTGAAGTGAGTTGCCATGCCCTCCTCCAGGGAATCTTCCAGACCCAGGAGTTGAATCCGGGTCTCCTACACTGCAGGTAGATTCTTTACCGTCTGAGCCACCAGCGAAGTGTGGGGAGATGGGAGACACGTAATTCCCCATCTTCTCGCCCACCTCCTCTAAGCCAGAGCCTCAGGGAGGCTGAATGGAGAGGAAATCACAGAGGCTCTTCATTCACGAGGCCTCCCTGAAGGAGACAGAACCCACCTAGGGTAACCAGGTCAGCCGTGGAGCTGCGTGGGTTTTGGTAGCCGAGTCACTGTCACAGCCACTGAGGGCTCCCCCTCGGTCCCCACCCCTCCACCCGGAAGAGCCTGGCAGCACTGGAGTCCCAGGTGTGAGCTGGTGGGTGAGCCAGGCAGCCACTGCTGGTCCTCCGCCGGGACAGGGCCTCACACCCTGGACAGCGGGGAGAAACCCCGGGGACCCAGGAATCAGCGGTCTAACTCCAGCCTACATGGAGGATGTGCGATGTGAGCTGGGCCTTGGGGAAGGAGGGGGATTTTGGTCTGGATCAAGGAGACGCACGTGTCCAAATGTCTCACACAAAAGTGCTCAGCAAGGGGGAAAAAATAAAGGAGAAGGGGCATTTCTCAGAATAAAAACCAATTAGATCACAAATCCGCACACGCATCCTCGTTGTTTTTTGCCTTCCTTCCTGCAAGTTTCCTTACTTTATATCAGCTCAGGAACAGAGCCTTGACCTCCCTGCAATTTTTTTTCCCCCACCACCCAGCTCTCTAGGGCTCATTCATCATAAATTTAAAAAAAAAAAAAAAACTGTTATAAGACATTCTAAATAGATGTGGCGGCCCTTACACATCTACTTTTGTAAAATACCTGTTTCTGTGTCTGTCCCCTTCATTGTCCCCATTTCATTTTTTGTTTTTATAATTTTATTTAATCAGTTATTTGTGGCTGTCCTGGGTCTTCATTG
>SJYX01007307.1:210504-297298 GCA_006410675.1 Oreotragus oreotragus
GGCTCCTCTGTCCTTGGAATTTTCCAGGCAAGGATACTGGAGTGGGTTGCCATTTCCTTCTCCAGGGGATCTTCCCCACCCAGGGATTGAACCCTCATCTCCTGTATCTCCTGAATTGGCAGACAGGTTCTTTTACCACTGAGCCACCTGGAAGGTCCACTGCCTACTTGAAGCCCAATTCAGAGGGGAGAGAGGGGCAGTCTAGCAACAGGACACACTGGGAGATGTGGGAAGACATGCAGCTGGGCCACTGTCTGCCCATCTGTCAGCAGGTGATGGAGGCCAGGGGGCTAGTGACCAGGACAGAAATCCATTTCTGCAGGCACAGGGAGACTGGTGAGAACAAACCCCAACCCTGGTTCTTAGGGGTCTGGAGCACTGGCCAGGGCCATGAGGGAGAGCGATCCCATCTGGCATCAGGAGAGAGGCACAAGCCCAGCCAGGACTGGATCCCACTCGGCAGGCTGGAAGCGAACTGGTCTGGGGGCTTCATTCCAGAGCATCAAACTGGATCTCCTTAAATCCTTCCTGCCTTCTGTCAACCCAGGCCCAGAAGGAAGAGGCAGGGGACACGTGCTCCAGATGGGGAAGGGGGCTCTGAGAAGATGCTGGTTGAAGTCACTGCTGGATCAGGGTGAGGGGGTGGTGACAGGTTCCCAAAGGCACAGGCAGCTACTGGGTCTCTACTACACTGTAGGGACAACCTCTGTATCTGCCCTCACAGGTCAGGGAGCACCAGGCAGAGGGTACAGGGCTCTGAGAGGGGTGAATCCCAGATGCGACAGGAACCCCAGCAGATAGTCTCCATGGAGCCCCCAGTCTTCCCAACTTCCTGCAAAGGTACCGTCTCTGTTTTAAAATGAAACCCTCCATGCATGTCTGTGGTGGAGAAAACGTTACTGAAAAATTACTTCCTTTCTACTAAATATCCAGAAAGCAACAGAGGGATGGGAGAAAGGCATGTGCCAGTCATTTGGCAAAGCTTTTCAGACTGCTTTTCTATTTTTCTATTTTGTAAGCTCTGGGGGTCCACTGAGACTTCCACAATCAAACAAAGATCCCATTTCTTAACATTCTGCAAGTCTTCTTTCCAAATGCCAGAACACAGGCCTCGAGCAGAGCAAGGAGCACCAAGGAGCCCCTGAGCTTTTCTACCACAATCGTTCCCACCAGCAGTGCTCTCCTCGACAAGCCAAACCTACACAGGAGTGAAAGCAAACCAAGGCCAAAATCATATGGCAACAGACCCACGAGCTGGGTGGCCTCTGCTCAGCTGCGAGTACTGCACGGAGATGGGGGGCATGGCGAGCTGGAGGCTGTTCAACCACAGGCTCTCCAGGGGACCCAGCTGTGTGCTTGTGTGTACACGCATTGTGTATACATACAAGTTGGCAAAGAATCCGCCGGCAATGCAGGAGACCCCGGTTCGATCCCTGGGTTGGGAAGATCCACTGGAAAAGGGATAGGCTACCCACTCCATACTCTTGGGCTTCCCTTGTGGCTCAGCTGGTAAAGAATCTGCCTGTAATGCAGGAAACCTGGGTTTGATTCCTGGGTTGGGAAGATCCCCCAGAGAAGCGAAAGGCTACTCACTCTGGTATTCTGGCCTGGAAAGTTCCATGGACTGCAATCCATGGGGTTGCAAAGAGTCAGACACGACTGAGCAACTTTTACTTCATACATGCATTGGTTTATTATAAATACACATAAATAAATACATGAGTCTGAGTGAACTCCGGGAACTCCAGGAGTTGGTGATGGACAGGGAGGCCTGGCGTGCTGCGATTCATGGGGTCGCAAAGAGTCGGACACGACTAAGCAACTGAACTGAACTGAACTGAAATGCCCTATAGTCGACTGATTCTCACAGATGCTTCCACTAATTTTCCACAAATGCTCCTGTCTATTGCCAACCCTATGGTGGCAACTGACAAACAAGGATACTTCTGACACATATGCTCTGACACATATGACACATTTTTATTTATATAAACAAGAGGACAATGAAACTACTAAGATCTATGGCAGATCTTCACTCATTAGTCCCTGATAAACAAGAGCAAACACTCTGTGGGATCAGATCATAGTTTTCAAATACTACAAGTACATTTTCTCAATTTTTGGTGCTATCACAATGTAACGGCTACCCACGGGCACACTTTAAAGTTTTACCTGTGTTTTTAACATTGCCCGCATCGCTTTCTCAAGTGCAGGCCAAAGGTCAACAGGCTTTGCCTCTAAAGGGACAGATGATAAATTTTGCCAGCTTTGTGAGCCACCCCTGCTCCTCCCGTGTGACAGCAGCCACGGAAAACAGGTCAATGAATGAGCGCAGCCCTGTTCCAGTAAAACTCTTACAAAAACAGGAGGGGGCCCGGATTTGGCCCACAGGCTGCTTTTTGCCAACCCTCTGTCTAAACAAACACAGAAACGGTGAATCAAACCCTAATTTGTGGTGTCTGTTTACAAATCAGCATACTCTGGTAGATTTTAGGCTCTCGAAGAGGGAGGAGCTGCAGGAATCAGCCAGGGTGCCGGGGGCGGTGGCGGGTAGTTCAGGAGCAATGAACAGCAACACATCATTACACAACACAGTGTGTCCACCTGGATTCGCTTCTTGGGGCTGCCTCCCAGGACACCAGAGATGGGGTGCCTTCAACCACAGAGTTGTGGGACTTGGAAGCCTCAGATCCAGGTGTCAGCAGAGTGGTTCTTTTCCAGGGCTGTGATGGGTAACCAGTTCCAGACCTGCCTCCCACCTTCTGGGGATTGCCTGGCCATCTCTAGCATCCCTTGGCTTCTGCAGCATCGCCCTGATCTTTCTCTTTTCACATGGTGTTCTCTCCGTACGTAAGTCTGTGTCCAAATTTCCATTTTTTATAAGGACATCAGGCATATCAGATGAGTGGACCACCCTAATGACCTCATCTTCACTAGTTACATCTGCAAAAGCCCTATTTCTGTATAAGGTCACATTCTGAGACTGGTAGATTAGCACTTCACATATGAACATGGGGAGTTAATTCAACCCGTGAGATCACCGAACAGTTATAATAGTTGTAAGAACCTCTAGAGCATAGATAACAGAAAAACATAGCCAATACTAGGCAATTGATGCATTTGAGCTTTAACTTTGTTTTTTATATAATTTGTTAAATTGTAAATTTGTATAAGACTTACACAATTTAATTCATAATCATAATAGATGCGTTTAGCAACTGGCAAGCAAAATTTGTATAAAGGTGTCCATCAACCCTCTCAAACCTATTTGAGTTGACTTCAGCACACACTGGATGAGAGGAGTGTGGCCCGTGGAGAAGGCCCCCTCAGAGCAGTTATGTCCCCTCGAGGCCTAGAACAAGGGAAACCAACCCAAGACTCTTCTGATTCTATCTTGTGTTCCTCTACCAGGAGGAACCCAGGAAGAAGCCATCATAAACACCAGTCATTTTCCCCACCCCTCCAGCCTTCTCCAGTCACCTCAGATCCTCAGCTTTGCTTGACCAAACCTTATTCTCTTTCTCCACAGAGAAGAGAACGGGTTCTCCTTGTGTTCAGCAGGACACGTGTGACTTCACATCGGGGCCCATTCTCACTCATTATGCTCTGGTGCCCAGACTGTCTTCTAGACCAAGCAGAATCCTCTGCAGGTCGCTTCTCCAACCAAGAACAGTCCACATGAATCTTTCCTTTTGCTGAATTCCTATAGACTCTGTCTACATATGGCAGTGTGTTATCCTCTGGTTGAGTTCTATATGAATATCTTGCTTCTCTGCTTAACTGATACAGCTTGAGAAAAAAAAACTATATTCTTTACTATTTCTCTCAGTCCCAGCCCAGGGCTAGACAAATGTACGTTATGTATGTTAGTCACTCAGTCGTGTCCAACTCTTTGTGACTCCATGGACTGTAGGCAGACTCTTTACTGTCTGAGTATTTCTCTAGACAGATAACAGGAGCTTAATTAATGTTTGTCAATAACACAGAGAATAGCTACCATCATCACAGATCAGTTTCATTTTAGGCCTGGGTCGCAAAGAACCAGCCCTCGGTTCCAGGGAAGCAGAAGTGAAACGCAAGGATGATCAAGCATTTCTATCCACAAGCTTCGGCAAGCTTGAGAAGAAACGAAGACCTGAGACCAGGGAGAGGTCTCCTGACTTTTCATCGTGGGTGTGCCCAACGTGGAAGTGGTGGCCAGCAGCCCACGAGAAATTCCCTGAGTTTAGCTAATACACTCTGTCATAACCAACGTGCTACAAATCCTCAGAGGCTTAACAAAAAGCATTGCTGAATTTTTCTTACGTAAGCCAAGTGGTAGACCAGGGGTGGGGGCGGGGCACATGGCAGGGAACAGGGCAGGCAGACCTCAGTTCACATGGCCACTGTGGACCCAGCTGGCAGAGGCTCTTGCACACATGGCTCCCATCCCCTTGGCCCTGGGAGCTGACATCAGCATGCACCCCGGGAGGGAATGCACATACGGGATCACTCAGGAGGGGCTGGGAGCCAGATCTGGAAGTGGTTTCATCACTTCTGCCCACAGTCCATTGGCCAGAATCTGGACGGTCAATCTGATGGTTCCACCTAAATCTATATGGGCTGGGAAGACAACAACTCTACACTGTAGGAGGGGCACACAGATCACTGAGGGGCTAGTATAATAATTCTCCATGGAAATGGGCCTGCCCAGGGCCTCCCACAAGCCCTAACAGGGAAAGACCAAGATGGAGGCTTCAGTTCAGTTCAGTTCAGTTGCTCAGTCATGTCCGACTCTTTGCAACCCCATGAATCGCAGCATGCCAGGCCTCCCTGTCCATCACCTACTCTCAGAGTTCACTCAGACTCACGTCCAAAGAGTCAGTGATGCCATCCAGCCATCTCATCCTCGGTCGTCCCCTTCTCCTCCTGCCCCTAATCCCTCCCAGCATCAGAGTCTTTTCCAATGAGTCAACTCTTCCCATGAGGTGGCCAAAGTACTGGAGTTTCAGCTTTAGCATCATTCCTTTCAAAGAAATCTCAGGGTTGATCTCCTTCAGGATGGACTGGTTGGATCTCCTTGCAGTCCAAGGGACTCTCAAGAGTCTTCTCCAGCACCACAGTTCAAAAGTATCAATTCTTGGGCGCTCAGCTTTCTTCACAGTCCAACTCTCACATCCATACACGACCACTGGAAAACTCATAGCCTTGACTAAACGGACCTTTGTTGGCAAAGTAATGTCTCTGCTTTTGAATATGCTTTCTAGGTTGGTCATAACCTTTCTTCCAAAGAGTAAGAGTCTTTTAATCTCATGGCTGCAGTCACCATCTGCAGTGATTTTGGAGCTCCCCAAAATAAAGTCAACTCTAATACATAGGATTTGGCTTACATTTCAAAAAGGTGACAAAAGTCAGAAATCATCCATGAAAATTGTCCTAAGCCAGGAAACAGCCTTATTTAGCTGGAAAGGATCATTTAATAAATGACAATAGATGATATCTCAGATTTCTTTCAGCCCTGGGAGAACCCATATCTGACCTCCCATGTGGCTGGAACACCCTTAAGTATAAGAGCAGTGGCACAAAACCCCTAAGGAATCTCACAGCGTGTGATCTCCTCCCTTCTGATGGTTCTCAGCTGCACTGAGCCAGACACCAACAGCCAGCTGAGGCTGGCAGCAGTATATAGATAGGCTCAGGCTTTAATGAACGCTCAGGTAATCCATCTGTACACCCAGAGATTCCAAACGCTATAGGTATTCTAACGGCATTCTCTAAGCTCCAGCATCTCAAAAAGGGAAACTGATACCCAATTTTGATTTTCTAGACTAGGATGGAAATTCGACTCACTATTTGCAAATGGTCTGGAAATTCACTGGACGGAGCCATCATCTGACTTCAAAACATTTTACCACTGAGAGTCCCCAGGAATGTGACACTCTCAAATTGTTTCTTCTTTATGAGCCGTGAAACCAGAGTTAGAGAAACAGCTAAAGTGGGGTGGACACATCAATAGAATAAGTTCCTCCAAAAAATGCCAAGCTAGGAGATAAAAGAGCAAAATTCAGATATTTGAAATGAGAGGAGATAATAAAATACTACGCTTTAAACAGCATCCATATGTGGAAAGAAGTGGAGCTGAATTAAGAAAACCGTTGCACCATGTCCCTTGAAGGAAAACAGCAAATAAACATTCTCACCCTCAAAAAATGGATTTGATAAGAATATGGGACTTGAGAAATCCTAACCCTGCAGCTTAGCAAACTGAATATATTCAAACCGGCTTTACATTAGAAGGGGGAAGGAAAGAAATAGAATCAGGAAGATAAGCTTTATAGGAAAAACATGTTAAATTTTAAAGCCAGGCTCCTCTGTCCAGGGGATTCTCCAGGCAAAAATACTGGAGTGGGTTGCCATTCCCTTCTCCAGGGGATCTTCTGGACCCAGGGACTGAACCCAGGCCTCCCACATTGCAGACAGATTCTTTACTGTCTGAGCCACAGGGAAGCCCTTGTAGGAAAAATATACCAATTTTAAAGCTGCTTTACTCACCAACAGAAGAAATGGAATGACCACAACCAGTACAAAGCAGACAAATTCAGGTCCTTGGGAAAGCAAAGATTAGACATTTATTAGCTGAACAACATACAAGAACCTTAGAGGAGGCCACTGGGTGGGTGACAAATGGCCTCCCAGCGGAACGCCAAAAATAAAACACATGCTTTGGGTGTCTGGAAAAGATGATGGACGCTATGGCATCCTACCGTGGCTTTAGACACATGAAGCTCTCAAAGCAAAACCTGAGGGGCGGCGGAAGGAAAAAAACAAACTCCAACAACTCAATGTTCGGCCCATGTTTAAAAAATAAAACCAAATAAAAATAAAACTCCATACTCCAAAGTACCCATCTGGGACCATTTATACTGTGAAAGCCAGGATGCGATGGAAACTGCAAATGCCATTAGCTTCGGAGCTGCCAGCAGACCCTGCTGCAGGACAGTGGCAATGGTCCTCTGACAACCCACTGACCGGGCCTCCAAGGAGAGGCTGTGTTCTTGATTGGATTGATTGCGGATGCTAATTTCCTTCAAAGAATAAAAACGTTTAAAAAAGAGGCTCCTGCTCCTTATCTTGGGACAGAATAGTTTCTGCCTCAGTAGCACAGACAAAAGCACCCCAGTGTGGTCCTTACACTGGGTGGCCTCCAATAACCTCAGCCTTGGGATATTCACAGCGCTGTGTGGATTCCTCCCATATTGATTCTGGGTTGGGCCAGGTGACTCGTTTTGTCCTGTGAAAACTGGCAAGGACGGTGTAAGCAGAGGCTTATGCTTATTCTTGGAGGCCTGGGCCACCACATGAAGGAATCTGTTTAGCCTACTGTTGAGATCCCAATGGAGATAGAAATGCCTAATAGCACCCAGCTCTTCCAGCCACCCCAGAGGAGGCACCAGACGTGGATGATCACGCCTCCTGGAACAAAATCAACACCCAGACGAGCTCAGCTCAGACTGCAGAATAGAATGAGAAATCCTACCTTGTCACTATTTTGAGCTACTGGTTGAGGCAGTGTGTAGTGAGGCAACAGACAACAGAAACAGCATCTTGTGAGAGGAATCCCAATCAAACACGTATGGTCTCAGGGGATTACATGGACTTCAGCTCAAATCTTATAACTAACATTTACTAGATGTGTGATCTGGAGTAATTTCTTTACCCTATATTCACTTTTTTTTACTAATAAACTGGGCCCCTGTTCCTTGCTCCCCTACCCTACCATCTATACTTTTCCCTGCTAGGGAAGACAGTTCTAACATAGCTCCAGAGATGGATCAAGGACCCAGGAAAAACCAGCTAGTGTGTTCCATCAACGAAATAAGTCAGGGCTAGACAGCTGATGACCTAACCCAGTCCAATCAGAATGACTCTCAGGATTCCAGTAGGTAACATGAATATTTTTTGTCCTGGAAGCTAGCTGGAGGATGCAACTAACACTCACCACAAGAAATAGTCAACAAAATGAAATAACAAAGAAAAGGAGCTTGAATCTAATCAAAATGTTTCTGAAGCTAGGATCTATCTTTTTAAGTCATGTGAACCGACAAATTGCCCTGTTAGGATTTATTACTTGCAACCCAAAGCATCTTACCTGAAACCATGGATACCTAGTGTTTTTACTGCCTGGACCCCTTGCTTCTTGTGGAAATGCTTCTTCTCTTTCTCTGGGGGAACTGTTCCTCCCCAGAAAACCACATATTTCTAAAGGAGGCTGACGATTCAAGCACACCGCAACACTCCTCCCCCAGCTACAAGAGGAAGTGTAAGCCCCAATCAGACCAATCAGAACAAAGAGAGATGGCCCCTCTCTGGTAGTGATGCTGAGATGCGTAGTTCCAGCTTTGGGAAGAAAGTCTTCTGAGAGGAAAAACTCAACTAAGAGATGAATAGAGAGTCTTGGAACATTCCAGACACTGTTTCCAAATGATACTGAGGCCATCCACCACCTAACCTTCAACAAATCAACTTTGTAGACCAGTAAATTCCCCCACCATCATCTGAGCATCTTTGGGTGACAGGTGCATCTTCTCACCTTTAACCAGGACTCCTGGTTCTGACCGCTGAAGCAGCCACTCAGTGGCTCCCAGGGACAAGTCATAGAACTCTCTAGGCCTTCTGTGTGCTAAATGAAGGGGTTGGATGGAACCAGAGTTCCTCTGGCTGCATTCCATGCCTGAAGCCTTCCTGGTTGTTGTAGGCCACCGTGGCCTCCATGGAAGATGAAGATGGCCAGGCTCCTGTATCCATGAGGTTGTTCAAGAAAGAATACTGGAGTGGGACCTTGATCTTGAACTCCCAAGCTCCAGAATCATGAGAAATAAAGTTTGGCTGTTTAAATTTAAAAAAAAGAAGAAGAATATTGGAGTGGGTTGCCATTTCCTTCTCCAGGGGATCTTCCCAACCCAGGGGTTGAACACCCATCTCCTGCATCTTCTGCATTGGCAGGATTCTTTACCACTGAGCCACCTGGGAAGCCCCTCATACACCTTAAGTTTACATAATATCTCAAATCTAGAAAGTCCATTGAAATGGAGAGTCATTAAAAATTATAAAGACAGGAACATTTTATATTAAAATTTTAAAATGTACATACATGCTCCAATATTTTAATGTTGGGCTAAGGCCTTATATTATTCTGATGGGTGGGGCCTGCTCAGTAAATCTTTAATCCAACTTTCTGGTGATGGGCGGGGCTGTGTTCCCTCCCTGTTGTTTGACCTGAGACCAAACTATGGTGGAGGTAAGGAAGATAATAGTGACCTCCTTCAAAAGGTCCTGTGCACACATTGCCACACTCAGTACCCCGACCCTGAGGCAGGCCATCTCTGACCCACACCTCTGTAGGAGACCCCTGGTCATTTACAGGCAAGTCTGGGTCAGTTTCTTGTGGGGTCACTGCTCCTTTCTCCTGGGTCCTGATGTGCACAAGGTTTTGTTTGTGCCTTCCAAGAGTCTGTTTCCCCGGTCCTGTGTAAGTTCTGTAATCAAATTCCACTGGCCTCCAAAGTCAAATTCTCTAGGAGCTCTCAGTCCCTTTGTCAGAGCCCCAGGTTGGGAAATCTGTTATGGGTCCCAGAACTTTCTTAACAGTGTGAGAATTTCTTTAGTATAATTGTTCTGCAGTGTGGGTCATCTGCTCAGCCACTCTATGGTGGGGTTGATGGTGACCTCTTCCAAGAGGGCTTATGTCACAGGCTATGTTACCAGGTAGCTGCACCCAGACCCCTGCCCCTGTGGCAGGCCACTGCCGTCTCGTCCCTCCACAAGAGACTCAAACACAGGTCTGACTCAGTCTCCGTGGGGTCTCTGGGTCTTGGAGCGTACAAGGTTTTGTTTGAGCCCTCCGAGCGTCTCTGGTGGGTATGGGTTTCATTCTAAACATGATTTTGCCCTTCCTACCATCTTACTTGGGCTTCTCCTTTGTCCTTGGACATGGGGTATCCTTTTTTGGTGGAGAATGCCAGCTGCAGCAAGCTGGGGAGCACCACAAGGGGCAGCAGCCACAGCCACACGGTGCCGGTCAAGTGGGCTTTAGGAATGTGAAGTCAAGTGGGCTTTAAGAAGCATCACCACGAACAAAACTAGTGGAGGTGATGGAATTCCAGTTGAGCTTTTTCAACTTCTAAAAGATGATGCTGTGAAAGTGCTGCACTCAATATGCCAGCAAATTTGGAAAACTCAGCAGTTGGCCACAGGACTGGAAAAGATCCATTTTCATTCCAATCCCAAAGAAATTCCAATCCTAATGTCAAATAAAGTTCAAACTACCACACAATTGCACTCATCTCCAATGCTGGCAAAGTAATGCTCAAAATTCTCCAAGCCAAACTTCAACAGTACATGAACTGTGAATTTCCAGATGCTCAAGCTGGATTTAGAAAAGGCAGAGGAATCAGAGATCAAATTGCCAACATCTGCTGGATCATAGAAAAAGCAAGAGAGTTCCAGAAAAACATCTACTTCTGCTTTATTGATTATGCCAAAGCCTTTGATTGTGTAGATCACAACAAACTGTGGAAAATTCTTCAAGAGATGGAAATATCAGACCACCTTACTTGCCTCCTGAGAAGTCTGTATGCAGATCAAGAAGCAACAGTTAGAACTGGACATGGAACAACAGATTGGTTCCAAATTGGGAAAGAAGTAAATCTAGGCTGTTTATTGCCACCCTGCTTATTTAACTTATATGCAGAGTACATCATGCAAAATGCAAGGCTGGATGAAGCACAAGTTGAAATCAAGATTGCCAGGAGAAATATCAATAACCTCAGATAGGCAGATGACACCACCCTTATGGCAGAAAGTGAAGAAATGAAGAGCCTCTTGATGAGGAAGAAAGAGGAGAGTGAAAAAGTTGACTTAAAATGCAACGTTCAAAAAACTAAGATCATGGCATCTGGTCCCATTACTCCATGGCAAATAGATGGAGAAACAATGCAAGCATTGATAGACTTTATTTTGGGGGGCTCCAAAATCACTGCAGATGGTGACTGTAGCCATGAAATTAAAACACACTTGCTCCTTGGAAGAAAAGTTATGACCAACATAGACAACATATGAAAAAGCAGAGACGTTACTTTGCCAACAAAGGTCCATCTAGTCAAAACTATGCTTTTTCCAGTAGTCATGTATGGATGTGAGAGTTAGACTATAAAGAAAGCTGAGCACCGAAGAACTGAGGCTTTTGAACTCTGGTGGTGAAGAAGACTCTTGAGAGTCCCTTCGACTGCAAGGAGATCCAACCAGTCAATCCTAAAGGAAATCAGTCCTGAATATTCATTGGACGGACTGATGCTGAAGCTGAAACTCCAATACTTTGGCCACCTGATGCTAAGAACTGACCCATTGAAAAAGATCCTGATGCTGGGAAAGATTGAAGGCAGAAGGAGAAGCGGATGACAGAGGATGACATGGTTGGATGGCATCACCAACTCAATGGACATGAATTTGAGCGAGCTCTGGGAGTTGGTGATGGACACGAAAGCTGGGCATGCTGCAGTCCGTGGGGTCGCAAAGAGTTGGACATGACTGAGCAACTGAACTGAACTGAACTAAGGCCTTATTTTATTTTTTTTATCAGTCCTGAATATTCATTGGACGGACTGATGCTGAAGCTGAAACTCCAATACTTTGGCCACCTGATGCTAAGAACTGACCCATTGAAAAAGATCCTGATGCTGGGAAAGATTGAAGGCAGAAGGAGAAGCGGATGACAGAGGATGACATGGTTGGATGGCATCACCAACTCAATGGACATGAATTTGAGCGAGCTCTGGGAGTTGGTGATGGACACGAAAGCTGGGCATGCTGCAGTCCGTGGGGTCGCAAAGAGTTGGACATGACTGAGCAACTGAACTGAACTGAACTAAGGCCTTATTTTATTTTTTTTAAATGCAGAGCCACTCACTGGTGTTCTAAGTTTTTGTTGTTGCTGTTTTGCTTCAATAGTAAACATAACCCATTAACTATGATTTCCAGATTTGACTTCTTGAAAGCCAAACAAGTTTAAGGCACTTGCAAAGCAATCTCACCATGGTATCCCCTGAGATTTTTATTCTTTTTCCCAATCTTTTATGCTTGTCTCATACCCTGATGCTTCAGCTGGTAAAGAATCCACCTGCAATGTGGGAAACCTGGGTTCGAACCCTGGGTTGGGAAGATCCCTTGGAGAAGGGAATCTTACCTACTCCATTATTCTGGCCTGGAGAATTCCATGGAGTCGGACACAACCGAACGACTTTCACTTTCACTTTTTACTTTCACTCACACTAACTTTAACAGCAATTTTTTTTTTTTTTTGCAACTGCCTTTGTTTAGCCTTTACCAAAGCATTTGGCTTAAATTTCATTACAAAAAAAACAAACAAACTACATCTCTCTCTTTTCTCACATATATTTCATCAGTTTACAAAATTTTTAACTCAATAAAGCAATTAGAATAAAGGAGGTGGGAGAGGATAAAAATCAGGCAAAATGAAACAAAGATTTTAAAAGTCAGGATAGTGGCATCCCTGAGGAGGGATGACAGGGGACAAAAGTGGTACTTCTGGGTGCTGGTTACATTTTGATTCTTAATCCTGGTCACAGCTTGGGTAAGTCTATAAATGTTCACTGAACTAGACACATGGCATGTATATTTCCTGTACCTTTGATATACTCCAATAAAAAGTCCTAAAAAGAAGAAAAGGGAATGAGTTGTTCTGGTGTCTGGCTGTAAATCTGGGCTTCCAGCATCCTGATTCCTCACCATTTGCTGCTGCTGCTGCTAAGTCGTTTCAGTCGTATCGGACTCTATGCAACCCTATAGACGGCAGCCCACCAGGCTCCCCTGTCCCTGGGATTCTCCAGGCAAGAGCACTGGAGTGGGTTGCCATTCCTTCTCCAATGCATGAAAGTGAGAAGTGAAAGGGAAGTCGCTCAGTCATGTCCGACCCTCAGCGACCCCATGGACTGCAGCCTTCCAGGTTCCTCCGTCCATGGGATTTTCCAGGCAAGAGTACTGGAGTGGGGTGCCATTGCCTTCTCCGCACCATTTGCTACTTAGCTTTAATAAGGAGTCATCACTGCATTTGGGTCATCTGACCTACCCCAGACCACAGAGGTCCTGGTTCCTATGCCGGGTCCCTCTGCAGCCACTGCTTTCTGAAAGCCTTCCACTCCCTGCCTGCCAGTCTCCAGAATTTACTTCCTTCTCCTTCTGGTAAGCAGCAACTTCCTCTCTGATGTCTAACTCCTGTAATTCAGGGGCAGGACACCTCTCATGCCACAATAACTTTTGTTTGATCACCAGAAGAAAGCTTTCCCCGGGAGAGTTGACTATGTCTCTAGGAATAAAGAGTCCTGTTTCCACGACCATTTCTCCTGCCCCAGCACAGGAGTCAATTCAATGAGAGCCACAGGGTGTAAAGCTGTGTCCTCAAGCCCAGCTCGGCCACTTACCAGCTGGGTCGCTGTGGACAAGTTACTTAAATTCTCTGTGCCTTAGTCTCCAAATTAAAAAACTGGCCTCCTTCATCAGGTTTGGGAAGATTAATTAAAAGAGCTCTTACATGTTAGCTGCCTAGAATGGAATCTGGAATATAGTAAGAGGACTTCAATCGTAGCAGTAAGTCATCATTTGTCCCTACCTGCAACCTGGCTTTCATTGCTCCCTCTGCCCCTTATTACATCAGAAGTGTCTGTTTACTTTTGAACCCTGATTATAGGTGACGTTCATGTTCTTCCATTAAAAAAAAGCTCCCAGGGGACTTCCCTGGTGGCACAGTGGATAAGAATCCACCTGCCAATGCAGGGGACGTGGGTTCGATCCCTGGTCTGGGACGATTCCACAAGTCATGGAGCAACTAAGCCCGTGTGCAACAACTACTGACCCCGAGCTCATGAGCTGCAAGTCACATGCTACAGCTACTGCAGCCCCCGTGCCCAGAGCCCATGAGAAGCCCCCACAATGAGAAGCCCGCGCAGCACAGCCAAGAGTAGCCCCTGGTCACCACAACCAAAGGAGGCCCATGGGTAGCAACGAAGACCCAGCACAACCAAAAATGATTCTGTTGTTCAGTCGCTCAGTCATGTCTGACTCTTTGCAACCCCATGGACTGCAGCACGCCAGGCTTCCCTGTCCTTCACCATCTCTTGGAGCTTGCTCAAACTCACGTCCATTGAGCCGGTAATGCCATCCAACCATCTCGCCCTCTGTCGAGATGGCTGGATGGATTATATATAAAAATAATTATATATATATATATATAATTTCTTTTAAAAAAGGAACTTCAGGGGCTGATGCAATCTGAAGATAGAGCTAAACCTCTATCTAAGTGTCCCCTGACATTCCATGCCAGTTAGAGACGTTTTATCTACACAAAGTACACAAACAACCTTCCTGAGTGGGCCACCTAACTCTACATGCTGGCATTGCTGTGTCTTAGGTCTGAGCCAGCAAGGACACCATCAAACTTCCAGAAACTCTCTGGGATAGGTAATGTGATCCTATTGTGCAAAGGTATTGAGCTTGGAGAGGCTGAGCAATTTACCCGAGCCAACATGGCAGGCAAAGAGCTGAGCTGCATTCAAGCCCAGCTTTTTCTGACTGTAAAACCCAGCCTTCCTGGGACTTCCCTGGTGGTCCAGTGGTTAAGACTCTGTGCTTCCAATGCAGAGGGCTCCAGTTCAGTCCCTGGTGTGGGGCTTGGCCAAAGTAATTATAAATTAAACGTAAAATTTTAAAACCCAGCCTTCCCATTAGGCCATGCTGTCACCTCGGGCACCAGGCATTACGTACGCACAGCAAGCAAATGAGAAGCACTATTGACTTCACATGAAATGATCTAGTAGGGGAAGTAAGATAGAGACCCACATCAGAAGTTAAACATGGGAGCTACCCTGGAGGCTCAGGGGTAAAGAATCCCCTTGCCAATACCAGGGACACAGGTTCGACCCCTGGTCCAGGAAGATTCCACATACCAGGGAGCAACTAAGCCCGTGCGCCCTAACGATTGAGCCTGCGCCCTAGAGCTTGGGCTCCACCGCAAGGGAAGCCACTGCAATGGAAAGCCCCAGCCTTGCAACTGGAGAGTAGCCCCCTTGCTGCAACCTGGGAAAAGCCAGTGCAGCAAGGAAGACCTAGCACAGCCAAAAATAAATAAAAGAAGTTAAAATCAGTACAGGCCACAGATTATTAGGTCTAAAGAAACAGGAACCCTTAGGAATTCTGTTATCAGTCAACCATCTGAGGTTGGATATTTTCTTCGTCAGAACAAAGTCCCCAGAGAACACTC
Source organism: Oreotragus oreotragus (assembly GCA_006410675.1). Taxonomy (NCBI): domain Eukaryota; kingdom Metazoa; phylum Chordata; class Mammalia; order Artiodactyla; family Bovidae; genus Oreotragus; species Oreotragus oreotragus. Next base: position 225,815 of record SJYX01007307.1, read on the forward strand.
TTTATCAAGCAGACAAAGTAACTGCAGTCAGTGGGTCCAAGGGTCATAACAGAGCTGGAAAGGATGGACAAGCCAAGAATCAGAAGTAGGGTAAAGACGGAACCAAAGTTACTCTGTGCCAGGCCCCGAGCAAAGCACTTCATATTCCTTATCCCTGCTTTGGGGGTCCCCACAAATCACTGAATCTCCTAAGATTCACTGATTTGCCAGAAGGACTCACACAATTTGGAAAAGCTGTTTTGCTCACAGTTACCATTTATTCTAGAAAACAGATACAAATTAAAATCAGCAACAGTAAACGCATGTAGGGCAGAGTGCAGGACGGAGCAGGCTTGAGCCTCAGTTGTCTTCCCCCACTGAAGCTGCACAGATAATGCTTAATTATCCCAGCAACAGTGTATGACGTGTATAGGGTGTCATCAACCAGGGATGTCACCAAGCCTTGGTGTCCAGGGTTTCACTGGTGGTCGATCGCACAGGCACGAAGAGCCAGCATGCCTCGACCTAACCTCTCAGTGTTAATCCCCGCCAGCATTCAGACTGGAACAGTGTGACCCAAGGCCTCCATCATCAATCACATCGTTAGCCTGAACAATCTGGCGTGGCCCGAGGCCCCAGATAAACAGACACTCTCAATTGATAGGATATTCCAAGTGTTTAGGGGTCATCTCCCAGGCGCCAGTCAAGGGCCAGCTTCTTTGGAACAAGGTTTGAACACTCCAAACCTGCTGAGTCAACCCTTTACTACAAGCTTCACTTCATTTTCACAGTAATCCTATATATCAGTGCTATTATCCTCACTTGATAGATGAGAAAACTGAGGCTTAGACAGTTGAACCAAATGGCAAGGTCACCTACTAGTGAACAGAGGAGCCAGGGTTATGCGCCAAGTGTGTCTGGCTTCAGAGCCCACACTCATGTGCTTTATTCTGCTGCTGCCCTGTTCATGTCCACCGGTCTCAAGAGGAACTAAATAAAGCCTGTGAGTAATTCTGTGCTCTCTGTTCCAGTGAAGAAAGAACTTGAAGCCAGGCTGGGTTCCACAGGCCTGGACTGTCCACCTGGAACAAATCTCTATCCTAGCACTCAGCACATGGCCTTGCTTATCTGTCCCTCCCATCAAACTGTGGGGGCTCCAGAGGAAGGCTGCAGCATGAGTCACTTGCCTGTGTCCCCTATACTTGGCACATGTATTATGAACACAATTATTTTCTTTTTTAAAAAAATAAAGTACATTCTCTAGTGAATTAAATAACACTTGGATGAACTTATTAGACAATGTCCCAGGATGACATTGAAAGTTTTAGGTAATTTTTCTTAATAACTGATATAATTTTTAACATAAACATAGCTTAGAGTTTCATGTCAACAAATCACAATTAGATTGATATCTTCAGAGTCTCTATCTAAGGTCTAAAGCAATTGCAAACAACTATTTTGTCATTTCCCAAGCTTACCTGATATGCTTTTGCATAGCAAACAGAATTTCATATTCTGTATTGCAGGAATAATGTCAAAATGCAGCATATTAAAAAACTATTGCCAGAGCAAACAGAGGCATCAACTGCCAGGGAAAAACAGGGATTATCAAAAGAATATCAGCTAAAGCTCTATCAAAACTAGAGCCCTCCAAAAATACTAATCCTCCAGTATTACAGTTAACTATTTGTTTAAACACATTTAATCCATCAAAGATACTGTTTTGATTGAGTCACTTGTCCTCATGAATAAACGGTAATGGGCTTGAATTTCCACTACAGTTTTTAGACTCTTTAGAGTCCAATAATGGCTAAAAAAAAAAATTTTAACTCCAGCAGAGGCTGTTTTGAAGTTTGTTTTTCACTATACATGAAAAAATAGTTTGATAAGAAGCTCAGCAATGGCAATCAAGTTTAGAGAGCAGGCTTAGGAAAGAGTATTTTAACTACTTATTAACTTTTAAAATATTGCAAACCCTTTACAAGAATCTGTTTACATAAAATGAATGCAGTAATTAGAGATTATTCTCATCTTTTCATTAAGATAAGTCCCTAAGAATCTCAGTTCTTTACTTTGTCCTAGTCCTTCATCTGGAGCACCTGGAAAACACTTTAAAACTAGAACTCAACCACCCCCAGGATTCTGCTGAAGCAGAAGAGCCCAGGAGCACACACAGGGAAACTTCACCAATGAGTGTGATGCACACCCAAGTATGGGGATAACTAAGAAGAAGGACATGGTCCCCTGGTGGCCTTTTTCATATAAAAGGGCATCCTTGGAAATACTGACTCCTTCTCTCTGTATATTCTACAATTCTAACCTAAATGAAGTGGCCTGGACGTGGTCCCCAGATAGTTATAGTTAATGAGCTTTTACTCTGTATCCTTAATCTTGCATCTCGCAGAAGTTGTTCACTTTCAATCCACCCTATCAAACGCTATACACTGAAGCCTAGGTCAAGTGTGGAAATGAAGGTCCATGGACCACATTCATCCCTTTGTTTTGGTAAATAAAGTTTTATTGGAACACAGCTATGCTCATTTATTTATATATCATCATATACTGTCAAGTTAGTCACTCAGTCATGTCCAAATCTTTGTGACCCCATGGACTGTAGCCTCACCAGGCTCTTCTGTCTACGGAATTCTCCAGGCAAGAATACTGGAGTGGGTTGCCATTTCCTTCTCTAATATAGTGCCAATGCAAAATACTAAAAAGGACATAATCTCACTCCTGTGGTTTTCCTACAAGATATGCAAAATCCAAATGGAAGCATGAGAAAACATCAAATAAATCTTTGAAGATGTCAGAGTAGCAAAAAAAAAATTTTTTTTTAATGGAAAACTATTCCAGATTAAAGGATATAAAATGACATGAGAACTTAATGCAATGGATGATTCTGGATTACTTCCTGAGCAAAAAAGAATATTACTGGGACAATTAGCAAATCTTGAATAAGATCAGTAGGTTACATAACAGTATTATTAATGTTAATTTTCTAGTTTTAATGACTTATTGCAGTTGTGTATGGCACCCCACCCCAGTACTCTTGCCTGGAAAATCCAATGGACGGAGTAGCCTGGTGGGCTGCAGTCCATGGGGTCGCTAACAGTCGGACAGACTGAGCGACTTCACTTTCACTTTTCTCTTTCATGCACTGGAGAAGGAAATGGCAACCCACTCCAGTATTCTTGCCTGGAGAATCCCAGGGATGGGGGAGCCTGGTGGGCTGCCGTCTATGGGGTCACACAGAGTCGGACACGACTGAAGCGACTTAGCAGCAGCAGCAGCAGCAGTTGTGTATGGTCATGTCCTTATTTTTTAGGAAATTCATTCTTAAGTATTAAAAGATAATGGGGCAATATATTTGCACCTCATTCTCAGAAAATAATAAAAACATGTGTATGCAGTATTATGTTGGTATTTAATAACCAAGCTTCCAACATACGTGCATATATATGTATACACAAAAGTTTAGTATAAGTTTTACTGATAAAAAAGTGTAGAGTACAATTTACCCAAAAAAAATAATTAAATATGCACTATACTTTGTTGTGGATTCTATATAGCCAGTTGATTCTCACAAAATGCTTTTGATGATTTTTGCCAATCTTTTCCACCTGTAGAAAACTGGAGGCTGGTGCTCACAATCAGCTATAGATACAGCACACACTAATCTGCATTATCATCAGTGTCTCATTACTTTCTCAAATACAGGTAAACAAGGGACTCCCTTGGTGATCCAGTAATTAAGACTCTGGCTTTTAATTCAGGGGATTCAAGTTTGATGCCTGGTCAGGGAACTAAGCTTTCACGTGCCATGTGGCAAAAAAAAAAAAAAAAAAAGGGGGAGCCTGGTGGGCTGCAGTCTATGGGGTCACACAGCGTCGGACACGACTGAAGCGACTTAGCAGCAGCAGGATAATCACATTGTCCTCCTGTTTAAACACTCAGAATGTCTTTGTCCATTGCAATGGACTTCATTTTTTTTTTAATTCTCCAGAACAATTCTTTCAAGGAAAGCTGACTCAAAAACTCAGTAGCTAAGGCAAATAAAAGATGAGCTGTGCCTGTGGAAGTGGGGTGGGGTACAGGGGTTGGTAAGAAGCCCACAGCACTGCAGACTACCTTTTTGTGTGTTCCACAGTCCCCATTCCATTGTCCCTAAAGGTTCCAGAGAGTATGATTTAAAAACCTTGGAATAAACACTCTACTTTTTAAATTTATCTTTTAATTGGAGGAAAATTGCTTAACAATGTTGGGATAGTTTCTTCTATACAATAACACAAATTAGTAGTAATTATATGTATGTCACCCTCCTCTTCAGCCTCCCCCGATCCCACCCCTCTAGGTCATCACAGAGCACCTGGCTGGGCCCCCCGTGTTACAGAGCAACTTCTTACCAGTTATCTGTTTTACATGGTAGAGCATATATGTCTATGCTACATTCTCCATTCCTTCCACTCTCTTCCCTCACTGTGTCCATAAGTCTCCATATGTACATCTCCATTCCTTCCCTACAAATAGGCTCATCAATACCATTTTATCTAGATTACATATATGCATTAGTATACAATGTCTGTTTTTCTCTTTCTGGCTTACTTCACTGTGTAGAACAGGCTCTAGGTTCATCACCTCACTAAAACAGACTCAAATTCATTCCTTTTATAGCCAAGTAATGTTCCATTGTATATATGTACCACATCTTCATTATCCATCCATCTGTTGATGGACACCTAGGTTGCTTCCATGTCCTGGCTATTGTAAACAGTGCTTCAGTGAACACTGGAGTACATGCGTCTTTTTCAATTGTGGGTTTATCAGAGTATATGGCCAGTAATGGGATTGTTGAGTCATATGGTGGTTTTATTCCACCATAAGTTTTTTAAGGAATATCCATACTGTTCTCCATAGTAGCTATGTCAATGACATTCCCCGTAACAGTGCAAGAGGGTTTTCTCCACATCTTCTCCAGCATTTATTTTATGTAGATTTTTTAATGATAACCATTCTGATTGGTAAACACTCAATTTTAAATCCCTGATTTTCATCACTCACTGCCAGCCCTTGCCCCCAAATATGCAAAGCAAACACTAAGACATGCGGAATTGCTCAGTTTTCTTTGCTTACATACTTTGTTTGCTCTGTTCCCTTTATGAAGAGCTCTGTTCTCCCTCTTGCTGTTTAGTGAAAGCCAATCCAGGATTGAAACTCCTGCTCTTTTACTCTGAGGAGTACAAGCCACACTGGTCTCTTCTTTTTTTGTATTATCATTGTGACCAGTGTGTACATATCTCTTGGCTTTCTCCATACCATCTTGTAATCATATGCATTCCCCATTCTCATCACTCCCATTGGAAATAGATCTCAAGGACGAGTCCTGTATTTTATTAATCTTTGCCTTCCAGGTGCCTGTTAAAGAATTTAAAGTAGATACTCAATAAGTCACTGCTAAATAAATTAATACATCAACACATTGATTACTTCATATTATTTGTTGTTTTGTTATACCACCTTTTCTTCATAGGCATATAATAAATCATTTGAAGACAGGGACCAATACTTATATTTTTCTTAGTTTTACTTTAATAAAATACTCTGGATTTGGATACACTAAGAAAATACTTTCTAATTGAAATAAATTACATTTCAAAAAGTTGGCACTGTGACAACAAATACATGTAGGACATTCAGCACATGGTAAGTTGTACTAATACCAAACAAACATGCATTGGAAATAAAACATTTGCTTTCTACCTCAGAGACAAGACAAATATATTTTTGGCAGTAAGAAATTAATGTTGAAAATAAATGTGGCATTTAAATGTCATAAAAATTTAAGAACTTAGAGTCTGGGAACATTAGATGTTTTTAAAGTGGCCATGCTAATTTAGAGCCCCAAGAAGCCAAAGTTAGAAAGAGCCAAGCAGAGTCATGTTGGTACCACAGACTGTAGAAAAGGTGACTTCAAAGTGTTACACAGGAAAAAAAAAAAAAGTGTTACACAGAAAGATAAGCAGGATCTCAGGCCAGAGACTCATAGAGGCAAAAGCTGCTCAAGACAACAGAGATACTCTTATAACCAAAATTCCGACCGGATGGATGGGAGAGATGTCTAAACAGGTCACATGGCAGCTCAGGGAGCAATCTGACAACTGCAGATTCTGTAAAAGTTCATACAATAGATTAAAGGAAGATAAATCACTAATGGTGAACACAGAACCTTCCAGAAAGAAGCAATACCATTTGATTGCATGCATGCTCAGTCATTTCTGATTCTTTGTGACCCACATGGACTGTAGACCACAAGGCTCCTCTATCCATGGGATTCTCCCAGCAAGAATACTAGAGTGGGTTGCCATTTTCTCCTCCAGGGGATCTTCCCAACCCAGGGATCAAATCCTTGTGAAGAAAGGTCACAGAACGTGGAGACTTGTGAGAAAAGCTAATGACAACAGGAAGTCTCTTAAAGCTATGCCTAGAGTAAGAGGAAGATGAAAAGTGTAGGAAGATCGCCTTGAAAGAGAGATATTAAAAAATGATGATAGAAAAAATAAAGCCATTTATCTCTTTTTTTCTTTTTACTTTCTCTGTCAAAAATCATTAAATTTTTAGATAGTCATATCTGACTCTTTGTGACCCCATGGACTACAGCCCTCTCGGTTCCTCTATCCATGGGATTCTCCAGGTAAGAATACTGGACTGGGTTGTCATTTCCTCTTCCAAGGGATCTAGGCAACCCAGGATTGAACCCACAGCTCTTGCATCTCCACCACTGGCAGTCAGATTCTTTACCACCGCACCACCTGGGAAGGCCATAGAAAAGGGTAAATACACTGAAGTGGACATGCGAAGTTCAGGGTAAGTGGAAAGCTGGGTGACACGAGAGTTAGTAGCACCTGGAGGTTGTCAATAGCTTTATGGCTTGTTCGAGCTACTTTACTCAGGACACCGAACGAACTTGTAATTCATATTTTGGCCATCCTTTAGGAAAGTGCTGATGGATCTAAAGAGGAAAAATATCTTCAACATGAAGAAAGGTCTATAGTAATGAACCGTAGAACTCTTTCTTTTTTTTGCCCAAGATGAATTATTTGATTCGTGTTGACACTATTTACTGAATATTTGGAAGCCTCAAAGATGAAGAAATGAATACATCAAAGAACACAATGGAGGTCTAGAAACTATCCCAGCCTATTGTAATTAAGGATTGAATTAAGTAAAATTCAACTTAATAGGGACTGAAAACTTCCACTGGATAAAAAAGAAAATGATTCCCCAAAGCAAAAGATTTAGCAAGTGTGTCCTAGAAGTGGTGACTTGACTGAAAAGCATTTAAGAGTCTGTCTTAGCTGTAAGCTCCACGTGCATCAAAAATCATGATTTAGCCGCCAAAAAAATGTTAATTCAAACTTAAGCAGCATGAATAGCAGCAAAATTCCAATAATAAAGATAATGGCTCCACTCTACTATTAAAAGTATGACCTACAATATTTTGCACATTTCTGAGAGCTATCTTTAAGATGATAAATCACTCAATGAAATACATTCAAAAAAGAGCTATCAAAGAATGTGGAAACTCAAAATCGTATTCTCTATATAATGACTGAAGGAACTGATGGCCCTTTATCTGCAGAAGGGACACATAGAAAGGGAGATTAACACAGTGTCTTGCATTTGAAAGGCTCTCAGCTCAAACTTACATTGAATGTTTCCTATGTAAATCTAAGTTTCATGAGTAAATATTAGAAGGAAACCATCTTTGACTTGGCAGGGGCTTCCCAGGTGGTTCAGTGGTTAAAAAAAAGAAAAACAAAACTGTCTGCCAATGCAGGAGATGCAAGTTCAATCCCTGGGTCAGGAAGATCCCCTGGAGAAGGAAATGGCAACCCACTTTATTATTCTTGCCTGGGAAATCCCATGGACAGAGGAGCCTGGTGGGCTACAGTCCATAGAGCCACAGAAGAGCNCAATGCAGGAGATGCAAGTTCAATCCCTGGGTCAGGAAGATCCCCTGGAGAAGGAAATGGCAACCCACTTTATTATTCTTGCCTGGGAAATCCCATGGACAGAGGAGCCTGGTGGGCTACAGTCCATAGAGCCACAGAAGAGCCAGATATGACTTAGCAACTGAAGAGCAAGTAGTTGCCAAACTTATTGATCTCAGAACATTTTGACACTCAGAAAATATTGAGGACTCCTAAGAGCTTTATCTGTGCTATATTTTTTGATAATTATATTTGAAAGTAAAAAGAGAAATTGAAAAAATATTCTTTCATTTAAAAAATAATAAACCCATTACATGTAAACATAAATAATATTTTGAATGAAAAACAACTGCTTTCTCAGACAAAAACAACTTAATAGGAAAGTGGAATTATTTTTTATTTTTTCCAAATCTTTTTAAATATCTGAGTCAATAGAAGACAGTTGGATTTCATATCTGCTTCTGCATTCAGTCTATTACAATGTCACATGTCACTGAAAATCTCCATTGTACTCCTGTGGAAAGATAAAAATTAAAAACACAAATAATGTCTCTGTATTATTATGAAAGCAGTTTTTGATCCTGAGGGCCAAGAGGATTTTAGGAACTCCCAGAATTCCCAGATGACACGTGGAGAACTGCTGGCCCAGTACAAAGAAAAATTATTAATAATTAGAATTATAAAAAATTGAAGTGTATTATCTCGTGAAACAACCAGTTCTAAGTTCCTGGTGCTATTGAAAAAAAGGCTGAATTACCACTTATCAAGAATATCATGTTTGAGGAAGGGAGTATATGCTAAACCATTGTCCCTTCTATATCCAGTGTTGCCATTCTGTGGCAATGTTAGAGACTGTTTTTTCACAGAAGCTCATTTTTAAAGGAAGTATCATTTAAAAAATACCCATGTCTATCAAGCATGTCTATATATAGGCATATATAGCCTTGAGTTGCTGGGAATGGGTGGAGAGATCTGGAGTTGGGATTCTCACACCTGTCAGAATTCCCAATGTGATGTTTCTGACAGAATCACAGTTATCTAACATCAGAGGCTCTGGCTCTTTGGTGATAAATGTTTATTTAAGGAAACTCACCTACTTTGATTCTCTAAATATTACAAATGCTTTAGTTTCACTGGAAATCTCCCTGTCTTCTACCATTTAGAAGGGTTGCCCACTAGAACAATCTAGAAAACCACTTCTCCTTCTTCTATGTGACAGGCCTTCAAATATTTGGAGACAGTAATTAAAATCACAAATTAGATGTCTTTTTAATAAACAAGTTACTTCGTGAGATAAATATGATTTTGTTGGTAGTTTAAACTGTACTCTTACAACACATGAGCAAAAAGCTACTCCAAAAAAAAGCATTTTTAATGAAACAATGACATATGCCCAGGAAGATATTGAGACTTTCTCTCCATAAAAGTGATTTTTAATAGCTTCTTTAAAGCACTATTCTGTGTTTCAAAGGAACTCTATAAATCACCCAAGTCTCCCCTTTACACGAACGATTAATTTACTAGTCAGAAGTTGACTTGTTGAAGATATTTTTTAATCTATATCAAAATAGAGTTTTCAGGCTGATTTATAGCAGATTAATCAAGACAGAATACACAGTGATTTTGTGTTTTGTGAAGTTATATTATATGAAATCTGATTCAAGTTACTGAACTGATTATTAATGAAAGAAATATGTATTATGCATCATAACCTGGAGTTGAAATCTGTTTATGTTTGAGTTGACCCATCAGTCACAAATGAACTTCTCCACCCACTTCCCACCCTAATAATAACAGAACATACTGATCAACAGCAGCCTAGATGCTCAGAGAATATGCATTCTAGCAGAGCTATGCTAATAAGCATGCACTTTCATGGATACTCAGGTAACACACAATTAAAACTTAGGGCTCTGAATAAGAAAGTACATATATGTCTAACTGAATTGGTTGGCTTTACAGCAGAAATGAACACAACATTGTAAATCAAATATACTTAATCGAGCCTAGGACTCTACATCCACTCCCAAAAATGGAAGAGGAAGGGGAAGAATAATTAGTTGCTGGTTGCTTGGACCACATCTCAATTGCTAGCTGCTCTCTGGTAAATTTTCATCCTCTTGTTTTATCTAACAACTTTCTCGTGGTTTTCTACTAAGTAAAGAAACTAAACTTGGGGTCCTTTATAATAACAATATAGAACAAACCCAGTCTTTCAAAAAGGAAATGTCTCTTTTTTCCAAACTTGAACTGGTGCTTGTGTTGTTTGAAGTTCTGAATACGAAGAACATACCAGAAAGGAGACATTTCCAATCTCCTTTTTCTCTTTTCCTGTCAGCACAAAGGGCAGAGTGAAATGACTACAGACTGCTACTTGCCTAAACTTAGAACAGCCTCCACTTGAGAACTAAGTGAATTCATCTCTTCCAATCATTGCTGTAAATAATACCTACTTTCCTGCCCATAAACCACTAACATCCTTTTGTTTTCTATAAGGTAGGACCTTAATCCTCCCATGGTCAACTTTTCCACTGACCATAGAAGCCTCCCCCCAACTTCCTTATTTTTTGACTCACGTAAAATTTACATATGGTCAACTGCAAAGATCGTTAAGAGTACAATTTGATTTGTTTTGATAAATGTATTCATTGTATAACCATTATCCCAATGGAGACACAGATCATTTTTATCCCCCAAGAATGTTCCTTCGTGTCTCCTTTCAATCAATCATTCCCTTGTAGCTTTGCTCGTTCATGTAACAGAACATATGTTATCACGGCAGGCTCCTTTCACTCAACACAATATTTTTGAGTTTCATCCATGTTGTTGAATTATTTCATTGCATGAATGTCTTACAGTTACCTATTCTCCTACTTGTGGGCATTTGGATTGCTTCAGTTTGGAGCTATTGTGAATAAAGCTGTTATTAACTGTTCTGTACAAGTCTTTTCTTGCAGAGGTAACTCTCCATTTCTCTTGTATAAGTAACTAGGAGTGGTGTTGCTAGGTCATAGGGCAGATCTAAGTTTACCTTCACAAGAAACTCTAGTTTGAATGAGAGTGTCAAGGGCTTTACATTTGATTTGGTGTTAGGATCCATCCTCCTTTTGTCATTGTTAGTTTCAATTAAATCAAATTTCTTACATTAAATCATTAACATTTTTTAATCATCACTACTCATATAAAAAACAATGTTTTGACATTCCTACCAGTTTGTCAAAGTGGGTTTTATAGGTTCTACCAGGAATATATGAGCGTTTTACCCTACACACAGTAGTACCAACCCTTCCCACCCATCAATCCCTACACACATGCTTTTTTAGAGGCTAGTTTTCAATTAGATCAAGTTTCTTGCAATATGTCACTTAAAATGTTTCATCAGCTTTTATTACCTAAAAAGATGTCAAATAAAACATTCCCAAAGGGGTATAAATCGTGATTCTGCTATGGATAGAATTTTAAAACTGACTCTTTGATATAATCTGCTCAAAGCCTAATTTTTACAGAACAGGAACCTGAGATATAAGAATTTAAAGAACTTTCCAAAGGAAACGCACCTAATAGAGGCAGAATTAGAACCCTCTCTTCATCCTGACAACCTTATGACAATTCAACATTGACCTTTATTTTTGGTTCAGATAAAGGCTGACATTCTACTTTAAGGGGCAAATTTAAGTTCAAATTATCTGTCTATGACTTTCTTCTCTGAAATCTAGTATCAAACAGTCATCATAACTCTTTACTTTCATGCTATTAGTAACATCCTGTATTTATTTAATCGGACTTAAATTGACATTATACCCTCGATCAACCTTACAAGTTGAGAATGATCATTTCCCCATATTTTTAAAAAGGGGAAATAAAATATAAAAATTAAGCAATGTCCAAGATCAATGAGGCAAAATTCAGGCTTCCTAACTCAGAAGCTAACCACCAAAGTAGGCTGTTCTCTTTGCACAGGATTCACTAAATGTTACATGTTCACTATTTTTTATGTGTATTGTTGTGTTAGATTTTTGAAAATGTAAAATTGACTCAACTTTTTACCATGGCACATTTATTCCTGGAGAGCTTTCACATGGAATGGTTATTAGTGTGAAGGAGATATGCCACAAATTGCTTTTTAATCACACTGCTCTGGATGCCCAGGCAGAGCAAGGCTGCCCTAAGCGCGCCCCTCTCCAGATGACCTCACCTCAGGATTTTTTGAGTGCTTTTTTTTTTTTCTGTGGTGGTGTTAACCAAGCAAGCAAAGGGATGGATTTTTTTCAGAGATCAGTGTCAAAATCTATCATTTTAAAAAGTTGAAAAATCAGTTTTTCAAATCGCCTGTAACATAAAGAACACTCGATTTGCTATAGATCAAAAAGTTTAATACACTTCAGATGTATTGGATCTACAGAAAAAAATGTAAGAAATAAGGAAAGTTAACATTTTCTAATAGCAAAGTCTGAAGAGCCTTTAGGAGGGAGTGAGGATTTATTTTTATGTTATAGAACACTGGGTGGTTTGAAAAATCCAGTTTATTGCATTATATCATTTTTCTAACATGTGTCTCTTTACATGCATTTTCCTCTGACATCAAACATTTTTTAACACCACTATTTGGGACAGTGTTTATAAACAACTATGTTTACTTGGAAATGGAAAAAAATGAGTGTCTTTTATCTCAGGTATTCAAGCCACTTTGTACAACGTCTATCAACAGAAGCTAAAAATCTATCGTTTGGTTAATATCTGAGTATGCAGGAGTAAAATCATCAACCCACAGCATCTGGGTGCTATGTATTAAATCTAGAGCAGGCATTAGTCTATCAGATATGCAACTATTTATACCCTCATTGGCTAAGTAAACTGTTCTACTCTGCAGAAATGATAGGTTTATTCTGAAATACTATAAGTGACTCCCTTTCCTAATAATGGCTTTTCTTTTGCTGAAATTCACACTTCTAGTTTGAATTTGTCTAAAATTTCCAATACAAAAAGTAGCAGAAATCCTTATATAACTCTGGAAAAAAGAAGTTAGATCAGTATACATCAAAAAATTGGCTAGACCAAACACACACACAAAAAAATTACTGCAATTTTGATCTTCAGTTTTTAAATATACATATGAAGAAAATTTCAGAAAAATATAATATTCATTTTAAAAACATTTTAAGAAGCAAATTTGTTGGAGTTGGAGTGTTAATGAAGAAGGATTTAAGGCTTTGCTTTTAAGAAAGTGCCATACTAAATTTAAATACTTGCTTTAAATCAGGGCTTTTTTTCTAATTTCATGTAATTACAAATACATGAAAAGAGTAAAGAGTCAAATGGTAAAGAGTCAAATACATGTATCTTTGTATGCACCTTTGATTTTGTTTCTTTAGGATGGAGTCCCATAGTGTAATTGTGATTCAAGGATATCAATCATTTAAAAAATCTTGATGCTCACCGATAGTTTTTCAATCTCTATGAACCCCAGTTTCTTATCCTGTAGGATGGGATAAATAAGACATACCTTGCAAGATCATTAGGAAGACTAGGGACAAAAGATATCGAAAATTATTATGTGCTGTAATGATTTTCTACTTTTTCCAAAAGTATAAATTTATCTCTAGCAAAGATACTGATCAATTTCCTAGATGAATTTTACTTTTTCATTTTGAAATATGTTCCTTATCATCTTCTCAAAGTCAGAAATCATCTATATTTGGACACTATGTTAAGGGCAGAAAGATTTATAAATACCAATAGTGTTAGGAACTTTATACATATTTTCTCCTGTATCGTCACCTGTATGTCTCTTGTAACTTTATGAAGGCTGGTGTTAATATCACAATTTACAGATGAAGAAATCAGACCTCAAAGAGGTGGACCCTAAGTATCCCAGCTATAAGGCAGTTCTGCCCCACTCTAGCCTGTGCTTCTCCCTGAGCTAAGACATTCATCATACACTGTGCAACAGGAAGGAAAGATTGTTTAAATAGGTCATAAATGTCATCATGAAGATGACATTTGAATTATATCAAGCCAAGAAGAAGACAACTCAAAGAACAAACAGCAAGAACAAAATCCTTATGGTGAAAAATTATGTTGGTTCACGGAACAGCTGCCTTGTGCCAACCACTGTCCCAGAAGACAGGAAAATGTAGATAAACACGCCACTATCAGCAAGAAGTTCATGAGCAGGTAAGACAGACAAATAGGTAAGTTACTGAACTGATATGGTAACTCTTGTGTCAGAGCTATGCCTAGAATGTCATAAGGCTTGGATGATGGATACATAACCCAGTTCAAGAGTAAATGGACAGCCTACGTTGAGACTTGAAGAAGGAGTAACCACAAGCTAAGCCAAGAAGCATGCAAGTGAGAGCATTCCATGTAAAAGAAGTGCCATGTGCAAAGTTATGAAGGTGAAAGAGACCATGAGCCACCCTCCAAGGTGCTGGAGGTTCAGAATCCCTGGAGGACAGATGGCTTTAAGGAGATAGTGTGAAATGATGGTGGCCTGTTGGCAGAGTCAGATTGCTATGGTTCTTTTGTGCTATGGTGAAGTGAGTGAAAGTTGCTCAGTTGTGTCTGACTTTTTGTGACTCCACAGACTATACAGTCCATGGAATTCTCCAGGCAGAATACTGGAGTGGGTAGCCTTTCCCTTCTCCAGGGGATCTTCCCAACCCAGCGATTGAACCCAGGTCTTCTGCACTGCAGGCAGATTCTTTATCAGCTATATTAGGGGCTTGAATTCCATACTGAAAATGAGTTGTTCTTTCATATATACTGGGCTTCCCTGATGGCNGAATACTGGAGTGGGTAGCCTTTCCCTTCTCCAGGGGATCTTCCCAACCCAGCGATTGAACCCAGGTCTTCTGCACTGCAGGCAGATTCTTTATCAGCTATATTAGGGGCTTGAATTCCATACTGAAAATGAGTTGTTCTTTCATATATACTGGGCTTCCCTGATGGCTCAGATGATAAAGAATTCACCTGCATTGTGGGAGATCCAGGTTCAATCCCTGGCTTGGGAAAAGCCCTTGGAGAAGGGAATGGCTACCCATGCCAGTAGTCTTTTGTATATATTATTGAACACTTCTGTCATGATTACTACCACCACTACCATGATTAGTCCCATATAATGGCAAGTAATGTCTAACATTTATGCTTCATATGAATAATCTAACTTAATAATCCTAAAAACAATATGATGAGCTGAAGACCATTATTATTATGTGTCAATCATGGCGTTAGTCTCTTTGGACAGAAAAGTGAGCAAGAAGTCATGAATGTAAATAGAGAAGGGCATTTGTAGATTTGCATATTCAATGATCATTTTAGCAGGGATTTGGAGGATGGCATTGAAAAGTCTATCTGGCAAGATGAAACTGGTTATGAAATATCCACCATGTCAGGTAAGACACTATGAAGGCTGGTTTTCAGGCAGAAGTGGTAGGACTTAAGAAGAGGGAATAGATTTGAGAGCTACTTGAAAGCAATTTGGTTACCAATTAGATATGGAGGATGACATATGGGGAGGAATCTAAAGTATCAAGCAGGTTCTGGCATTAGCTTCTGTGGAGAGACAAGCCTGTTCTCCAAAACAGGCCAACTTCATACAGGAAGGTAATATGTTTACACTAGAAATGCAGATTTCAGCGTCATCATTTAGAGGGAGCATGTTTACAGCCATGGACATGTATGAAGTTATAAATGTGGAAAGAGCAGTAGGAGGGATGATGAATTCCATTAAAGGAGCCATTAGTCAATAATTGGGAGTGCTGGTATGTGAATGGCTGGAGTTCTAAAGCTGAAGGGCAACAATGTATATTTGGAGTTATCCATATATAAGTGAAAGTTGAACCTGTAAATGGAAATGAACTTCCTAAACAAAAGATTATTACTAGAGAGGTGAGATGAAGACAGAATTAAGGAAAATATCTACATAGACTGTTTGTAAAGATTAACGCCATTTTAATGAAGATATAATAAAGACTCTTCCAAATATTAAAAAAAGATGAAAAGAATATAGCTTTTTGTTGATCTAATTATACTCAGACTCAGTTCTCTTTCAGGTCACAATGTCCAAAAGCAAGAGACCCAACTATAACTAAATGCCATAACCTTGGCCTTCAGTTCAGTTCAGTTCAGTTCAGTCACTCAGTTGTGTCCAACTCTTTGTTACCCCATGGACTGCAGCATGCCAGGATTCCCCATCTATCATCAACTCTTGGAGCCTACTCAAACTCATATTCATCACGTCAGTGATGCTATCCAACCATCTCATCCTCTGTCATCCCCTTCTCCAGCCTTCAGTCTTTCTCAGCATCAGGGTCTTTGCCAATGAGTCAGTTCTTCGCATCAGTGGCCAAAGGATTGGGGTTTCAGCTTTAGCATCAGTCCTTCCAATGAATATTCAGGACTGATTTCTTTTAGGATGGACTGGTTGGATCTCCTTGCAATCCAAGAGACTCTCAAGAGTCTTCTCCAATACCACAGTTCAAAAGCATCAATTCTTCAGTGCTTAGCTTTCTTTACAGTCCAACTCTCACATCCATATATGTGGATGGAAAAACTATACCTTTGATTAGACGGACCTTTGTTGGCAAAGTAATGTCTCTGCTTTTTAATATGCTGTCTAGGTTGGTCGTAGCTTTTCTTCCAAGGAGCAAGCGCCTTGGAAAAGAGTAAATATAATTGATGAGTGTGGCGAATCAAACTCCTGGACTTCTAACCAAAATTTGCTAACCAACTATGGACTCCCTTTCTAAACTCACCTCAAATTTCTTAATCAAAATATTCATTTTTTGGATTCTTTTTGATATGCAAAGCAACTAGTTAAAGCTTTTAATTGACATTTTCAAGAACAAGTCATTGAATTTCAACTTGATGTTTCCAAATTGAACTGATATGTTAAAAATTAATCCCGTGGAAACCAGAAAAGCAGTCTCACATGTTACAGGGAGAAAAGACAATCTCAGCTTCACTTAGACTGAGAAAAAATTTTTTTCTATCAGAAATTTATCCTTTTTAAGGAGAGATAATGGTTTAGAGACCATTTCCACAATTGCTTCTAATGCTATTATTGTCTAAGAAATAATATACCAAGACACTCCTGGTTGCTCTGTTAGCCACGCTTTCTTAACACACTACCCTATCAAGGGAAAATGTTTAGTGTTCTTCAATTCATAAAGAAATAAACTTCTAACTTGTTGAAGGTGAAACCAAATATATATATATATATATATATATATATATATAACAATACTTATGCTGCTATATAAACAATCTTTTTTTTTTATACTTTAGAGCAAAAGTACTGTATGGAGATAGTAATCAGCTGTAATTATTGCTTTTGAAAACTCAAGCTTTAAATCCCATGGAATACTTTAAAAATAAATGCAGGAAGCTTCATAAAATACATTTTCTCAATTCAACAAAGAAAAAAAAAAACAAACCAGTTAGGACACTCAAGTGTTATTTGCAGCAATCATGATAAGTCAATTTTGGCTTAAACCATGATTGTTATAAACACTCACAAAACATATTATTTACCAGATGGCAATCTTACTCAAGCAAACACATAAAACTTATGTTTCATTATTATCAAATAAGGGTGAACTTGCCAGTGGGATAACCTCCAGTAGTTAAACAAACACATCTCCANAAAAAAAAAAATCAAACCAGTTAGGACACTCAAGTGTTATTTGCAGCAATCATGATAAGTCAATTTTGGCTTAAACCATGATTGTTATAAACACTCACAAAACATATTATTTACCAGATGGCAATCTTACTCAAGCAAACACATAAAACTTATGTTTCATTATTATCAAATAAGGGTGAACTTGCCAGTGGGATAACCTCCAGTAGTTAAACAAACACATCTCCATGAAACGAATGCCATGGTTTCCATCATCGGATAAGTATATAGCATAAATGAACTATTTTAATATTTAGCAGCACTAGCTTATATTTAAGAAACAAAGCTTGCAACAGAATACACACATGCAAGATGAGCTATACTTGTCTGCACCAGGACTTGTGCTCTCACTTTATTAGCAAAAAAGTTGGTGAATTTTCGTGTTGAAAGGAGTAGCTTGAAATTATAACCTAAGCTAAAATACCTGTATTAAATAAGTATTAGTTTATATTAGGAAATGCATAAAATAACTCTAATACTATCTTGTTAGTGCAGCCTCTATCAAATATAATATAAGAATCTATCAGGATCTAACATCCACAGAATGTACACTATGAGTGTTATATTTTATAACAATCACAGAAAAATGGCAGGATTCTAGAAGTCTATGTGTGATAAACATCAGATTATCACATCAGTATGTATGTATAAGTATGCTAGCCCGATTGGAAAGTGACCCTTTTTGTAAATGGAAATGTTTTTTAAGAAGATCATAGAAATGTAAAAATGGTTTCAAAATTGGTTGTTTTAAATTGCATTTTAACAATTAAAATAGAATGAGGATTGAGGAGCTTCTTCAAGAGCTTATTTATTTGTTTCCTGGCCACAGCAGTACTCTCAAACAAGCTGTCACTCAGAAGCTCCATTGCAAAATGAGGCATCAAGACCTTGTACAAGTGTGATGGGGACCCTGAGATATTATAGCACTGAGAATCGTGGAAATAACCAGAAATTGAGACCATGGATAGAAACATCAGGACTGTGTGAGAAGCAGAAAGGGTAGCTCTTGTCTCCTCACCTTCTTGGGTCCTCCAAAAGCAGAACACAGGCAATGTGGACTGAAATATCTTTAGAGTGCTTATATTCAAGAAGACGATAAAAAGTCCTCATTGCCTCTCTCTGGGCTACCTCATTTACTGCAGTACCAATTTCTGGGTTTGACTTTCCATCTGAATTATTCGCTGTAGCAGAAGTTGGTCCTTTTTCAGCATTCTAAATGCAAGCACAATTCTTACATATAAAAACAACAGAAGTAAAGAAACAAATTCTGATATTGGACAAGTCAAATGGATATATTAAATTAGAAAAGAAATCTGAAGACTTTCCTCATCCTCAAATTGCTCTCTAAAGCTAATAGTTAAGGTCAGGGACTTCTCATTGGATGATGCCAAGATGAAAGATACTCTTCCCAGAGGACGAGGCAGGCACTTCCCCTGGCAGAACACTTCGCCCTTGAAGGACAGATTGCCTATAGGTTGCAACTTTCTTGAGGTTCCTAGTCTTTCTCACTATTACATTCTGAATTGCACCTAAAACACTGAAGACTTGCAATGAATATTGGTTTGTGACAGACAAAATGGATCACTTACACTGTATTTCAGTACCAAAAACTTCAATGCACTCAAGCAGGGTCATTTCATCATGACCAAGGAGCCGGAGAAAAGACAATGATAGAAAGAGAACCTTTTTGACAGCCGTATCTTCATGAGTGCTCTCCCAACTTGAACCAAAATTGAACTTGGTTCTATAAACAACAATAAAAAGGGCATGTCTTTTTACTCCTTCTAATACTCTAATACTACATTTACTTCGGGTGCACTTTTCTTTATAAAGTCTATAATACTCCTTTTTTGCTGTGTGGGAAAACAAACAAAAACAAAAAAACCCAGGCAGGACATGTGGAAACTCATTCAAAGACCAATTTTTAAGTGACTATTTAAAATATATAATTGAAATGTGGGCCTCTGTTAGCCCTTCTTCTTTTCCCCCAAATTAAATGCGGGTGGAAATATGTATACAACCGATAACCCAACCATAGCATCTAATAAAGACTTTTATTATTCACTGGTATTATAAACATATTTCCTTTGCATAATTAGGGTAGCTTCATTATAAGATCATTTGGAAAACTATCTCCCATAATTCCTACACCCTTATTACAGTCCCTCTCGGTTCTTCCACTCTTCCTATAAGTGATGAAAATGTTAAGACGAGGAAGGAGCTTTCAGCCCTCACGAATCAGCCTACCACCAGTCACAGCACTGCCCTCCTCCTAGCGACAGGGTGGTAGGAAATTCTCTTTTAGATAAACACCAGAAGATGTGCTTTTCAATGAGCCATCTTCAGATAAATGCCCAAGAAGTGCAATTATTTCAACAATTCTAACAGAATTTTCTCAATTGCAAAGACTTATATTCCTTATCAAAATGTGAAAAAAAACCCATCATTTTATGGCTACAGAGAAAGAGAAATTGAACTTCTTTCCCTACATGCTTTCCTCCCTTGTAGACAGAAGGAACAGCATTTCTCTGTTAATGCAGCCTGAAAGTCTACAATACACTGGGATAGGTTCTCACAGTAGACCACCGGGAAATACCATCTATATACCTCTGTACCACTAGTTCTCATATACACCCCTTGGTGCCCCTGGTTGATAATGTGATATTTCCCTAGATAAGCAAAGGCACAGAGCCATGACCCATCTAAGCAGAAGGACAGCATGCCAATATAAGTTCCAATCTGCCATGAAGGCAGGGTACAACAGCCATTCTTCAGCAGCAAATTCAAGGTTAGAGAGCTCTGGGAGTCAGAATCTGAGGGCTCTCTCTGAACTTTGGCAAGAGCTTCCCTGTTGCAAGAGCACGAAATTCACTGGTGCTCAAAAAAGTCCGAGGGTGGAAAGTTCTTCCCTCTTTCCTCTCTCCATCTGTGAAAGGGGAATACATGGGAATCAGTGTTAGATTCAGACTCTAATCTCATCCCTGCCATTTCACAGCAGGTCAGTTTCACTGAACTTCAACTTACCCCACCTGAGAAATGGGGACAATATTCATACTCACTTCATGGGAACTCTTGAGGATACTGTATACTTTTACCATTGAGAACACAATTATGATTTATTAATGTCAGCACTATAGGGTAGGGCTATTGTTTTCTTGATACATTTAGAACTAGAAAAATCAGAAAAATAATTCCTACTGATTTCATAACATGCATAGAAATATAAAGCTGAAAAACCGGCCACGTAATTAAGTGGCTCTACGGTCTCTAATTTTTAGAGTACAATACAATATTGTAACTCTTTACTTTTATTAACTGCCAATATCAGTCTGCAAACCCATTTTCTCAATACTCTGCAACAAAAAGGATGGGATTTTTTTTTTCCTTAGATGCACAGATGCAGTTTCATCTACATGCATGCATTTTCAGAAGCATTATTTAAGCCATAGTGCATATAATGAACAAACTGTAATCATATCTTTGTCCCAACTCAATTACAAAATGAACTCATAACTTAGAACCCTGCAATAAATATCTATTTCCAATTTTAGGCTGATCATTAAATATGGTTCACACCAGGAATCTGTTAAATGAAAGAATGTTAAAATTCACTTATATCACTTAGAGCATATTGATTCTGATGACTATTAATCCACATAAAACAAGTGAGACATCTACAGAGACAATAATCTTTCAGGAAAATTCCACTCAACTCTCATGAATTCCTGGCTGTGCTCCCTGTAGTTCTGCGTATCCTCTCTCCCGCTTTCTCTCCCTCTCTCCCCAGCATCCCCCTCCCATGCGTGCCTTTACTTCTTCCTCAGCAACACCCCTTCTTTTCTTCTTGGACATTGGTGTTCATTTCCTTTCACCATCCTCTTATCCACTAAACTTTACTCTCTGGGAAAGAAGTGGAATAAACGACTCATATACAGATATGATTAGTGAAAAAGCTCCAAAAATTAGAAGTCCCAAGGGCAATGGCATTTTAATGGACAATATTCATGAACCTCATAAAATTCTCCTTTATCTACAAACCCCTGAAAAAGAAATACTAGTTTTGAGATGTTAGCAGCTCTGTTATTTTCACCAAATGAGTCATTATTTGCAACTCTACTTTTTATCTGTGAAATAAGACTGAGTGCTATAGAGTTTTGAATAGTCAACCATCCTTTAAACCAAAAAAAAAAAAATAGTAAAGTCACATGGTTTAACTCAATAGCTTGGAGGTTATAAACATAAATAGTTTGAAAGGTTCATCAGATTAGCATAAATGCATCAAGGAGGAGTTTTGAGAAAATCAGGGAGTACTGGGGTCTATAGGAACCTGAGAACACATGCCTCCTTGGAAGAGATTTAGACTGAAAACAAACAAACAAACTAGCAAAGATCACTATGTCAGTCAAACTAAAGGATGCTGAGGTGAAGGCTGGTGGAGCCCCAGTGTGAGAAGGTAAAACGAGATGATTACAGAGTCTCTCCAGCTCCAGCCTTCTGTGAGCCCTAAAGTTCTTCTGGCTTGTGAAGATAAGGTCTTAAAAATATTAACTTCACTCTTCTGCCACCATTGAGGCATCACTGAGGAGCTATATTATAAGGCAATAGCTGCAACAAGCAACATGTGGCTGTTAGCCAGGCAAATACAAGCCCTTGGACAAGAACTACCACGATAAAGAAACTAGAAAGCAAGAAAACAAGTCAGTATGAATGAAAAAGGAAAGTCAATAAACTGCTGAGTTTTCCCCATGACAAATACAAAAGCCATGCAAGTCTGCTTTACCTTCTCCATTCCAGAAAAGGACACTCTCATCATTAGTCATGAAAAAAATAAATGGGGCAACTCAAACATACTATCATTTATAGACAACAACAATTTAATCTGAATTTTAAAACTAGGTAGAAAAGTAACCAAAGGTTTCTTCTGCTTTTAAAAAGTATCTTTTATGGATTTCATATACATCATACAAGAAGAGCTCCTCTTTCTCATTCTTAGCATTTGCTGCACAATAAACAGAAAATCCAAGCCACACAAGACTGCAGATGCCACCACGTGAGACTGGTTAGACTAAATGCATACTTTTAATGGGTTATAGGTTTAAAAAATCAATTTTACCCACTTGAGTCAATTGTGGAAGTCTTAATATTGACCATGTTTACTCAACTGTCTGGCACATATATCTTACAGCTATTTATAAATATATGTATATTAGCACCCTGTCTTTAAAAAAAAAGTGGCTTAAAATTTTTTTTCACTTTTCTTTTTTCTTTAATGGGAAAATGTCACTATATCAAAATGTCTGTAAATATAGTTTGTAGATCTTTTAAGAACATTTACTGAATCCACGTAGAGGAACTATCATAAACAATATAGAGGAGTCTTAAAGGTGTATTTCTTACAATAAAAAGGTAATATACTTCAAAGTTTTACAAAGAAAAAGAGAAACGCATTTCTTCATCTTTTATCTCTTGCTTGCCTAAGACTTTGTACATGAGCAGATTTAGGATTTGATTCCATTTCAAAACCTATATAAATCTGGTCACTTTACTTCTAAGGACTTCTGAGCATTGGAGTTATACACTACTGATAGAGTGTGGTAAATTTTGAACCTATTTTTGCTAATGGGATAAACAAAGAAGGCACTATTAAGATGCATAGTAAAATTTTAAAACACCAGAAGTTTCTGATTCCTTGGTTATATTTTTAAGTACTAAAGGACATCAAATCCCCAAACAAAATATATTTGTTTGGTTTATCTTGCTTTTAAGCAAGGGTGATTATAAAATATGGATGTCTAGAATCTATACACATTCTGCAGAAATCACTGCAATCTAATTGAAAGCATTCTTGGAAGATTTATAATAAAATTTATGATAGTGATTCATTGCTGTCTTATATCAAGCCTCATGTCTTACAAAGAAAAGCATATATGTACTCATAAAGAAATAATAGTACTTTACAAAATAGCTCTTTTTATAAGCAATCCACTGATTGATCCAATCAGATGTGTAATTATCAATAAGAAATATCTCTGGCATAATGAACTTAAAATCATTTCAGAACCTTAATGGTTTCCACTCAGTATAAACCTCTGCATTCTGTTGGATCTTCTCACTAGTATTTCAAACATGGAGTAACTTTACCATGGGGTAGTAAGCCGATCTGGAGAAGGCAATGGCACCCCACTCCAATACTCTTGCCTGGAAAATCCCATGGACAGAGGAGCCTGATAGGCTGCAGTCCATAGGGTCGCTAAGAGGTGGACACAACTGAGCAACTTCACTTTCACTTTTCATTTTCATACTTTGGAGAGGGAAATGGCAACCCACTCCAGTGTACTTGCCTGGAGAATCCCAGGGATGGTGGGAGCTTGGTGGGCTGCCGTCTATGGGGTCGCACAGAGTCGGACACGACTGAAGCAACTTAGCCCCAGCAGTAGCCGATCATCCCACACTCAAAATGTACAGAGTCTGGACTTGCCTGGTGGTCCAAAGTTTAAGAATCTGCCTGCTGATGCAGGGGACACAGGTCCCATCTTATGCGCCACAACTACTGAGCCTGCACTTAGAGCCTGCGAGCCCCAGTGACGAAGCCCATGAGCCTCAGCTACTGAGCCTGTGGCCGCAACTACTGAAGTCCGTGCACATAGGGCCGGGGCTCTGCAGCAAGAGAAGCCACTGCAGTGAGAGGCTCGTGCCTCACAGCAAAATAGCCCCACTCACCCATCTAGAGCAAGCGTGCACGCGGCACGGACCCCGTGTGAGAGGCTCGTGCCTCACAGCAGAAGGTAGCCCCACTCGCCCATCTAGAGCAAGCGTGCACATGACACAGACCCCGTGTGAGAGGCTCGTGCCTCACAGCAAAATAGCCCCACACGCCCATCTAGAGCAAGCGTGCACGCGACACGGACCCCGTGCAGTCAAAAATAAATTTTAAAAATGTATACCTATACACACACACACAGTATCTAAAATGAGAAAGATAAGGCTGAAATTTTCATAGATTTGAAAAATCCCAGGATAGGAAAATGTGTAAGCCAGGTGAAAACTCCAGTTTTACAGAGAACACGGAAGTGATGAGACCCTGTTAGTCTGAGACAACAGGAGGCCCCATGCTCCATCTCAAGGGACAATAGCTACTTTCCTCTCCCAGGCCTGTCGTTTTTAAAGGTTAGTATCCCACGGACAGATCTTCTAAGTTTTTCAAGAAAAGCTGGAATTCTGGATTTTGTGAATCCTCCCCACTTATTAGTATCAACAACTAGTTCAAAAATTATAGAACCTAAAAGGAACAGGCAAACCTATCTGGAGTTCATGGCCTATCTCTAGGTCCCAGGTTATAGCGACTCAGTCCAGAGTTTCTGACTTGCATCTCTTATTACATTTCTGCCAACTTGATCTTGCCTGGGTTTGAACATTCCTATGAAAAATGCATCACTCCTCAATCATAGTCCATATTTTGGACAGCTCTTCCTTATTCTAAGTTAGAATTTGTCATCATTGTTTCTAGAGTCACCCCTCAGCATCATAGAAACCTTCTTTGACATGAAAAGCTTTCAAACACTTGAACATGTAAGCAGATAATACATATCTGGATGAATGATTAAACATTTCAAAAAATATATGTATGATTTTCACTATTAAAGGATATCTTTTTAGATATAAGTCCAATCTTTCTTCATATGAATTAATAATGAAATAAAAAACAAAATGAGTGTCAGATGAAGTGTTGGAAAATATGAAGCATATTGTTAAGAGCGATTTTGCCAGTGCCTGGGAAAAACTGCGGAAGAGAAGGACCTCACTGAAGGGTGATGCAATTCGCTGTGTCGTCCAGATCCTGTACCATGATGAGCTCATCCCTTTACTCAGGTCAGTGCATCAATGCTTGTGGACAATGGCCCTGTCCATTTCCTCACATTTATAATTCTGAAATGCTACATCCCACTCCTTTATCCTCAATCAATTGCTCTCATAAGCACATCCAATTCAAAATTCCACTTCTGGGTTTCAATCCTCCATGGACCCACAGCCGTCTACTCCACATCCTTTCTCTATGGCTAATTTCTTCAAACCACCTTCCCCTCCTGCTTCTTCCATAGAAACTTGTTCCCTTCCTTCCTTACCTTTTGAATAGTTTTCCAATAAGTTTCCATTTATCACCATTTCTCAGTTGCCCATCCCCCAATTATTATTCTACACAAAAGATTTCCAGTGATAATTATTGGAGATATTTTAGAAAATAGTTGTGTAATACTATTCATTTGCCACCTGTATTTAGCTGTTGAAAAATCCACATTGCAAATAAGTAGCATTGTGCTTTTTTTCCCCCTCAGAATGTGAAAATGTGATTTTGTGACAGTTTTGTTAGGGGTGAGAATTTTGCCTTCTTTTCCCCTTCATGAAATGGTCTCTAGTGTCAACATTGCCTATGAAATGAGTAAAGGCCCTTGAGTTAAAACAGCCATATCGTTTCTTTTTGTAATCAAGGAAAGAAGGATAAGGTGAAATCTCGCTCTAGTGCTAAAAAGAGCAGTTTATTTAAAGAAAGTATTTACATTCTTCACTAATTACTTAGGTGTGCTCACACTGATACAAGCACAGAACTGTATACCCTTCAACCATCTCCAATATATCATTAAATTAAACTCATAAAGAAATGCGAGTTTAAATCAGGAATATGCTTCAGCAATCAGGACTATAACACCATTGGATTTTCTCACATTTTTTAACAGAAGAAAAGAAAACTAATAGAGTTTTCCTCAGAGGCAAGGAACATTTATCAACTGGGCATATATTTTTAGCATAAATATAGCATGACTGCTCTCCCTTGATTGAAGTTTTGAAGCAAAGAAAGTATCCCATTATTCTGTCTATTTTACCTAGTAAAAAAGAATCTGATTAACAGAATAATATAGACTGACTAATACAGAGTAAGAACTTTAAACTATCCTTCCCAGATTTAGTAGTGGAATATTCTGGCCTAGATTCCCTTTTCTAAATTTTCTACATCTTCAAGGAAATCTCTCTCTTTTTTATTTTCTTTCTTTTAATGCATATTTACCAAGTGCTATCTATGTGTCAAGAACCATAGAAGGCATGAGGGTGAAAGCAAAGAGCAACAGAGACATGACTTTCACCTTCATGGTATCTTTAGTTACACTGTGTGATAAGTACTGGATAAAGGAGGATGGCGGAATATACAAAGGGCAGAGAGCAGAAGAACCTGGAAGGTTGGCAGATGCTTCCTTTAGGAAATGAAAAGGCAGAAAGTAATCATTCATACGGGGAGGGGTGGAAATTTCAGGGGTGAGGGAACAGAACATGGGGAGGCTCTGGGTGGGGAAAGAGGATGGGCACTAAAGGGTCTGGGACTCAGAGAATCAGCAGGAGAGAGGCTCCTGCTCTGTCATTCAGGACTTCAGAGTGTGTTAAGGATTTTGATATTTCCATTTAAAGCAGTGTGAAGTTAATTAGAAAAAGGAAATGGAAAATAATTTGAAAGAGGTATGTGGGAATATCAATTAAGAGAGCTTGCGGTAAAGGAGAAGAGATCATGCTAGCTTCATCTAGAACAATGAGACTGTAGGAGGAGAGAAGTGGAGAGCCAAAAGTATTTTAGAATGTAAGACCAACAGGAATTGGTAAACATTTGGAGATGGGAGGCAGGAGGCAGAATGCAAGGTTGCCTTAGGGAAAAGTGAAAGATTCTGTTTGGGGCGGGAGGGGTGATAAATTCAACTTTGGAGAGATTGAGTTTGCCTGTGAAACAGGGGCTGCGGGATGAGGGTGTCACATATGAGTTTAGAGGGACTTCCATGCCAGAGAAATACAATTACAAGTCATCACTGTAGTGATTCTATTATAATGCAGACAGTACTTAAAGCCAGGGGCATAAGTAAAATTTCTTGAGGCATTGAGGTGGGGTGGGGGAACACAGCTTGCAAAGAGAGACAAGGACAGAGCTTTGAAACTCAAGTATTTAAAGATTATGGAGAAAGGAGTGAGTTGATACAGGCAACTGAATAGAAGACTCACAGGAAAAAAAAAAAAAAAGAAATCCGGAAGATGTGGCATCATAAGCCAAGAATAAGTTGTTCATTTAGGACAGAGGAATACAATGTCCAAAGAGGCTGAAGGATCACAAAAAATGCAGGCCAAGAATTCACATAGCTTATCGTCAGGCCTTCTGTGAGCTGAGTTGACTCAATGATGCAAATTCAAGTAAAGCGTATTGAAGACTGAAGAAATAAAGACAGTGTAGAAAAACTGAGAGAAAACAGGTAAGTAAGCCTCACATAATATTCTGGCCATGTCTGGGAGTGTCCTAACTTCTGGAATCTCAGGAAAAGCAAAACCACCATTGCATACACTGTAAAAGCCCCAGGCTCCCAAGCTCTGTCTCCCTCTCCACCCTCCATCACCTCTCCCACTCAACAGAAATTCCTATTCCAATCTCTCTTCCAGCTTTGCGCCCACTCACTTCTCTCGCCTACACTTTACTCTTTAGACTCTAAGTATCTGAGTAACAGTAGACTCCATTGGCAATTCCATAGGCAGGGGACATATAACGTGATTGTTCAGACACATTTAACTCATGAGCCTCACAGTTCAAACAACTGATGGCTGATAATTTCTTAAGAAAAGGCAGAAGGACTTGATTTTTTAATGTAATAGGGAGTTAAATAAAAAATGTCACCGTTCACTTGTGCTACCTCAACCATAACTGTACTGCATTGAAATTGTCCTTATCTATTCAATAACTAACTGTATCTTGTCATGTAAAAGCTCTGACATGACAATTAACATCTCTGTTATTCTGCAAGTAAAATTAAATCGCTCACTAGTAAAATAGAATAAAGACAACCAGAAAAGGCAGATATGTCACCTATCTTTTTACCCCCATTCTATCCCCATGTGCCTTTCTCCTCTATAACTTACAGTGAGAGTGGGGGCAAGGGAGACTTTAGATATTTGTCCCATGATGTAATAGAGGATTCACCAAAGTGTATTCAGACCTATCAAATTTTCCTGCCTGTTGGAAGGAGACAAGTGAAGGCAGAACATTATACACCAAGCCCAACACAGTTCACCTTTCCAAAAGCCCCTCCTGGGTCCTTCCCGGTATGCCTTCAAGGACTGAGTAAAATGTACTCAGGACCTACCTTTTCCAGACACTGCAATAGGTATGTTCTGCACATGCCGTCCACAGGTGATCAGCTGGTATTTCTGCTCCCATCTTCCAGATATGGCTAAACTAAAGAAGTTAATTTGCCCAAAGTCAGCCAACCATTAAACAGATAATGGCTAAATGTCTCCAGAAGTACCAGGCTTTTTACTCCACCATGCTGTCTTCCTATGTGAAAGTTATTTTCAAACTGAGAGAGTATATCAATGTGAATTAATAAATTCTATATATATTCTAGGATATATATATACTATATATAATACTATAATACTATATGTTTATATATGTCTATGTTAATATTATATGTCAATATAATAAATTATAATATATATTCTATATGTCAACATAATATACTATAATACATATTTATATATACACATATATATGTATATATATATATTCTGGAATCCATGAGTGGGCTGTATAGTATCAGATTTAGGAACCATATTCCTTGGGTTCAAATCCCAGCTTTGTTTCTGACTAGCTCGTGGTCTCGGGGAAGGCAATGGCACCCCACCCCAGTACTCTTGCCTGGAAAATCCAATGGACGGAGTAGCTTGGTGGGCTGCAGTCAATGGGGTCGCTAACAGTCGGACAGACTGAGCGACTTCACTTTCACTTTTCTCTTTCATGCATTGGAGAAGGAAATGGCAACCCACTCCAGTATTCTTGCCTGGAGAATCCCAGGGATGGGGGAGCCTGGTGGGCTGCCGTCTATGGGGTCACACAGAGTCGGACACGACTGAAGTGACTTAGCAGCAGCAGCAGCAGCTCGTGGTCTGCTGTCTATGGGGTCGCACAGAGTCGGACACGATTGAAGCGACTTAGCAGGAGCAGCAGCATACATACATATGTGTGTTTCTTTAAAAACAATAAATTAATAGCAAACACCATAAAAGTATTTGCTAATATCATCGTATTATGAACCCAAATTAGTGGTCAGTACCTCTAGCTCCAGTGGCCGTAGATTAAGATTCCTAGAATGATCCATTAGATTTGTAAAAAGAAAACAAGACAAAACTTTTCATTCTGTGCAGTTAAAATAACCACACAGGCCAGAAATTTGCAACTCCAGCTGTGCATTCAAATCACTTCCAAAGCTGGGAATGTTGGGAATGCTGGCCCTAGTTCTAAAGGATATAGTTGAGTTGTTGTGAAGGAGGGCTTTGGAAGGTACATTTTAGCACTCTCCACCTGTGGTACCACTATGGGCAAGAACTACTGATGTAACATTGAAAAATATCCACTTTCATTGTAACTGGAAAAAATCAAATTGAAATAGTATGTTTCCTTTCTTTTAAAAAAAAAATCAAGAATGTGATCCACCAAAATGTTGACAGTATTTATCTTACAGTGGTAAAAGCTTGGGCAATGTTTACTTTCTGTTTTACTTTTTATGAAATCTTTTAATTTTTATGAACCATTTATATATTCATTCCACATACCTGTTTTGGTACCACAAGCTTGGCACTATTTTAGGCACAAAGATGTGACCAAGAACAAAACAAAGTCTCTTCACCTGCAGGCTTACAATATTGGGGCAGGAAGCAAGGAATAAAGAAAGAAAAAAAAATGGAACATAAGGTCAACCTGTGATATAAGCAATGAAGCAACAGAAAAAGGTGATGGAGGGCAACTCCTGGGCTAAGAGGGAGAAGACCTTCCAGAGAACTGATTTCTGAGCAGGACCTGAATGAAACTAAGGCCCCAGCCATGAGTATCACAGGGAGAAGAGAATGAAAATTCCAAGGTCCTGAGAATAAAAATCAGACTAATAAACATAAGGTTATCTCATTTGTATGAAAAAAGAAAAAATAAATTTCAAGATCCTAGAATGTTCCCAAGTCCTGGACGGACCTCCATCATCAAACTGGCCTCCGTGACACTCTGAATATCAACTATGAAATGAGGTTTTTGGGGCCTTTACAGCACTAGTTTCAAAAGCAAATTATACAGGGGCTAGGATAGTTTTCTTCACTCACTAATATCTCAGAGGAAAACGTGACTCAGGGCCATTACTTTTCCATGTTAAGACATAGCTGCTGGATGCCTGCACTTTGCCCAGCAACTGAGGGTTGTCAGGCGCGTAAGAGAAGCAGGAAACCTGTTGCTGGCTATTGTTTACGCAAACTCAACAAAAATGCTGCATGTCTGGAATTAGACATGCAGAGACTGCAATGCTGAGTGCAGCTCAGGTCAAAACTGCTGCACATGCAGATGGCCATGGGAAGAAGGGACCTCAGACAGTGGGCTCAGGAAGCCATGAACTGGTAAAAATTAAGGGCAGTAAGGACTGCCATCGATTGACCCCTCTAGCCTTCTTTTGCCTAAATACATCGTTTATTTGTTTTTAGTTCAGATAAAGCAATAAAAGTGCCATGGTCATGTAAAGCCCTACAAGAACAATTTTGAGACATTTTTCCATCGCAAGGAATATTGAAAGGAGAATGATGTCATGGATGTTAGGACATTCAAGGACAGGAAACAGCAGAGCCAGACTTTAACTTGGAAACCAAGAGGCGGTAACAAGGGACTACTCCTTCAAAACTTTAGGGCCTGTAGGGCTTCACCTTACTTTTCTGCTCATTTGATCTAGCCCCTTGGCTCAGCTGTTTCAAAGCCCTTTATGACTTCAGTGGGCATGTGATAACAGGAAAGTGGCTTGAGCACTAATTCTATATGACCCTGACCTTTCATATCAAGGGTATACCATAAACGGCAAGTACCCTCTGCTCCTGCTTCTAATTCTCTAAAAGAAAAGGCCTGATTGACTTGGCCACGCCTTGTTGTAAACCACTAGGCTGAACATGGTCAGGAGGCCACCTGGGTTCTAACCACCTGTGACAGAAGGTGGGCCTTTAGTAGGTGTACAGGGGTAGGCCAGTCAAAGAACCCTGACTAGTTCTGCAGAAAACAGCACCGTAATTTTTAGAATGTGTGGAAAGATCTGCTGGACCTACCAGGCATTTCTAAGAAAGGTTAAGAACCTCATAGTTTATGCCACCAGTCACCATCTGCTCTGGTCTAAAGGGGTATAGATTTGCCAGTAAAGGGTTTCGAGGGACAGATTTTAGGGATTCAAGGGACTTCTATGGAGAAGTTAAAGAAACAGTCTCAAAGTACTAAAAAGTTCCCTTACCAGAGTTTAAACCAAATTTCCCCTATCCAGATGGCTTCCAAGGCCAAGAGGGAGGGAAGGCCTGCTGGCTTTTTATGTTGGTCTTGATTGTTGTTAATGATCCCCAGCTGTAAGGCTCCCACATCTCTTTAACCTCTCTCTGGTTGGCCTCACATCTCTGCATCTCTTGCAGGGAAAATGGAACACTAAACACAGCACCCATTTCCCCAGTAGAGCGTGTTCTGCACAACACAAAGAGGTTAGCCCCCCAATGGATCCCAAGTCCTGCTCAGACCAGGACCTTTCATTCATCTTGGAAGAAGCCAGCCTCAGCAATCTCATTCCTAGAGGTGACCTGGAGTCATGCCAATTGCCAGCAGGAGAGCGTGGGCAGGTGAGCACCTGTGGCCCACGCGAAGAGAGCTCTCTCTTGGATGTATAAGAATCACTGCCAGACAAGAGCATAATTTTCAGGGATGAGCTATGCACTAGGGATTCTGCTTCTGAAATTGGACACTGGGCCCCAGGAATTTGCTTCCCAGGGGTGTGCAGCTAAAGTAGCAATGCATTCTCTTATTCACGCATACAAAAACCTTTTCCTGAGTTGGCTGTGGACTGCCAACACTATAGAGGCAGGGAGCACAGAACTAAAACAAGTCACTGTGTGAAGGAGCTCAGAGTCTGGGCAGGGACACAGGGTTTGCCTTCCCCACACCATATGGAAGGTATGCATAGGTGAGAGTGTGACGGAGGAGAAACGTTCAGCTCAGGTTTCAGGGAGCTCTCTGGGAAGGCTTCCTGGAAGAGGGGGACACATAAAATGCATTTTGAAAAATAAGTAAGATCCAACCAGGTTATGTATGAATGAACAATTAAAGGAGAGGAGACTTCCAGGCCGAGGGAGCATGTGTGCAAAGGTGCAGAGGCATGAGGTATGAGAACAGCTCGGGAGAAGAACTGCGAATCCCTCTCAGGGTACCTATGATGACCTGAGGAGGATGGGTCAAGAACTGCAGCTAGGCACAGTGTTGCATGCCATACTAGGGAGCAAGGCTTCATTCCAATATGAAATCCACTTCCAAGAAACTGTTTCTGACTGAGTAAGTGCTAGTCACTGACCTTTCTGACTACCCCCATACCAGACTATTCATTGAAACATACAGGCTAGATAATTATTAAGTGTTTTATTTATGTTTTGTTTTTAAATGTTTCCTGTGTAAGTTGGTTCTGCCTAATCATAATACTAAATGCAGGAGAGAACGGAACCCTTTTCTCTCATCCCACAAATAGTAGGCAATGGACAAATAGTTGTCAAAATGAATTGAAAATGTCCTTGAGAGGAGACTGCTGCCCCACTAGCAATGACCAGTAGAAGCTTTAAATTTCTTTATTGAAAACACTTCCTTCATCCTCCCCACACATATACACTTTAAAACACATCTACCAGATCTGCCCAGTAGCATTCCAATTCTCTATCCAAGGGTCTTAAGCCTGGTCCAAATGAAATGCCCCCAAGTCCAGGTGAACCTTTTACTCTTGGATTTTTAAAATGGACCAATAAAGAAAATTTAATTTGCAGGCACGGAATCAAGTTTCTTTGTTCTTTCATCTCATTCCCGGCCAGAGGGAGCAAGATCCTCCTGGTGCCTTTATTAGAGTTCTTAAGAGGATGAGGAGAGATCTGAATCTTAACCCTAAAGACCCCAGTCAAGAGAGAACAGCCCTGGTGGCATCCAGGCCATGGGGAACAAAGGCAGGCTTGCAAGCAGGCAATGATGTTTCAGCCCACCCAGTATGACAACTGGTCCACACTGCTTGCTGTGCCTTCACCATCCAGCCTTGCTCTTCTTTCTTCCCAGCCCAACACCTCGGTCCTTCTCCCTCTAATCTCCTACCTCCTGATACCTCTCCAATATTCTATTTAACAAAGCTCTTCTGTCCACCTTTTGTTAAAGACACAAATATACCTTTAACTGCAAACACAATAGATAAAACAGGGCATTGCTGGTTGTAGATACAGAGGTGGTTATGTAACTAATACATCTTACCCTGGACAGTGTTTGTGTCCAGACTCTTGTTTTAATTAAGCCCTCTATACAAAAGAGAATGTGTTTTGTGTCTATCTGATTCCAATGCCTTTGTCCTCCTTATGTGTCAAAAGAAATTTCAAAAGAAAAGCTGCAGATTCGTGTAAACGTTGTGTTGAGGCTGCTCTATATTTCTAGCATATCTTGCATTTATACCAAAAGGAAAAAACAACTACAACAAGGAAGGGAATTAACCTATTTCAAGAACTTCACACACGCTAGTACTTTACACATATGCTAATTCACTTACTTCTAACATCTCTAGGAAGGCCTTTGGTACCCAGGATAAAGATGAGGACACTGAGATCAAATCATTAAGTGACATTCCTGATTGAGACCCAGACCTGTCTGACTTCCAAAGTCTGCTCCTTTTCCTGTACCACATGGCAAATAAAAGGCAGATCCCACTCCCATCTAAACATTTACCTCCTGTCAGAAAACATTGATTACATGCCTATAGCACTCACCACCGGGGAAGGCAATGGCACCCCACCCCAGTACTCTTGCCTGGAAAATCCAATGGACGGAGGAGCCTAGTGGGCTGCAGTCCATGGGGTCGCTAACAGTCGGACAGACTGAGCGACTTCACTTTCACTTTTCTCTTTCATGCATTGGAGAAGGAAATGGCAACCCACTCCAGTATTCTTGCCTGGAGAATCCCAGGGATGGGGGAGCCTGGTAGGCTGCCGTCTATGGGGTCACACAGAGTCGGGCACGACTGAAGTGACTTAGCAGCAGCAGCAGCAGCACTCACCACAACATGAGAGGCCACAGGTACAAAGTGGGGATGACAAGGAAGAAAGGGGGAGAAAGTCTNCCTGGAGAATCCCAGGGATGGGGGAGCCTGGTAGGCTGCCGTCTATGGGGTCACACAGAGTCGGGCACGACTGAAGTGACTTAGCAGCAGCAGCAGCAGCACTCACCACAACATGAGAGGCCACAGGTACAAAGTGGGGATGACAAGGAAGAAAGGGGGAGAAAGTCCCCATTTCCAGGCCACAGCAAACAGATATTTGTATACAAAAGCCAGAGCACATAAAGTAAAATAGGAGTGCTATTTCAAGTCACACATCAGCCTTGCCAAATGGACAGTTATAAAAATTCTGTCCAAAGAGTTGCTGAGATTTTGCTCAAATGCCAAAAGTCGGTCTGTTAAAAAATCACACCCCTGGGACAGTCTACAATCCCTCCTTGACTCCATGTCATGTTTCCTCAGTTTACTTCCAGTCAAAATGCAGATTTTCCCCACTGCTCCCAGGGCTGAAGGTCAGCCTAGCCAATGAACATCAGGCTGTCTGTTTTCCCTGCCATCAACAATGGTCAGATAACAAAATGCAGGTTCTGATCCTGGCATGTTTGTTGTTGGTGATGATGTATAAACTGATGGCCGACAGCTTCATTTTCTCTAAGCTGGGAAGGCACTGCTGGGAGAATTGGGGAAGAAAAAAAACCTTTCGATTTTGACTAGGAGTAAAACAGTTGGATAAACATGACATGACATGGATGTCAGAGTGCATAATGCAACTGCATGAACCCAGATGGGACTAGAGAACACACAGGCAGGGAGAGAATGCATGGAATGGAGACTCAGGCGTGGATTCATAACCCTCTGTATTCTTATGAGCTCTGAAATATCAGAATGGAGCTCTGACTAAAAGGCAAAGAGAAAAAGGCCTTGAAAATGAACAGTCTTTCAGACTTCACTGTTTTTGTAAAATAAAGCGAGATCAAAAACTAAAAATTACTAAGTAATATTGGCTCTACAAGTATATGCAAAGGCCATGGAGCACTCAGGGTGATGACAGAAGATGAGGAGCTGAAATAGGAAACTGGGCTGGAGCATGCTTTTAAGACAGTGACAGCTGAATTAGAACATTAGGTGAAGTGCAAATGGACATTTGATGAAAGTTTTCATTGTAGCTCTGTCAGAACACACAGGATGAGTTATTTAAACTGTTCTAGGCCTGAGTTTCCTTTAGGACCTTTAGTGGTCCTTCCTCACACTTAGCTCAGATAGTTCATCCCAGGCAAGCAAACCAGTTTCAGCCTTAGTTCTTGCTATTGAAGGAGATGAGTGCCATCTTCTTCGGTTATTATATTTTCTGATCAAGTTTGGAGTACAGAGTAATGTAAGATAGCCCAAACTATGACCAAAATTTTCTTCTTTGCACAGCTCCTTAGAGCAGTGTTTTTATTTAGGCTTTCATAGATTACAAACAACTTTGATATCCTGATCAAGGAAAGGGAACTTCTTCCTGATTGAACAAACAAACAAACAAAAAAAGCCCATATATTCAAAAGGCCAGATATAATTCCAATTTCCCAGAAATTAATGGAATTCATGAATCCCAGACCAAGAGGCAATAAAAATTCACTGGGTTTCATGAGTACCACCAGCTAATAGCTTCCTCTTAGCCCCATTCATCTTGTTACTGAATTTATTTCCATACTCTACATAACTAATACTTATAACAAGATTCCATGGCTTTGGCTGTTGTTTTGCAAACTCTAATAAACACAGAGAATGAGAAAGCCTCTTTTTCTCCTCCCATTTTGGAGTTCCTATGTTTCTGCTACCTACAGTCTTTACACTACACAGGGAAAAGAGACACATTAGGAGAGGTTTCAACTATTCTTAAACCCACAATGACTGTTTTCCTGTGTTTCATTCTCTGCCCTTCACCAGTCCTTGATCTTCATTCTCTAATTGGACATCCAGATGAATCAGCCTTCATCTAAGGTCTACCCACCTTAATCAATGCCCACCTCATCCCTCTTCTCTCGTGCAGTGGTTCCAACCCATTGGCCAGCAGCATTAGTTACGATGGAGAAGAAAGAAGAAAAGGGCCCCAGCACCTCAGCAGGAGGGCGAGGCTCTCCCTCAGGAATCTGAGAAGTTGCGGCCAGTAGAATTGTTTGAGACCAATTAAGTCAATGTTGCTTTGGCTCCAAGACAGCATTTACTGCTGGAAGAAACTGTCAGCTTAATTTGTGGATGAGGTCAGCTGGCTCAGAGCCAGAAATACTAGCTCCCCAAGTGGAGGGTCAATACAGAGAGAGGTGAAATTAATCCCCTTTTTTTCCTGCAGTTGTGGCTCAGGGTTCAGGATGTGCTGAAGCCTTTCATTCAGGGATGAAGTGTGACCCTTCAAGGCTGTTTAGATCAATAATGAAGCTTAGTATTCGTTAATGGAAATAAGAAGGGCACAAGCTACAGTAGACAATTTTCTAACTGGAATCTGAACAACCCTGGGACTCCTCACTGTGTTCAAGTCAGGGACAAGCACAGACCACCTTCGGGCATATACTTCAATCAGCTCTTTTTTGGAACCTGCTCTTCAAAGCGTGGCTTTGTTAAAAATGTAGAATCTTGGGCCCAATCCCAGATCAATTGAGTCAGAATCTGCATTTTGAAAAAGAGGTAAGTCATATGCACACTGCAAGTTAAGAAGCACTTTGTAGAACCCAAAGAAGATAAGACTATTTTCAGAGAACTCTCAACAACCCAGACTAAGTCATTTTCTCACTTGATGGATGAAAATAAATGTAATTAGTTTGTTTCAGTGGTGAGAATATGGCTTTTCAATGATAAGAACAGAGCCAGAAAAAGTGTGACACCTAGATGTTTCTTCTAAGCACTGGATACATGGGTGTAGGTAGCTGCTTTTGCCTCAGCAGCACAGAGAAGACAAGAAGATTCCTAGTTGCAAGCAGAAAAAGAATAAAACCATAGCAGATCGCTCTGAAGTGAAACTTGTTGGGAGATGGGGATTCAGTTACTTCAATTCTTTTTATCCCACTTTAGGTTTCAGAAATCTCTCCTCTAATTAGCGTCTGTGCAGGGTTTCCAGGTATGATCAACGGTGATGGAGCTGTGTGATCGAAGACCCTGCTCTTCATTCATCACAAGGCCAATAGATTATAGCAGATCTAATAGAAAGTCAGACATGATATCTTGTCCATGGAACTGCCACTAGTGATAGATGAATTACATGAGTCTCGATGTTTTAGGGACTCTGGCGAAGTGTCAGATCAAACAAAGCCATCAAAAACTTAGAGAAAGGGGCAAAAAGAAATATATCAAGCACTGCCCAGCACTGATACAATCCTGATATATGAAGCCCCAAAATCCTGATTAGAAAGTTACCACATTTATGTTAGAAAAACACTGTAAAAATATGGGTTCCAATTACAAAAATTCTTCTAAAATGTCTTGAAGTCTTTATTCTCCATATAATAACAGTTATAAAAATCAATGAAAATTTCAATCTCCTCAGTAGTTCAGAGTCTTTCTATGGTGGCTCAGATGGTAAAGCGTCTTGCTTACAATGCGGGAGACCTGGGTTCGATCCCTGGGTCGGGAAGATCCTCTGGAGAAGGAAATGGCAACCGCTCCAGTACTCTTACCTGGAAAATCCCATGGACGGAGGAGCACGGTGGGCTACAGTCCACGGGGTCGCAAAGAGTTGGACACGACTGAGCGACTTTACTTTACTNATGCGGGAGACCTGGGTTCGATCCCTGGGTCGGGAAGATCCTCTGGAGAAGGAAATGGCAACCGCTCCAGTACTCTTACCTGGAAAATCCCATGGACGGAGGAGCACGGTGGGCTACAGTCCACGGGGTCGCAAAGAGTTGGACACGACTGAGCGACTTTACTTTACTTAGTAGTTCAGAATGTTTCTCCAGATCCTTTCAATGTGCATAGCATTGCAGTTATGTGACCATCTCTAAATTAATTCATATTCAGTTGTTCAAGACAACTGTTATTTTCAGTTACAAGCCACAGGTCCGTGGGCAAAAACAAACAAGGGGCAAAAAAATAATTCATCACACTGGTTTTCAAAGCCACAGATAACCTTAGTGAGAGCAACATGAGGAAAAGGATAGATATGCACTATAACAAGTGT
Source organism: Oreotragus oreotragus (assembly GCA_006410675.1). NCBI lineage: Eukaryota > Metazoa > Chordata > Mammalia > Artiodactyla > Bovidae > Oreotragus > Oreotragus oreotragus. The sequence continues at coordinate 264,764 of SJYX01007307.1, forward strand.
GAACGTCAAACATGAGAAAAACACCAGGCTAAACAAAGCTCCAGACTCACAACTGAACACTATTAAAAAAAAATAATAATAAAACAATTGGTCAAATGCCAACTACTCAAACGATCCAAGGTTTCCATGCTCTGAACTTATTTTGAGGGTCAATAGTCTCTCATGCAGACTTTCAAAGAGCCTTGTGTACATGAGCAGAAATACAAAGGAGAGTTGTATCCCTAGTATTTTTCACTGTCGGTGTTTTAAGGCCTAACCACATTATAATTCACTTATTATTTTATATATTTGTGATGCACCGGAATGCTGCTTAGTCGCTCAGTCATGTCTGACTCTTTGTAACCTCAGGGACTATAGCCCGCCAGGCTCCTCTGTCCATGGGGATTCTCCAGGCAAGAATACTGGAGTGGGTTGCCATATCCTCCTCCAGGGGGATATCCTCTTCCTGATCCAGGGATCAAACCCAGGTCTCCTATATTACAGGCAGATTCTTTACNGACTATAGCCCGCCAGGCTCCTCTGTCCATGGGGATTCTCCAGGCAAGAATACTGGAGTGGGTTGCCATATCCTCCTCCAGGGGGATATCCTCTTCCTGATCCAGGGATCAAACCCAGGTCTCCTATATTACAGGCAGATTCTTTACCATCTGAGCCACCAGGGAAGCCTTAAGTTTAGGTTCCTTAAGTTTCGTGTACATCAGAAGTTCCCCTTTACTATTTTCACCCTTAAATTTTTATCCTTAAATTGCTTTATACCAGTCAGTGCCTGAGGAGCTTTTGCCCTAGTGAAAATCTACTTCTCTTATCTGCTTGCTGATTCATGTACAGTCTATCCTCTCATGCCAGTTAGAATGTGATTTAAAGAACAAAGTGGTAGCCAAGATTTGTGTCAGAAATTAACAGAGCCCTCACCCTAGGTCTTGAGAAGGTTTAGACACACAGGGCTTCCCTTGTGGCTCAGTGGTAAAGAATCCGCCTGCCAATGCAGGAGACTCAGGTTCAATCGCTGATCCGGGAAGATCCCATATGCCAAGGAACAACTAAGTTCATGCACCACAACTATGAAGCCTCTGCTCGGGAGCTTGGAAACGGGCAAGTAAGGAAGCCACGTGTCGCAGCTATTGAAGCCTGAGCCCTACAGCCCGTGCTCTGCAACAAGAGAAGCCGCTGCAATGAGAAGACTGCACACTGCAACGAAGAGTAGTTCCCACCTGCTACAACCAGAGAAAAGTCCTCGTGGTCACGAAGACCCAGCACAGTCGTAAGTTAATATATAATAGACACACACACACACATACAACAGACACACACGTATACATACATAACAGACACGTAACGACATAATGAAGTGTATGTCTGACAATGAGCATCATCCTTTTTCCTTGAAGTAAACTGAATAGAATGTTTAAAAAAAAAAAAGCAGAATTATGTTCCTGATGCTTGAGTAAGTATAAACACATGCTATAATAAGATACGCTCCTAATACTAATGCCTCCAATGGATCCTACTTCCACTCAATATCAAGACATTTGGAAAGTTTCAAGAATCATTAAAGAAGCACTTGAACACCCATTTTCCAATGGAGTACCCAAAAAACAGGGGCAGGAATTCAATGAACTATAATCACTTTTAATACTGAAGCCCAGTCATAAGAAAAGACACTATGGAGACCATTGGAATGCTCGGCATAAAGAACTTATGAAACATACAACTTCAGTACTAGCGTTTAACCCACTCTACTCTCACTAAGGAAAAGTGACCGTGTTAGTGGCTCAACTGTGTCCAACTCTTTGCGATCCCAGGGACTGTAACCTGCCAGGTTCCTCTGCCCGTGGAATTCTCCAGACAAGAAGAGAATACTGACTGGAGTGGGTTGCCACTTCCTTTGGTCAAAAATTGGAATGCTCGGCATAAAGAACTTATGAAACATACAACTTCAGTACTAGCGTTTAACCCACTCTACTCTCACTAAGGAAAAGTGACCGTGTTAGTGGCTCAACTGTGTCCAACTCTTTGCGATCCCAGGGACTGTAACCTGCCAGGTTCCTCTGCCCGTGGAATTCTCCAGACAAGAATAGAATACTGACTGGAGTGGGTTGCCACTTCCTTTGGTCAAAGTAACTTCCCTGGTGACTCAGATGGTAAAGCGTCTGTCTACAATGCAGGAGACCCGGGTTCGATCCCTGGGTTGGGAAGATCCCCTGGAGAAGGAAATGGCAATCCACTCCAGGACTATTGCCTGGAAAATCCCATGGACAGAAGAGCCTAGTAGGCTACAGTCCATGGGGTCGCAAAGAGTCAGACACGACTGAGCGACTTCACTTCACTTCACTTCACTTCACTTGGTCAAAGTAAAGTCTAGCCTTTTCAAAGCTTATCAAAAGCTCCTTATGAAGAATGGATGCTAACACAGATACTGGATTACCACTCATTGCAAAATACAATGAATTAATCCCTTAGTGAAAGTTTCAGATTTAGATTCATCATCAACTAGACATGGAACTTTTGCCTTCCTACATTGTAGGAGTGGTAGCTTATCAGGATGTTAACTGAAATATGACAATGTATGAACTACTAGACAAACCTTCAGGAAATTCTCATGTGTCAGTAAGTCAGAAAATTAAAAGAAAAAGTGTGAAATTTGGACCCTCTAGCTACCACATCAGAGTTGCTGGTAGTGATGCTGCAGGATAAGATGACAGGCCACCATCTGATGCCCCTCAAATCCAGAGCAAGGAATTCCAGAAAAGCTTTACTGCATCTTTCTTTTACAGAGGTCATAAATCCTGCACTCCTTCAGTGGCTTCAAAAAGAACATGATCTGTAGCTCTGGAATCACTAGACACTTCCTGAATTCTTAGTGATTTATTCTACAAACATTTGCTGACTGTCTAATGGGTTAGACTGTCTAAGCACTGAGAAAGATATGAGGTATTAATTTCCAAAAAACATCTAACTGTGCTAGGGGATGTAGGAATTAGTGGTGAGTAGTATAAAAAATTCAAAGTTAGTTAAGATGGAAATGCAAGAGCTTTATCAGCAACAAAGAAAGGGGGGAAACGCCCTCAATAGAGAAGGAATAGAAACAGAAAAGAGCCAAAAAATAAGAAATATTCAGAGCAAGCTGTTCAATCGGCCTTGAGCACAGTCTATCGGAGACAGGAGATGGGAACATGAGGCTGGAGGTGAAGGTTGGGACTAACCTGTGTGAAGAGCAGAGAAGTCAACCAAGGTGTTTTGAGTGGAGGAGCAACATGGTATAATTGGTGTTATAGATAATAGAAGGCATGCCGTTCAATTCAGTTTTTCTTTCCTTTTGAATTTGGACTAGTGATTTGTCTCCATTGCTGAATGCTGCATTGATTGAAAGTAGTGGAGCCCAAAGGAGGTTTTGTTCAATAAGATCTGTTATTAAAAATAATAAACAACAATGCCAACAACAGAAAACCTCCACAGAATTATAGAATTTTAGAAATGATGGACATTTCAGAAAGTATCTCTATATCTTTCCAAATAAAGAAACAGAGAGCCAAAGCAGCTAAGGAACTTGCAGAAAGTGAATCTGAAAACTAGTTGCAGAAAAGATTATAATACAAGTCTTTCGACTGCAGTCCCACAGTACTTTCCAGGGCTCTAAAGATGCTTCATCTCTTTAACAGTTCCTGGATGTAACAAACCCAACCCTGAATAACCTCAGCTCAAAATACTGCGTGCATGCTCAGTCGTGTCTGACCTTTCGCGACCCTACGGACTGTGGCCCACCAGGCTCCTCTGTACATGGGATTGTCCAAGCAAGATTACTGGAGTGAGTTGCCATGCCCTCCTCCAGGGGATCTTCCCAAACCAGGGACCAAACCTCTGTCTCCTACACTGCAGGCAGATTCTTTACCCACTGTGTCACCTGGGAAGCCCCTCAGCTTAAAATAGACAGGCTTGGGGAAATTTTACTTTAAACAGAAAATTATTAGGAGTGTTCATTTAGATTTTTTTTAAATGCATAGATTGGAATTTTTGTTAGTCAGCGGTTCTATTTATCCAAAAGTAATTTGGACTTTTATGACTTTATGTGCAAAAAAAGAGAACAGTCTCACCAGCACACCATAAAGGAACCTGTAGGTAATAAAACTTGCACTGAAGCACAGAAGCATCAAGGAAGTCAATCATTCCAAAGTGCCAGTTTTGAATGAGGAAAACATATATATTAAAAAGGGAGTGGGGGATGAGTGTGTAAGGCAAGATATTTTTTCATTGCCAGAACAAAAATGAAAACAGGCACTTCTCAGATTTATAATTTTTTTTAATCCCAGCACATTAACACAGCAGCATTTCCTCCACTCCCCATCAAAACTTTTGTCTGTATTATAGTTTGCCTTTAGGGACCATGGGATAGATAAGTATAGTTCTGACAATGTCCACAAGGACTGTGTGGATATGTATTCCTTTTTTTTAATTATTTTTATTTTTTGTTTGTTTGGTTTTTTTTTTTGGATGTATATTCCTGCTTAAATTATTTTAGAAGAATTACCTGGTTTATAAGGCTTCCCTTGTGGCTCAGCTGATAAAGAAACTGCCTGCAATGTGGGAGACCTGGGTTCAGTCCCTGGGTTGGGAAGATCCCCTGGAGAAGGGAAAGGCTACCCACTCCACTATTCTGGCCCAAAGAATTCCAAGGACTGTATAGTCCATGGTGTTGCAAAGAGTCGGACATGACTGAGTGACTTTCACTTTCACTTTTCACCTGGTTTATAATCCACCAGACAATCTGTGCAGAACATCAGAAATGTAATACATGCTGGGTCAACAGAGGTCTAGTTAGCCTGGCATTCTGCTTCTAGAACCAGCCTGGTGAGATCTCAAAAGTGCTACTATATCACATTTTCCCTTTAGTTCTTACCCCCATGCCCACAGCCACTACCCCATTTGACCCTCTCCCCCATTGGAGATGACCCCCTAATCCAATTAAGTATCAGTTGTTTGGCTTTATGAAATATGAAACCCATAAAAATGAGTTCAAAACTTTAAATTAGCTTCTAAGTATACTATCTGTTAGGGTAAAGTTACATCATTTTAATAGCTACTATGCAAAAAATTTTCAATCCTCTTCCCCTAAATTTATTTTTCAAGCCTTGAGAACTCTCTCCAGGTTAAATTCTGGCACTTGTCGAGAAGTCCACTTTATTCAATTTCATTATAATGTCCTTTTCCCTGTACTCACTCTGATTGCCTCCACTATACTTTTTTAATCGTAGAAGTTTATTGACATGGGATGTGAGTAGAAACCAAAAATGCAGCAATGGTTTTCTTTACCTTCCATGATTACATACCTAACAAACATGGTACTGTCAAGCCTGAGTTCTTTCTAATCTAAAACATTCACATATTGCCAAAAGAAAAAAAGAAAGTGAAAACAATAGAAACTTTCAACAGAGAAATTGGTTAAAGAAGGAAAGAAATTAGCAAGCTAGATAAAGTAAATTGGTAAGTTCTAAAATGTATGAATGATGACAATCCTAGAAGCTACCCTTTCTTGAATCTTTACTATGTGCCAGTAATGTGCTAATCACTTTCCAGATAGTCACAAAAACCATAACCTGATAAGTGAATTTTTATTATTCTTATTTTTCAGAGAAGGAAACAAAACTCGGTGCTATCAAATAACTGACTCATGGCAGAGAGCAGATAAGTGGCACCTTAGCACGGCTGTCTGATTACAAAGTCTATGTGCATAACCTTTACTGTGTACCAAGACCTTGGGCTTCGGACACCCTAACATCTCAGCTCTACTGTTATAGCAGAAGGCAAGATTCCAAAACCCATAAATTCTGTGGATGCTACTGTTCATGACAAACAGTGTTCATCATCACCCAGCCTTATAGGTATATGATGGGTTCGTAGAAAGATCAGTTAATAACCATTTGTTAGGAAGGGTGACAACAACGATCTGGCAGGTAAGTGGCTCAGCACCACTCATCCCCCCCCCCNCCCCGACCCCAGAAAGGAAAGTTTTGATACTAAGAGAGAAAGAGCTTCAAGGAGGAAAATAATAATTCTCTCCATTTAGAAAACACTTTTAGTACATCTAGATGTTTTTAAACATGCTGTCTCTTTAATTAGATGGGATGACCTCCACTGTGGTGACCAAGAGGAATCACAGATTCTTATGAGACAGATTCTGAATGCTAAGAATCAAGCATACAACCTTGCAAACCTCAACAGAGATGCTAAGTATCCTCACGTAGCTCAGAAGTGGTTGAGTCTGCCCCAAACATTCCGTTTTAAAGTTCATGGAACCTATGTGATTTTTTTTTCTTAGCAACCGCAATATCGAACTTTCACTTGGTTCTTTCTCTGGGTTTGATAGAGGGTATTAGTTATTACTCCTGCTACCATACACCTGCCCTTGCCCAGCACATTATCTGTCTCATTATCTGCTCTGTACAATATTATCTGTCTACCTCAATCATCCCATCCATAAAATGGGATTAGTAATATTGCCCCTCATTCACCTTGAACAAACACTGCTGGGGAAAATGAGAATATAAATTAAATTGCTTGGTGCTCTTTGGAAGAAAGTTGCCTTAGAAACACAGGCTTATCCACAGAAAAAGCAAAATAAATTAGGGTTTGCACAATGTTGCTAGATCTTTGCACAATGTTGATTTTGCTCTTTTTTAACCCTATGTAGAAGGACTACATTAATTCTAGTCCCTAGGTGAACCTTTTATTCCATTTTCCACTGGAGGAAAAAAAAAGTTACTTTGCAAAGAAAGGAAAGAAAGAAAAAAATGTAGTATTCCCAAACCTCATTTACGGAACACTCTGTTCTCCAAATTACAGCACAGCAAGCAGGCAAGTGGGAACTTTTAGAATCCTGCATCCGAGCCTGTTCCACACAGCACCCACTAATACAAAATGGCTTTAATTACTTTAATATAAATCCTGGAAATGTGCAGATGGATTGTAATAATTATGCAAAACTGCGATGGTCCTTTATAGAAACACAGATCTCGCTAGCTTAAAAGAGAATGAAAGGAACACAAGTTCAACACAATATGTCAGGAAGCGTATCTCCTAAGAAGTCCTGTATTTCAAATGCCAAGCTGTACGTTTCATCTGATGTGGCAGTTGTTATGGAAACTATGCTTTTTGATTGAATAGCAGAATAAATATCTACCTAAAATCAGCATGATGGGCTAGTGCATAAATTAAGAACTTCCCAAGACAACAATTACTTAGAGTCCTTCCTTGAGATAAATTTGGAAACAAAATATATATGCAGTCTATTACGAGTTTAAATGTTTCTGAACTGAACACTCTTTCTTATGTAGAACAATTCAACCTGCTTCACTGTGTGTGCATGTGATTGTGTGTTTATTCCCCAAACACACTCACTCACACCCTTGAATATTTAAGGCTTAGTGAATTAAAAGGTCTGATGTTTTGCTAGAGAAACAAAATTTTTTTTAAAAATCACATTTCTTCACTTTCCTGATAAATTAGTACAGGAGAAGCCTTGGGAAAAGAAGCTTGAATTATCATCATTGTCATTTTTAAATCAAGTGGGTCATATATAAATGGGAAAAATCCCCAGGCATGAGAGAAAGGTCAGTTAAACATGGTTTCCTATTTTCATGCATCTGATATTAGACTGTTGCTGATTCCTAATGATATTAACAACCTTTCATAAATCATAATACAAATACTTGTATCTTTCCATGGAGATATAATTCACCCATTTGCTGACTTAATTAAAGACTCACAGTATAAAGTAAGAAATAAACATATTGCGGTTTGTTTTCCTCTCTCACATTGTATATGGAATGATATAGCAAAGAAGAAGTGAGTGCAACAGGCAACCATATCACAAACTTCTCCATAATGGGCATGCATTCGCCCATTGGATCAACATCTTTCAATTTATTAGCATGACAAAGGACACAATTATTTTGGATATGCCTGAATGCAATTTTCATTAACTTTGCAATGATTTATTAACAAAAGTGTCAGGAATGTAATAAAAGCAGCAGGACTCCTCAAAATGCCAAAATAAAAAAAAAAAATGAAGAATACAGCAGAATTTCCCAACACGCCTTACAGCATCAGGTCAATAAGGTTGCCTGATTCCATCAAAAGCATCACCATGGTGAGTGAACTCTGCAATTAACAAAGAGTAAGCACAAAAAATGCTAATATCTCATTTGAATGTAATTATGCACAGATTACTGTTCACTGGAACAAGAAAAGGGATTTTAATTGTCATCCAAAGTTACATGCAAACCCTGGATTCTAGTTAACTTTTTTTTTTTTTTTTGGTTGAGGGGTTCATGTGAGAATAAAGCATGCAGTTCACAAATTCTTGCATTCAGGGACATTGTAAAAGACACTGCCTTTGTTTAATGGATACAACTTGCAAAGTTTTAAAATAACATCATTCTATGTATGTTAGCAAGGTTAGTTTGTAATAAGTTTCACCATCGTTTGCATTTTAATACTATTTGATCTCATTTACATGTTTAAATTTGTTCCTGTAATAAAATTCATTAGTATGTTTATCATAACCACATAATGAATATAGCCCTTATGTAAAATAAAAAATTGAAAGTACATTAGAGACATTACAAGCTGTTTGAAATTACTGTGCTTTGCATATTATACCTTATTAATTAAATTATAAATTATTTATTTATGTATTTCTTTAATCAGGGGCAAGCACTAGAACAATATTATATTAGTATAAGAAACACAATACAACTCAAAGCTAATTCGCACGTGGACCACTTTAACTGGAGGCATGCAGATCCATTTTGCCATGGGGTGGTGAATGCCACTCCCCCTGCTGAGCATCCACATCCAAATGCTGCTTAAGGGAGAGTGGAGGGCAGAGGGATTAAAAGCCTTTCTTGTGCAAGTTAAAAACTTCACTTGCTAGTTTATCTCCCTTTGCCTTCTTGTTATATTATTACGATTTGATCGAATATGCAGATAGAAGGAAAGAGCAAATCATCATAGGTGTTGACACCATGTACATTTTATGTGGAGTCCCTGGGAAAGGAAAAAGTAATCTTTTCTATCCTTTTCTTTATTCTTTTGGTTTCCTTTGTCAGCAGTGATAGACCAAGGGATGAGAGAGAGAAGAATAAAAATGAGAGGAAAAAAATGTTGAAAAGTGAAACAAATATGTAGGAAAACAATGCTAACTTCATTTATCTTATTCATCTTTTTAAATTATTTTTAAAAAGCATATGCAGAACAGCTGAGATCTCTTTCTCACTTTGTTTAGATGACCCTCGATCTCTTTTCAAGTTAGTTTTTTAATCCCTGGTTTGAGTACACTGGCTTGATAACGGGCCCAATCTGTGTCTATACACACAACAGATTTGATTGTTTTGATAAGCAATTACTTTTGTCTGCTTGGTCAAATCCAGAAGCCTTGGCTAGGGCCTTCAGCCTGGGGAAGCCTGGGGAGTTGAAGCTGGGGGAGGGGAGGAGCAGTCAATGAACTGCCTGGTGTGGCAGGCAAAGAGTTAAAGAGGTCTGAGGGCTCCTCTCCTTCCAAACAGGGATAATCCTAACTCACAACGTTGTTTTGAGAATTAAACGAGATTAATAGTCCCAAAGGTTTTGGCAAGGTTACACAGTAGGTGCTCAATAAATGTTAATTTCAGGTCTATCTTTGTGCAAGAACGTAACAGAACACTATACCAGAATCTCATTCTCAGAATTCCACGAGCTTGCATGGCGTGCCTGAACTCATTTTTAGTCTCCGACCGCCTCCCACAGTGGGAAACACAAGCTAAATACTGAAAAGGGTAATGTGCAAAGCATTAAAGAGACCAATACAAGTCAGCTATTAATATCTCTCTAGATAATAAAAAACATTTTTTTGAGTGTGCAATTCTTTTTTTGAGTGTGCAATTCTCTCCCATCTCACAGTTTCCAAAGTTTGGTAAGTATCAGAAGAGTTGGGTGGGGAAACAAAGCATTAGGAGGAACTGTCGATGCGGGCGAGGGTCCTTACTGTGAGGGTTTCCACTGTTAATGTAACAGGGTCTTTAGCGCAGTGCTAATACCAAATTGCTCATAGTAGGACCTGTCTGTATTTGCTCCTTCTTGGCATCCAGCTAAACCTTGTTTCTGAGCTATCTACCCTGCAGTTACACGGAGTCAAATAACAGTTCTGGCTAGATAGACAGACAGCTGGGTTGACTGAAGTGATATATGCTATTTCTAGAACTGGTCTCTTAAAAACAAACAACAACAACAACAAAAAATTCTACCCACGTGAAATGAACCAGCCTAGGGCACTGAATCTTCTGAAGACAGGGATGAGTGAGCCACTGGAGGAAAAGACTCTGTGTTCCCAGATGACTATGTGAAGCAAAGCAGCCTCATTTTAACAGGACTGTGTCAAGAGGCAGGCACAGCACCTTCTTGTGTTATGCCACTGAGGGCTTAGAGTTTTCGTCCAACTGTTAGCCCACCTTGACTAGAATTTGGCCATCCTGAAAGGTACGCAGTTTTTTGTTTTCCTGAAATATTTCCTTTTATTAGAAATATAATCCAACATATAATTCATTTGATTTGTGTCAGAAAAGAAAATGTCCTAAAATTACTTTTCTCTTTTAAATGGAATTTGATACAGATAATATTAATACAATCTTACAAGATTCTTTCTGGAAAGGCGTTTTCTCTAGTACTATAGGTATTTTCATTTTTTAATACATGGGGTTTTTATACTATTTTTATTGAGATATAGTTGACATAGAATACTGTTTAAATCTAAGACACACAACAATTTGATCTGATACATTTCTATACTGGAATTTGATTACTGCCTTGGCATTAGCTAACACCTACTACTATAGGTATTTTCTAAAGTAGTAAATGATCACCAAAAATGCATGACTGTATATTGGGCTTTCAAGTAGCATTCCATATATCTACAGGACAGGAAAATTAACCCTTAAGAAAGAAATAAGCCAATATACATAGATGTTCATTACGGAGAAAGAAAGTTCACTCAACCAAAGGTTTCGTTCAAAAGCCCGTTTCGAATCAGTATACTCTGCTTTCCTAAGGGCAAATTTCCAGCCATGATGCTTCATTAGCAAATAATCAAGACACCCTACCTTTGTGCTACTTCTGAACTGGGAGCTGTCTGTCAGTGGGCCACATGTTTTTAAAAAAAGTGGATATAGGGACACACAATACAAAGCTCTGAATCAATCAATACAATAGAAACATAAGTATGTTATGAACCCAATCAGTCATGGAGCAACCTAGGATGCCATGTGGGAAAATAAGGTCAACAGAAAGGAGAAACAAAAGTGAATTTTATTACATTTCTAATAATTCAATAGGTAAAGAATCTCCAGATGGTCTAATATTCTATCAGCTGCTATTTCTATCTGCACATTAAAAAGAAAAAAAAAAACTTAAAATATCAGCTGCATCTGTCAATATTGGGCACAACATAAAGCATCTTTTGTAATCTGTGTGTGTTTTCTCAGCGTTTATTTAAGCACCTAATAGCTTTTATTGGTTATGAGCCTATTTAGCATGCGGTTGAACATTTTTCAATGGTAAGGGCCTTAAGGTCCATTTAAAAGTGTATTCAACTTGCTTTACATGATAGCACCCCACAACTCAGATGGTCTATTAATAAACACTTGTGAAGATAAGTATTATGATATACTTACCAAAAAGAGAGAGACAGTACAAAGACATATGGCTTAGTTCAAGTGAAGGTAAGTTCTAAAACTATTTTAAACCAAGAAGCAGAGTCTACGTCCATACATACAGAATGATACAGCTTTAGAAGAAATAATTCACCATCTGGACCTATTTATATTTTGTTAAAAAGGTACGAGGTTGGGGGCATGAGACTGTCAATCAGAAGGTGAAAGAAAAAGACGCTAGGGCAACTCATGTTTTGTTAAGCATCTATTATGTACCAAAAGTTTTCATTCTCATGTTCCCATGGAAACATATCTTTCCAGGGCACCAATGACCTCATGGTTTTCCACATCCAGCCTGGATCTCTTCATTGAGTCCAGATCAACAAATTTACCCAACTCCCATCTCAAAGCTTCACTGGGATATCCTAGGAGGTTCTCAAATTTTAAGACACATTAACCCGATCGAGGGTCTTCTCGCCTCCCCCATATCTGCTCCTGCCACAGACTGCTCCATCCTAACAGATGACAACTCTCTTCCCAGTTTCTCAGAGCAAAAAAGAGCTGATTCTTTCTGACCCCTCTCTTTTTCCACCCTCCACATCCAAAATCAGCAGGAAATTCTGTTAGGTGTACCTGCAGAGTCCACACAGGATCTGACTACTTCTCATCTCAACTGACACCAAACTGCAGTGGGAGATTTTTTTTTTTTAACTTATTTATTGAAGATAATTGCTTTACAGAATTTTGTTGTTTTCTGTCAAACCTCAACATGAATCAGCCATAGGTATAAATATATCCCCTCCCCTTTGAACCTCTCTCCCATCTCCCTCCCATCCTGCCTGTCTAGGTTGATATAGAGCCCCAATTTGAGTTTCCTGAGCCATACAGCAAATTCCCTAGACTATTTTACATACGGTAATGTGAACCGTGAATTTCCTGATGTTCAAGCTGGTTTTAGAAAAGGCAGAGGAACCAGTGCTGCGATTCATGGGGTCGCAAAGAGTTGGACACGACTGAGTGACTGAACTGAACTGAACTGAATTTTCTTTGGAGCAGTCTAGTCAGAGTTCATCTGTGCTGATACTTTTGTTTTTAAAAAGAATTAATCAATTTAACAAATGTTTATCAAAGACATTTTATGCTTAAGTATTGCCCCAACCCTGGAGTTACAGGCTTCCCTGGTAGCTCAGATGGTAAAGTATCTGTCTGCAATGCAGGAGACTTGGGTTCGATCCCTGAGTCAGGAAGATCCCCTGGAGAAGGAAATGGCAACCCATTCCAGTCCTCTTGCCTGGAAAATCCCATGGACGTAGAAGCCTGGTAGGCTACAGTTCATGGGGTTGCAAAGAGTCGGACACGACTGAGCGACTTCTCTTTCTGGAGATACAAAGATCCCTTCTTCCTCCTTTTTTCCTTCCTTCTGTATATTCAGTGTTCTGCTTAAGTATTAATATTTTTGCTTAAGGTGAAAAAATGTAGTCTTAGTTCTCAGAAGTCTTTCAATCTCGTTAGCAACTCAGAAAAGTACATGGAGAATTACACTACAAACAGATGTGAAAAGCACACAGGAGTTTGCATAGGAAAGGAAGAGTTTGTGTGAGTGTGTGTGTGTGTGTGTGTGTGTGTGTGTGTGTGTGTGTGTGTTGGAGGTATCTATCTTAGCCTGGGGCGAGTCAGGGAAACTTCCAGAGGAAGTGACCCTGGAACTAAGATCCAAAAAAGTAGGAGATGAGGGAACATTTCATGCAAAAGTCCTGAAGCAAAAACCTTCTGGTGTGTGTGGGAAATTACAACTGTTTTGGAGCATGGTATGCTAGAGAAACGAAGCGTGGAGCATGGTATGCTTCAGAAAACGAAGATCATGGCACCTGGTCCCATCATTTCATGGGAAATAGATGGGGAAACAGTGGAAACAGTGTCAGATTTTATTTTGGGGGGCTCCAAAATCACTGCAGATGGTGATTGCAGCCATGAAATTAAAAGACGTTTACTCCTTGGAAGAAAAGTTATGACCAACCTAGACAGCATATTTAAAAGCAGAGACGTTACTTTGCCGACTAAGGTCCGTCTAGTCAAGGCTATGGTTTTTCCTGTGGTCATGGATGGATGTGAGAGATGGACTGTGAAGAAGGCTGAGCACCAAAGAATTGATGCTTTTGAACTGTGGTGTTGAAGACTCTTGAGAGTCCCTTGGACTGCAAGGAGATCCAACCAGTCCATTCTGAAGGAGATCAGCCCTGGGATTTCTTTGGAAGGACTGATGCTAAAGCTGAAACTCCAGTACTTTGGCCACCTCATGAGAAGAGTTGATTCCTTGGAAAAGACTCTAATGTTGGGAGGGATTGGGGCCAGGAGGAGAAGGGGATGACAGAGGATGAGATGGCTGGATGGCATCACTGACTCGATGGACGTGAGTCTGAGTAAACTCCGGGAGTTGGTGATGGACAGGGAGGCCTGGTGTGCTGCGATTCATGGGAGTCGGACACGACTGGGCGACTGAACTGAACTGAACTGATGCTAGACAAGAGCCAGGGATGAGTCTGAACATGTTCTCAGGGATCAGGTCATAAAGAACTTTGTGCAGGGGGCTAAGGAATCCTGTAAAGTGTGTAAAAAATTTTATGCTTGAGATTGCCATAGTTAGTTTTGCATTAAGAAGCTATTTGACCAGCTAGAATGTGGATTATGGACTTGCAGGGCAATGGGGGATCCAGCAGGCCTGGAGTCCTGTTAGGAGGCAGTGGCAGTAAAAGAGATATGAGCTAAGAAGATGGGAATCCCTGCCTTCTAAACACTCTCAGTCCAGGGTCCCTGAAAAATCACTGACCACAGTAGAGTGAGATTAACATAAAGAGAGGCAGGGGCACAGCACAGTGGAGCACTGATTGTCCCTCTGGTCTGTATCATTTTAAATTTCTTTTGTCTTTAGAAATCTTTAACTGCAGGCTACCCTGCTGTGGGGGTAGTTTCTCTGAGCCACTCTGCTCTGAGGCCAATGGCATATAAAAGAGGAACCATGTAAGAATGTTCACAGCAGCACTTTCTTCACAAGAGAGAAAACCAGAACTGAACTGAACTGAACTAAATGTAAGTTTCCAAGTTACTCTTTCCATACATCTCACCCTCTCCTCCCCTCTCCCCATGTCCATAAATCTATTTTCTATGTTTGTGGTACTGAAGAATTTATTTACTGGGAGTTCTCTTAAAAACAGAAATTTGATCATATTCTCCTCCTCCAACCCAGGAATTGGACTTATGTCTCTGGCATATCCTACATTGTCAGGCAGTTTCTTTACCATTAGCACCAACTTTTACATAGCACATATTACATAAGTCATTATTTCTTAATTGTCTGTCTTCCCCCATTAGAATGTAAGCTATATGAGGGGTTGTTTTTCCTATTTTGCTTCCTGCTTTATTTTCTAGAGCCAACAAATCCAAAATGCTTGGGAGAACTATATCTTATTTAATTCAAATGGATTCTTTGAGTTAAGAATTACCAGCATTCTCCCTTAATAGCTGAAAATAACTTGAAACTAAGAGAGAATAAGTGATTTTCCAAGTAGCAAAGGCAAGAAAAGACAGATGTATAAAAGAAGCCCCAGTCTGTCTTTGGAGACATCTTGTTTCCTCACACCACCTGCCTTTACATGAAAGAAATTACACTTTATTCTCTTAAAACTTTCTTGAGCTCTCAAGTATGAGATGAGTTAAGAATTTTGTCAGTTGTTTTATTTTTCCCCTTCCCCGATCCATTTTGTTGTGTTTCTTGGACATGAGTTTTAAAAATGATTTTATCTAAAAATTAAAATAGAATTACATGGAATAAAAAAGTATTTTCTTTAAAGTTTCCACCTTATCTAACCAGGAACAGAATCCCTGATGTGAACCAGCTTCCTAGGGGGCAGCTGAAATTCATAAAATGTTTCCTTTGATGTTATGCTACATAAGAAAAAAAAAATTAAAAAAAATAAATTCTATGAACCGATCATAATTTGAATTGTTTCTAAGCTCCCCACACTGATAATTCACTTTTCATGCCACAGACACATAAAAAGAGAATAAAAAGAAGGGAAGGGAAGAGAAAGGGAGAGTAGAGGAGGGAAGAATAAAAGAAGGAAGGGAAAAAGAAAGGGAAGGGAGAAAGAGAGAGAGAAAGGAAGGAAGGTCAAGAGTGTCTCACATCACAAGTGAGTAACAGTCATTTAAAGCAGTCTCCCAAAATTTAGAGGGAATTTAAAGAGTTCTTCAAACAGCTTTGAGGGTCTTTATAGACTGTAATTCAAGTCAGAGAATGATTTGTAGTTGAGACATGCAGAATAGAAACAAAGGGCCAAAAACTTCAGACTCCAAGCCCACAGAAATGAAATAAACAATTTTGGTTACCTAGTTTAGTTTCTAAATAGCAAGTGTGCATGCATGTGCAGACTCACACCATGGACGGTTTTTCTTAAGCCATCTTGAATATTCGAGGAGTTTCATAGTTCTTTGTAATTCTGAAGCTAGCATCCTTTATCATTAACTTTCTAGACGTTATTCTGTATAAAGAGTCAGCCTACTAAATTTAGAGATGAACGTTAATTCCTCAAGTCTAGATATTTAAATAAAATTAAAGATAAATTTTAGTATAAAAAAGATGTAGCAATGACATATCTTCCACTACCTTCTAAATATTACCTTCAATACATAGAAACACATACTGCAATGACTTTGTTTAAGACAGGAAGGTGAATTTGAAGCTGCAGGTATTTCTCTTACAAAAGCCAGCTAGGTCTCAAGGGATCAGCCATAGCTGTTAAAGCTTAAAAATAAATAAGTAAATAAATAAATAAACAAAGGAATAAGCAAGCAATACTTGAGCAAAGTTTCAAGCCAAAATAACAACTGGCATTATTATTCCAATCATTTGAGAACAAGTTTTCAATTTTCAGTAAGGGCTAGATAAAAATGATACTAACTTTGATTCACCAGTTTGCTCCTAATCATTGTTTTATCCTCTTGCTACTTAAGTGTGATGCCTAGACCAGCCAATCTTCCTCACTTAGGAACTTACAAGAAATGCTGTGTCTTGGGGCTACCCCAAACCTCCTAAGTTACATCTGCATTTTATCAAGGTCCCTGAGAAATGCATATGCACGTTAAAGTTTGAGGAGCATCTGTGTACACTATTGCCCAAAACATTTTTGCCTCATCAAGTTATAAGAATTAAACTACCTTTGGACAAACAATAAAAGAGGAGGTATAGGAATAAGCCAACACAGAACAGGTACATTTGGTGGAAGAGAAGAGAGGAAACTCTTATCTTGGGGACTCTATTTTCCTTGCTTCTGATTTTTGTATGGGGAGTAAAAGCCAGTGGGAATCTACATGGAGTAGCTATGGCTTCTTGAATATTTGACTCAGTTACAACCAGTCCATTCTGAAGGAGCTCAGCCCTGGGATTTCTTTGGACNCTTTCTCCCGTAAAGGAAAATATATCTGTAAAGCCAAACAGTTAGCTAAAATGGCAAAATCCAATACATTACAGGAGCTTAGTAACAAGTTGGGAATTTGACCTTCATAAATTGAAGAGGCTCTAATCAGAATTAGCCAGGTGCACACCTGGGGTCAAATGTCATCCTGAAGTTTCACTAAACAGTTTCTATCTCATCTATGATCACAAAGGCTTCGGATCCCAGACTTTGACACCTCAGTGACGTTAGTTTTGTGGCTAAGCAACTGTCACTTACTTCATTTTCTGTGCATCAAGTTTTGCGTGCTTTAACTAAGGGCCTTTTGGCAAAAGGTTTAATCTAATAAATACACAATGTACCATTTTGTCTTCTTTATTTCAGCCTGGGTCTCCTTAAGAAAGAGTACATTCAAATATGACTGCAGAAACTGAGTGGTAAATGAGAATATAAGTATACACATGCTTGAAGACATCACGGTGAACTAATGACTAATTACTGTGCAATTGAATACTAATGGAGAGACTCATGAAATCAACATGAACAGGAAATGAACTCCATATGACCAATGGTTCCACAATTAAAATCAAATAAATGTCTAGTAATAGAAAGACTTAAAGATATTACTACAAGCAGTCAATTATTCTTCAGGTTACACTTTGCTAAAAAATAAGCATAATGCTAGGTAGAAGTAGCTAGCTCCATATCTTTTGAAAAGCTAATATGCATCTGAAATGTGAATTATAGTACTGTAATTATCTTCAAATTAAAGTCTGTAAAACTAGTTCAATAGCAAGTCACTTATTAAAGCAAATCAGATAAACATGAACTTCAGGAAGGAAACTTGAGAGGTTAACTTTCTAGGACCCCCCTAATTAATTAATTGTCGCTCCAAATGTTTAACTCTTTAAAGTCTTGACAATTCAATTGGAAAACTGTCAATAGAAAGCAAGCTTGGGCATTGGAGGAAAAAGCACACAAAGTTAAAAAGCCTTTACCTTCAATGCCTAAAGGGCTCATGGCAATTATAAACATTGATTATTCAAGCTTACCACCACTTTTAAGAAAACTGTATGCATATTTCTTTTAGTTCTATTTCATTTACTTCCTCTTCTATGACCCAGTGGCTGAGTGAGGCAGACTGAAATAAACTGCAATTTTTTCTCTTGAAAAGTCTACTCACTTATCAGCTGTGGATCTAATCAAGGACCTAATACGTCCATAATGGTACATTTGCTTTCCAGGAGAAGCCATGGTTTCTCATCATTCCGGAAAATACCCCCTTGCAAGGTGCAACCAAGAGCCATGGACTCACTGCACCAGTCTAATAGTTTGATTGGGAGCCCTTAGGCAGGGGAAATTTAAATTACAATTAGAGAGCCCTCAAACTGGTGCTAACATCTGTGTACTGAACCACTGTATACTGATTAACGGTTTTTAAAAGAGAACTTAGTAATCCGCACATTAGAAAGGGGTCTAATTCTAATGGTCCTGGGTCCTTGGTAGGCAATACTTCAACA
Source organism: Oreotragus oreotragus (assembly GCA_006410675.1). Classification (NCBI taxonomy): domain Eukaryota; kingdom Metazoa; phylum Chordata; class Mammalia; order Artiodactyla; family Bovidae; genus Oreotragus; species Oreotragus oreotragus. The sequence continues at coordinate 283,412 of SJYX01007307.1, forward strand.
TTCCCTGCTGAGCTTCCTGCTTGTCATGAATCCAAAGACTGCAGACTCTGGGTAATAACTGCTTAGAAATGTCCACTAGATACTCAGGTGTAAGTGGCCAGGAGGGCAGAGCCCTGTGAAGGAGAAAAAAAACACTGCTCATTCCATCACTCACCCATGTCTACTTTCCCCCTGATTTTGTCTATGCAGTTGAAGTGTTTTTGTTATTCTGTTAAAAGAGTGATTCTAAGGAGAGTATCAGAATACAGAGAAATTGCCATGGGGGCACCTATTAATGAACACTGAAATGAATGAGGACAAGCACACGGCTTCCCTCAGTGTCCTCCTGCCTTGTGATTAAATGAATCGTGCATGTGAGGAAAACGGAGTCAGAAGAGAACAGAGCAGCAGCGCTCTCCACCCGCCACCCCCACCCTCTACCCTAGCCTCCCCTTTACTTCCCCCTCCATCCATTAGGGCTTTTTTCAAGCACATGGCTGGAGCAGATGTCCCTGAGAGAACATTTTGTCTCCCCCCTGCATCCAGGCTCAAACACCTGGGCTCTAAAATGACGTCCGGTGGGGGCTATTTTCTTTTTCCTTTTTTAAACTTTCCTTTTATTTGGTTTGCATACAAGCCTAAATAATGAGGTTTAAAAAACTATACACAATCAGTATACAATTACACTCATCGGGAGCCTGACATGTAATTTCTGATAAACCCATATAACTATGAACAGCAAAAGGAACCACGGAGCGCACACAATGTGTGGGGTCATCAGAACACAATGCCAACACAATCTCTGCGTCATGTCTTGTTGCATAGTATTAATCAGTGCAAACATTGTTTGGGAAATGAGAGGGGAGAGAAAAAGCAGTCTCCCAGCTGCTTGTGCTTTGCCATCAAATCTGATAGTCAGTCTCATCTAATATAAGAGACTTCAGTAATAAAGCTTAGGGCAACTAATGACTCTTGAGGAGTCTACTTAAACTGTTCAAAATGAAATAAACTAACAGATCCTTGTATATAATCCCAACCCTCCTGATAATTTCACATCAGATGTCTCTTTATTAATTTGTATATTTTCATAAATTTAGCAAATATATTAGCATCTTTAACAGCTACCATTGGTGGCTGTATTGAGTATCCACATTATCTAACTAATTGGTGGTCTAGGCTAGTTAATGGCTGTCATTTTGATTTATTTAAAGTTTTTGTGTCCTACATGTTGAAACATAATTATTTTTCTGTTGATTGTTATAGATAAAGGATATGATAAGGTTTCATTAAGAAAGAATTATCTAGGATCAGAAGACGACAGCCCCGATCACTGGGGAGCCCAATGCAATACTCTTGTCAATACTATTGATATGTCTTAGGAAAAGTGAGTCTGGGAAATGCAGAAATGTCACAAGCTTTGTTTTACCCTCCTTTTAATAGAGCATCACATGACCTGTATGGGAGGGGTTGACTACTTCAATTAGTTTTATGCTATTTTCAATAAGATTTCCAATCAGCACATTTAGCTGGAAAGCAATTCCTGACTTTATTATTACTGTTGTCATCCTTAAAATGCATTCTATTTATTTTTTTAATTCACCAGGAGGGGCAAAGGGAAGACAGGAGCAATAAAGAAAAGAAGCCAGTAACATGCCCTTAGGGACCAATAGCAAAGGGAGAAGAATCACAGGAGAAGAGAGACAGGAGATGAAAATGAAAGACATATCTTATTAAACCATCATAATTAAGAAGTAATAGGTATTCATAAAGAGACCCAAGCCCAAAGGCCTGAGGATGTCTACAGTGGCAAGGGCAAATGTTTTCTAATAGGTAATATTCAACAAATCGTCTACATGAAAAGCAAATTGGGTGGCACAAGAAAGAGAATGCAGAGGCCTGCCTTCTCACTATGCCCCTACTTCCAGTCCAGGGAGGACAGACCAAACTGCAACTAAAATAAAAGAAAACAACAATCTGGGACCTCTTTGCACCTACAAGTAAATTCTGGCAAACACGGAGGTGAAAAGTACTTGATAACAGAGCACCTCGCTCACCTGTGGCTTATATTATGGGATGGTCCCAGGCTCTGAACCCTGAGATGACAACTGCTGCCAGAGATTCAAGGGGCTGGGGGGCCTAAGGGTGAAACTAACCCCACATTATTCATTTCAGCCCAAGACAGTAATTAATTTGGATGGATTTTTTTCCTTTGCCCCTGTGCTTTAAAGTTGCGGGACCTAGGAGTACAGAGGAGATAAGGCTGAAGGGAAGGAGAAATAATTTTTCCTTTTTTAAACTTTCCTTTTATTTGGTTTGCATACAAGCCTAAATAATGAGGTTTAAAAAACTATACACAATCAGTATACAATTACACTCATCGGGAGCCTGACATGTAATTTCTGATAAACCCATATAACTATGAACAGCAAAAGGAACCACGGAGCGCACACAATGTGTGGGGTCATCAGAACACAATGCCAACACAATCTCTGCGTCATGTCTTGTTGCATAGTATTAATCAGTGCAAACATTGTTTGGGAAATGAGAGGGGAGAGAAAAAGCAGTCTCCCAGCTGCTTGTGCTTTGCCATCAAATCTGATAGTCAGTCTCATCTAATATAAGAGACTTCAGTAATAAAGCTTAGGGCAACTAATGACTCTTGAGGAGTCTACTTAAACTGTTCAAAATGAAATAAACTAACAGATCCTTGTATATAATCCCAACCCTCCTGATAATTTCACATCAGATGTCTCTTTATTAATTTGTATATTTTCATAAATTTAGCAAATATATTAGCATCTTTAACAGCTACCATTGGTGGCTGTATTGAGTATCCACATTATCTAACTAATTGGTGGTCTAGGCTAGTTAATGGCTGTCATTTTGATTTATTTAAAGTTTTTGTGTCCTACATGTTGAAACATAATTATTTTTCTGTTGATTGTTATAGATAAAGGATATGATAAGGTTTCATTAAGAAAGAATTATCTAGGATCAGAAGACGACAGCCCCGATCACTGGGGAGCCCAATGCAATACTCTTGTCAATACTATTGATATGTCTTAGGAAAAGTGAGTCTGGGAAATGCAGAAATGTCACAAGCTTTGTTTTACCCTCCTTTTAATAGAGCATCACATGACCTGTATGGGAGGGGTTGACTACTTCAATTAGTTTTATGCTATTTTCAATAAGATTTCCAATCAGCACATTTAGCTGGAAAGCAATTCCTGACTTTATTATTACTGTTGTCATCCTTAAAATGCATTCTATTTATTTTTTTAATTCACCAGGAGGGGCAAAGGGAAGACAGGAGCAATAAAGAAAAGAAGCCAGTAACATGCCCTTAGGGACCAATAGCAAAGGGAGAAGAATCACAGGAGAAGAGAGACAGGAGATGAAAATGAAAGACATATCTTATTAAACCATCATAATTAAGAAGTAATAGGTATTCATAAAGAGACCCAAGCCCAAAGGCCTGAGGATGTCTACAGTGGCAAGGGCAAATGTTTTCTAATAGGTAATATTCAACAAATCGTCTACATGAAAAGCAAATTGGGTGGCACAAGAAAGAGAATGCAGAGGCCTGCCTTCTCACTATGCCCCTACTTCCAGTCCAGGGAGGACAGATCAAACTGCAACTAAAATAAAAGAAAACAACAATCTGGGACCTCTTTGCACCTACAAGTAAATTCTGGCAAACACGGAGGTGAAAAGTACTTGATAACAGAGCACCTCGCTCACCTGTGGCTTATATTATGGGATGGTCCCAGGCTCTGAACCCTGAGATGACAACTGCTGCCAGAGATTCAAGGGGCTGGGGGGCCTAAGGGTGAAACTAACCCCACATTATTCATTTCAGCCCAACACAGTAATTAATTTGGATGGATTTTTTTCCTTTGCCCCTGTGCTTTAAAGTTGCGGGACCTAGGAGTACAGAGGAGATAAGGCTGAAGGGAAGGAGAAATACATTCGGTCCTTGGACACCCCCTAGTGTCTATGTGAGCATGAAAAGTGCCTGCCACATATCTCCCTTCCTTTCCTGCTAAATCAAACAAGGAGGCAAGAGTGGTTCCTAAAGATGGACTCCCAGAACTCCAGTCTGGAGGGAAATGGGCTCTCCTCTCCTGTCGGGAACCAAAGTGTCTGTCTCAAAACCCCTTTTGGAGGCTTCCTAGAATTTCTGCTTGCTGTGAACTTGGTCTCAATGTGGCATAGTTTGTCTCAAGAAAATGTGGACAATTATGGCCAGGAAGAGTCTATAATTTGCTTCCCAATAAGGGGGTGGAGGGAAAAGAGGGACAAACTTCACAGTTAATATACTGGATGCAAATGAAAAAGAGAAACGGAGGGAAAATATATTTCAGAGAATATATGGTAGTTCGTCTTTCTATAGATAACTTGTGAGTGTTTGAATAAGCACTGTGATGTATTTATGTTTACCAATGTGATTGGATGTGAATACTGAATAAAGTCTGGAAGGCTGCTTGCCACTTCTCTCAGTCAGCGGTTCTTTGGGCGATATTTCATTTGTGTGATGAAGATATAATTTAAAGTGGCTTGGAAAAGCTTTAGTGTAAGCGCCTTTGAAAGTTTCCAAAATGCATGCGATTCCTTTACATTGGTGGTAAATTAATTTTTTGTGTCCCAGTTATCTGTGGACTAGGCTTTCTCTGTTAAAACATTGTTCAAATTATGAAGTGTTCCCACCAGTTTTGCATACAGTCATCTCAGATGTGTAAATGTGCCAGAATGTCATCACTATATTTGGCTGTTGTAAATACCCAGACAGTATCCACATTTCTGCGGAAAGTCTCCCCTATATGAGACTGACTGGAACGCCAAGAGACACTTTATGTTTTCCTAGTTTTCTATCATCATGCTTCCCCCCAGCTGTTTGGGGGAAGCACTCTGTCATTTTAAACTTTTAAGCATATATTATGGTAATATAGAGCACTTTTTCTTGCTGCGTCTGAGAGGGCTGTATTTGCAAACCATGCAAGGTCTGATTCTTTACAGGTTCACAAAATTGTCAAGGGCAAGAGTCCTGAGAATCCACCTGATTCATACTCTTCTTCAAGGAGTGGGGAGTTGAGTGCTTCTGCGACTCAAACTAAGAGCCTCTGGCAAGGTTGCTCCAAGGCTGGGGCAGGAACCCAGGAGTCTTGCACCCAGACATTTTCAGTCGCTGAATTTCTAAGTGTAAAATGACATGGCGGGAGCTTGATAAATGTGAAGGTGTCATCTGTGGCAAGAAAAGAGAGACCAGATTGCGAAGTCTGTACCCTGCATGTTGGGGACACATTCCCTCCCTGAACAGTGAAGGCATCTGGGCAGGCTCCTCCCTGACCAGAAAGAGCACAATTTTTGACTCTGTAGCCCTTCTGTCCTTGGTGTTTTATCCACAACACACATAGGAGACTTACACTAGAAAGAGGGGAAGGCAACTAGTGGAGGAAAGTCAGAAACATCTTGCTCCCCAGCTCCATCTCTCCAAATCCAGGGCTATGAATGAGAGGGTTTTGTTGCTTTCATGGGCTGGAAAATGCTCGTGTTTTAAATACCAAGGATAGTGCTTACTTCTGGTTACAGCCCACACAAAACAAACTTACTTTTAAAAAAGAATCTTGGCATATGGTAACAAAACCTATATAATTCTCTTGATCTTTAATCTCTATGCCAATGTCTGTTTTGCAGCTTATGGCCTCAGCCCCTGACAAATATGTTTAGTGAATTTTTGGCTGACAAATCTGGCAGTGCAACGCCTGTCTGAAATACATTCAAAAGGCTAAACGTTTTCACAATAGATACTTTACATAGCCTAGTAGGTTTCCCTTTAGGACACCAATTAGATATTTTTTAAGTGACAGTGTTAATTTTTATGATTACACACAGAACTGAGATTTTTATTTAATACACTAGGCCTTCTTTTAAAGCTGTTCAAGGGGATCAACGACTCTGCCAACAGACGGGTGTTACAGCAGGGGTGATTATAGTAATTTTTCATGTAATTGGGAGTCACCATTTGGTTGCTATCTTTCATAAGCTCATTGACTCATCATATAATCCTTTATAATGGGGGCTTGTTGTATGTCACAGGAACGTGCCAAGCAGCCGGGAAATAAAAAACAGAGGAACCCCCTGGCTGGTGGGGACCACAAAGGTTTTTAACATCTGCCCGGTTCTTGAGACTGATGTAGGTTTTACTGGATAACAGAGACCAAACACTGATAAGAAGCATTTTGGAGAATTGGGGGAGAATCTGTGTTCTCTCTCAAGAGAGGATGTCTCAAAACACGGATTCTGTTACACACCATGACAGCACAGTTTTCAAAAGATAAGAGGTATAAGTACTCATTAGAATTATCAAAGTCTCTTCCCAGAAATCCAAGGATGTAAGACCAAAGCAAACGCAGCATGTTGTCCCTCGGGTGCAGTTACCACAATTTTACTCTTCCACTTCATCTTTGGAATTCCAGCAGATAGCAAAGTGCTTTACCAGAATAAATGCACAAATAAAGTTCCTTGTGGCTGTCAGACGCTGCATAAAATAAGGTGTAAAGATCAGAGCTGGAAGTGGGGACACCTGAGTTCTTGGCCCATCTCTGTCATCTTGGGAGAGTCATGTGAACAAAACAAAGCCTCAAGTACCTGTAATATTACAAGTGAAGAGGAATGCTGCTATGAGTCCCAAGACTCCCCAAGAAAGAACTCAACATAAATAAGCTTAAAAATATTGTCATTCTTGAGTTAAAGTGTTAAATGTGTGTGTGTGTGTGTGTTTGCTCAGTCATATCCAACTCTTTGCAACCCCATGGACTGTAGCCCACCAGATTCCTCAGTCCATGGAATTTTCCAGGCAAGATTACTGGAGCGGTTGTCATTTCCTACTCCAGAGGATCTTCCTAACCCAGGAATTGAATCCATGTTTTCTGCATCTCCTGCATTAGCAGGTGGATTCTTTACCACTGCACAACCTGAGAACCCTAAAGTGTTAAATGCCTGGCCGTATAGTTTATGATTTCTATTAACACGTTGCCTTCTGTGAACAAGTAAAGCTGCACAGCCATCTACAATGCATCTTCCATCTGATGCCGTGTGCACACTTCCTTTGGAATTTTCCAAGAGTTTTAGAACAACACTGCTCAATTTTATGAAAAGTATCTGATGAAACGTATCTGCTTCTAACAGGTTGAGAGCAGTGACTTATTTTAATTTATCATGACTGCTTTCTCTTCCACATAAAGCCCAAGACTATTGACTGGTGCCTGAAGAGCATTGCAGCTGGATCGAACTTTTGAATATCGATTTAACAAAGAACCTAGATCTACCTTTTCATTTAGTCATCTGAGTTCTCTTATGCTCTAGCACCATTTGAACATGCCCAATCTTACTTAGTTCAAAAGATCTGAGATAAAGGTCGTCTCGATAACCATGTGTTACAAACTAGCCATAATGTGAGTTAGCCTTAGGTTAGATATTTTCAACAAATCCTAAACAAAGACATATTACACTTTCAAATAAACAAACATGAAACACAACTATAAACAAAAACCTAAAAATATAGTTTATTTTACCAAGTTTAACTTTTATAACACCAAACATAAATAAAAAACAAAAATATGCTCTTATTGACTAGAAATGAGTATGCATCATGTACTTTTAGACTGCTGCTTATCCATGACTATCTCCAGAATTTAATGTCACATACTCAATGCCTTCCTACTTTTAGATTGCTGCTTATCCACGACTATCTCCAGAATTCAATGTCACATACTAGATGCCTTCCTACTTTTAGACTGCTGCTTATCTGTAACTATCTCCAGAATTCAATGTCACATACTCAGTGCCTTCCTACTTTTAGACTGCTGTTTATCTGTGAACTATCTCCGGAATTCAACGTTAACATACTCAGTGCCTTCCTACTTTTAGACTGCTGCTTATCTGTGACTATCTCCAGAATTCAATGTTAACATACTCAATGCCTTCCTGCTTTTAGACTGCTTATCCGTGACTATCTCCAGAATTCAATGTCACATATTCAATGCCTTCCTGCTTTTAGACTGCTGTTTATCCATGACTATCTCCAGAATTCAATGTCACATACTCAATGCCTTCCTAAGGCCATCAGTGATACAAGTTTCTAATATAAGCTACCTGAATAGCAGACCATCAAAGAAGACAGATGATAAAATTTAAACCTATTTGGACCTAATAATTACTTCATATAACCAAAAATAAAGGCAGGATACCTCCATAGAAACTGAGTCTATAAATCTCAAACAGATAAGCTTGTATTTCCCAGGAACTCCTAACCAGTAGAACACTTTGATTACTCAGTCTTCAAATCTGCCCAGTGACACTGGAATTATAAGTACATTATTGATTAGTAAATAAACAAACTTTTAGAATAAGGATTAGAAGCTTATTTTTAAATCATGATCAACTTTTAATTTATACAAAAGTAAAAAAAATTGCTTTGTGAAGTTCAGTTCTATTTAAATTGAGAGAACATTCCACTGATAATGACTTTTATCCCACTCTTAATGTTCATGACTACAGAATTACAACATACAAAGTTTTAAAACTAGCTTCCAGGGTCCATGCCATTCTGATATGCCATTCTTTTCCCCAACAGAGGAAAATATTTTCTCAAATGAAGTATATTTAGACACATTAAATATGCAAGAGTCTTTGCCTCTCATGGTTTCTTCTTGCTGGGTACACACATTTCCTTCTGATGAACTACTTGCATCCAGTCAAATGACACTGATCAAATTACAGAGCAAAAAAATTATGCATTCTTTGTCACATCCCTTTATTACACAGCTAACAACTTATTTAATCCCATTAATAAATTTGGTTTGGTAACGGTTTTATCATTTTCCTCTTTGTTTTCTTAAACTTAGGGAAAGAGGGAGGTACGTGAAGACAAGGGCGTATTAGGATTGATGTAGCTTCAGGTTTTCCTCTTGAGTTTAAAATCATAAACTATTCACTAATGTGAATTCTTTGGAGCAGCCTGTCAGATCCATTGTGATAATTAATATAATGGCATACTGTAAATGCCACTGTTGTTAAAGCTGTTATCTCGGTGATTGCTGCTGTTTCTGACAATGCTATTAATAACATTACTATGTTGATAATGATACTAACAAACAACGTTAAACACAAACAACGCGATATCCTTTGTACCATACATACATACTGGAATACTGGAATAAGTGCATTTCCTGGCGAGAAGCTGATCGTCTAAATTGTAAGCGACACTCACAGTACTTGTCTTCCGAGCATCTATATATTGGATGTGAGTGGGTGAGACTGCAAAAGAAGAGCCAGGAAAACAGTTTTACATAATAGCTCTTTAGAGTACAGATTGGAAGTTGGAGGACTGTGTGAAGATTTGAAGAAGAGGAATCTTTGGAGAGATGAGACAATGTGAATTGAGAGATTAGTGAGATGCTAAGATTTAGAATGTTCAAAACCAAAGAAGTATATATATTATAGCAATGACAATATAATCACTGGACAACTTTAATTTCCTAATCTTTTTCTGATTATAAGTGCAATACACTCAAATGTAAAAAAAACTGTGTTCAGTACAGAATAAAGCAAGAAGTATGTGTAATACTATCAATGGCTACTTAATTTAAATTTTGAGTCATTTATCTTGTAATGGGAAGAATCTTAATTAGATGAGCCATTTCAGTGCTTTTCTAATATTGTATCACAACTCGTTAGTGGAAAGTACAATATATATTTTTAGTTTATGATCAGGTTCTTTTTTAAATAATAGAATGGGAGTTGGTACAATACAACAGAAGTTTTTTGTGAAACTTTTATTCATACAAATGATGCATGCAGGTACAGAGTTATGATGTAAAATGAATTTCTAAGTCTGGGTCACAGACAAACACTGAAACTAACTGCAAAAAAGCCTTCAATTGTCATGATTCAATTGATTTATTTGAAAAGGGGGAAGGAAATGGTATGGAGCTCTAAAAAATAATGAGATATATTTCACAATAAACTTAATCTTGGTAATGAATATCTTTAAAATACTACTTTATTATGGTACCAATGGAGATAGCAATTGCCTTCACCTGGTCACATTTATATATGCTGGATGCCACTGAGCAAAGGCAGACACTGTCATTAACCTTATGGAGCTCACAAACTAGATATTAATCAAATAACCAAGCAAATACTTGTACAATTTCAGCTGTGATAAATGCCATGGTGCTCAGAGGGTCCATAACAAGGAAATGTAATCTAGTTTAATCTAAAGGGGAATTCGGGGAAGTCTGCCCTGAAAAGGTAGTATCAGCGCATTTTGAAGGGTTAGCAGAAGGTGAAAAGGAAAGTGACAATTCAGACGGACAGCAGAGCACCTTAAAAACCCGGTCATCAGGAGCATCCCAGGGAGCACAAAGACCAAACAGTCGCCCACTCTAGACCTGCTCACAAAGAGAGTCTCCCAGGTGCTCTATGACTGTGCTTTGGCATATATGGCGATCCAGTGGGAAGAGACAGCCTCTTTCCTTGATGACATCAAACAAAAAGAACCCAACTGCTTCAAAAAGTTTAGAAGATTCTCTGCTTGAAATATAAACATAGGTAAGTTAGATGATTTTTTATGTGGCCTCCCAAATCTGATTTTTATTTTGTTTTTCTGTTTTAGGTTGGGTTGTTAGTTCACCTGTGGATCAGACAGCTGCTGAAAAGGGATATAATATAAGCGGACATCTTAAGGGTCAAAGCTTGTCTTTATGGACAACCATTCACTTGCACCCCTAGTAATAATTTCTTCATAGAAACACCAGTACACTCCCCATAATAATAACAGCCCATCACTGTCTCTGGGTAGGGAAGACAACTAGGAACCTCTTAAATATGTCTTTCATACAGTCTAATCAGCTATAATCTTAAATTCTAAAAATTGTAGGGTAGAGGTACATTTTGGACGCTTGGTTTCTCCTACTCTAAAATTGCTTGGCAGCTTGCTAGATATTTAGCATTAGGAAGCTTTAATTTAAAGAATGTAAACTTATCAAAAAAAGAAATTAATTTAAGCAGATAGTTTTAGAAAGCCCAGTCTCTTGATGTATAAATGCATGCTGCTGCTGCTAAGTCACTTCAGTCGTGTCCGACTCTGTTTGACCCCATAGACGGCAGCCCACCAGGCTCCCCCGTCCCTAGGATTCTCCAGGCAAGAACACTGGAGTGGGTTGCCATTTCCTTCTCCAATGCATGAAACTGAAAAGTGAAAGACAAGTCGCTCAGTCATTTCTGACTCTTCGCAACCCCATGGACTGCCCCCTATCAGGCTCCTCTATCCATGGGATTTTCTAGGCAAGAGTACTGGAGTGGGCCATTGCCTTCTCCGGTATAAATGCATAAGAAGTAGGAAAAAAAAAGAGAGAGAGAGAGAGAATTAGGATAGGTGAAGAGGAGTAGAGGAAGAAGTTTATTCATTTACTCATTTACAAAACGAAATATAAAATACACATTTTGTCATTAGAACTATCTAACAACATTTTTTCAGACCCATTTTAGCAGACAATTCTCTCTCCAATGTTAGCTATCTATCAAATACAATCTATCTTTAAAGCACTGTATCACTTTGGGCCTGCAAATTCATTCCTAACATGCATTCATAACTAACACTAACTCAGTTCAGTTCAGTCGCTCAGTCATGTCTGACTCTCTGAGACCCCATGGACTGCAGCATGCCAGGCTTCCCTGTCCATTACCAACTCCCAGAGATTACTCAAACTCATGTCTATGGAGTCAGTGATGCCATCAAATCATCTCATCCTCTGTCATCCCCTTCTCCTTCTGTTTTCAATCTTTCCCAGCATTAGGATCTATTCCAGTGAGTCAGTTCTTTGCATCATGTGGCCAAAGTATTGGAGTTTTAGCTTCAGCGTCAGCCCTTCCAATGAATATTCAGGACTGGTTTCCTTTAGGATTGACAGGTTGGATCTCCTTGCTTTCCAAGGGACTCTCAAGAGTCTTCTCCAACACCACAGTTCAAAAGCACCAGTTCTTCTGTGCTCAGCTTTCTTTATTGTACATCTTACATCTGTACATGACTACTGGAAAAACCAAAGCTTTGGATAGACAGAACTTTGTTGGCAAAGTAGTGTCTCTCCTTTTTAATATGCTGTCTACGTTGGTCATAACTTTTCTTCCAAGGAGTAAGCGTCTTTTAATTTCATGGCTGCAATCACCATTTGGAGTGATTTTGGAGCCCAAGAAAATGAAGTCTCTCACTGTTTCCATTGTTTCCCATCTATTTGCCATGAAGACTGTAAGGAGATCCAACCAATCCATTCTGAAGAAGATCAGCCCTGGGATTTCTTTGGAAGGAATGATGCTAAAGCTGAAACTCCAGTACTTTGGCCATCTCATGTGAAGAGTTGACTCATTGGAAAAGACTCTGATGCTGGGAGGGATTGGGGGCAGAAGGAGAAGGGGACGACAGAGGATGAGATGGCTGGATGGTATCACTGACTCGATGGACATGAGTCTGAGTGAACTCCGGTGTTGGTGATGGACAGGGAGGCCTGGCATGCTGCGATTCATGGGGTTGCAGAGTCGGACATGACTGAGTGACTGAAATGAATTGAACTGAATGGGACCAGATGCCATGATCTTAGTTTTCTGAATGTTGAGCTTTAAGATAACTTTTTCACTCTCCTCTTTCATTTTCATCAAGAGGCTTTTTAGTTCCTCTTCACTTTCTGCTATAAGGGTGGTGTCATCTCAGATATGATATTTCTCCCAGAAATCTTGATTCCAGCTTGTGCTTCTTCTAGCCCAGCATTTCTCACAATGTACTCTGCACAGAAGTTAAAAAGGGAGAGTGACAGCATACAGCCTTGATGTATTCCTTTCCCAATATGGAACCAGTCTGTTGTTCCACGTCCAGTTCTAACCGTTGTTTCTTGACCTGCATACAGATTTCTTAGGAGGCAGGTCATGTGATCTGGTATTCCCATTTCTTTAAGGATTTTCCACAGTTTGTTGTGATACAAACAGTCAAAGTCTTTGGCGTAGTCAATAAAGCAGAAATAGATGCTTTTTTGGAATTCTCTCACTTTTTCCATGATCCGATGGATGTTGGCAATTTGATGTCTGGTATCTCTGCCTTTTCTAAATCCAGCTTGACATCTGAAAGTTCATGGTTCACATACCGTTGAAGCCTGGCTTGGCAGAATTTTGAGCATTATTTTGCTGGTATGTGAGATGAGTGCAATTGTGGAGTAGTTTGATCATTCTTTGGCATTGCCTTTCTTTGGGAATGGAATGAAAACTGATCTTTTCCAGTCCTGTGGCCACTGCTGAGTTTTCCAGATTTGCTGGCATATTGAGTGCAGCTCTTTCACAGCATCATCTTTTAGGATTTAAAGTCGCTCATCTGGAATTCCATCACCTCCACTAACTTTGTAGTGATGCTTCCTAAGGCCCACTTGACTTTGCATTCCAGGATGTCTGACTCTAGGTGAGTGATTACACCATCGTGGTTATCTGGGTCATGAAGATCTTTTTTGTATAGTTCTTCTATGTATTCTTGTCACCTCTTCTTAATATCTTCTACTTCTGTTAGATGCATACCATTTCCGTCTTTTATTGTGCCCATCTTTGCATGAAATGTTCCCTTGGTATCTCTAATTTTCTTGAAGAGATCTATCTCTAGTCTTTCCCATTCTATTGTTTTCCTCTATTTCTTAGCATTCTTAACTAACACTAGTTAGACACATATACAATTTTCATTTAAAATATTTACTGAATTATCTTGATATTTAAAAAATAATCCCTTCAATTATTTCCTACACGGCAACAGGAGTGATTTTGTAAATCTCTTTATGACATTCCCTGCTGCCATGGTATTCCTCTGCATTTAGA
>SJYX01007314.1:10165-20915 GCA_006410675.1 Oreotragus oreotragus
GTTGGCTTAAAGCTCAACATTCAGGAAACTAAGATCATGACATCTGGTCCCATCACTTCATGGCACATAGATGGGGAAACAGTGGCTGGCTTTATTTTGGGGGGCTCCAAAATCACTGCAGATGGTGATTGCAGCCATGAAATTAAAAGACGTTTACTCCTTGGAAGGAAAGTTATGACCAACCTAGACAGCATGTTAAAAAGTAGAGACATTGCTTTGTCAACAAAGGTCCGTCTAGTCAAGGCTATGGCTTTTCCAGTAGTCATGTATGGATGTGAGAGTTGGACTGTAAGGAAAGCTGAGCACAGAAGAATTAATGCTTTTGAACTCTGGGGTTGGAGAAGACTCTTGAGAGTCCCTTGGCCTGCAAGGAGATCCAACCAGTTCATCCTAAAGGAGATCAGTCCTGGATGTTCATTGGTAGGACTGATGTTGAAGCTGAAACTCCAATACTTTGGCCACCTGATGCGAAGAGCTGACTCATTTGAAAAGACTCTAATGCTGGGAAAGGTTGAAGGCAGAGAAGAAGGGGTAAACGGAAGATGAGATGGTTGGATGGCATCACCAACTCAGTGGACTTGAGTTTGCGTGAACTCCGGGAGTTGGTGATGGACAGGGCGGCCGGGCGTGCTGCAGTCCCTGGGGTCCCAAAGAGCTGGACTCGACTGAGCGGCCAAACTTACCGAGTCCCAGCCATGTGAGTCCAAGTTCCAAGCAGGGTTTTGCTGGGTTTGAGTCCCAGCACGTGGGCTCAAGGCCCAATCTGTGGTTCACGGTTTCAGCTGGCACCCTAGATAGGACGGTGATACGGTAAGAAAAGGTTTAGAGTCAGGTCTTGGTCCTAAAGAGGTCCTAGGATAGCAAGCCTGGCCAGGTATACTGAGGAAAATGCTCTGCTGTTGTCTGCTTATTTGTGACTGGCAGGTCAGTCCTGTATGCTTATGCATATCCAGCAGCAGGTTCAAAACAGAATTACACTGTTTTATTTGAGGTTTTTCTCCTATATTTTTTTGTTCCTGCTCATTTCTGCTCTATTTCTTCTGTTAACCCCAGATTGCGTTTATTCCCCTCCCTCTAACCCTTACAAGTGCTGACCCTTTATTCCCAACTTATAGCTAAAGCACCTCCACCTCGTCGTCAGCACCACTGGGGAAGTCTTCATGCCATTTCTTTGTGACAACTTTTGGGCACTAACAACAGCCTGGGAGACTCCTTTGGGAGGGATAGCTTCTGAAACTGTAAGTGCAAATCTTGCCCAAATTGTGTGGTGGATTTTGACTTAAGCGTAAAATTTTGGATAGAACGGGAGTTAGAGACATCTCTGGTTTGGGTGTGAAAATGGCTCAGGCAGCATCTAGCCCAACCAATAACCCTCTGGGTCTTATCTTCCAGGATTGGGAAAGATTCAGGCTACTGAGATTAAAAACAAAGAAACTCATTAGGCCATGTAATCATGTTGGGCCAGGGTATGAGCTAGGAAGTCAAGAAAAATGGCCATTAAAAGGGTCCTTGAGTTATGATACTATATTGCAGTTAGATTTATATTGTAGAAGGAAATTTAAATGGAGTAAGCTTCCATATGTTCAAAAATTGTTTTCCCCATACATTCAAATTTTCATGGCCTTGTATTTAGACAGTGAGACCCAAAAGGAATTTAAGATGTGTCTAGCTCCAAGGGATAATTCTAGTAAGGAGACAAAAGACACTTTAACTGACCTACCCTATGGAGCCATCCAAAGGTTAAATCATGTGCAAGGAAGCGCCAGAGCTACTCCTCACCTACAGAGAGGACCCACTGTCTCAGGGGAAGACACAGCTAGGGAAGAAAAGAGGCCCCACCCATATTCTGAAACCTCTTCTTGGTACCCTGAGTTACCCAAGGGGCCCTTCCTTAGCTCAGCTAGCCTGGCAATGATATGTTACCAACCAGCTGTCCCTACAGTTTTGCCTCTGAAAGAAGTTCCTGGTGGAAATTGAGAAACAATAAGAGTCTACATATCTTCCTCAATGTCTGGTCTAAGTATGGCAGAGGACAAGTTGGGAAGCTTTTCTGAGGATCCTAAACATTTTACAAAAGAATAGACTCGACTAGTGAGATCTTTTGATCTCACCAGGAAAGACGTACAGATTTTATATCCCATTGCTGCACCCCTGAAGAAATCAGTTCAGTTCAGTTGCTCAGTCATGTCCGACTCTTTGCGACCCCATGGACTGCAGCACGCCAGGCCTCCCTGTCCATCACCAACTCCCGGAGCTCACTCAAACTCATGTCCATCGAGTTGGTAATGCCATCCAGCCATCTCATCCTCTGTTGTCCCCTTCTCCTCTGCCTTCAATCTTTCCCAGCATCAGGGTCTTTTCAACTTGAAGGAGGAAACAGACAGAGCTGGACTCCATCTTAGGCCAGGCTGTGAACATTAAGCTACACACATGGTGACCCTCCCAATGGACTCTGAACTTTGTGCCCAGTGTCCATAGAAGTGGCATGCCAATGGGAAACCAGACCCCCCGGATAAAAGAGCCTCAGGACTTGTGCCTGGGCTCTCTGTTGCCAAAAAGAATATGCCAATTATCTCTGTAACAGAACAAAGTGGTAAATTCCATTATGTTTATCGGGATATGACCACAGTCCTATTGATAAATGTCCACTGTTTGTCTAGTCTTGTGACACATGAATCATGGGTTAACTTTGATCGTATCTCTCTTGTACCTTGGCCCAGGCTAGTTTCAAGGAATTTGGGGAGGTGGGTTTGAGCAAGTATACTTAGGGTATATAAGGTTGTCACAAAAACTGGTCGGGATCCTTGGCTAAGAAGAGATTCTGCCTTGGGCCCGCCGGTGTAATAAACTGCACTCCGCTATCTGCATTGTCCTTCTGAGTGAATTTGTTTTCCAGAACACGTGGCTACAACAAAATGAGTCAGCTCTTCATATCAGGCGGCCAAAGTATTGGAGTTCAGATTCAGCATCAGTCCTTCCAATGAATATTCAGGACTGATTTCCTTTAGGATGGACTGGTTGGATCTCCTTGCAGTCCAAGGGACTCTCAAGAGTCTTCTCCAACACCACAGTTCAAAAGCATCAATTCTTCAGCGCTCAGCTTTCTCTGCAGTCCAACTCTCACATCCATACCTAATTACTGGAAAAATCACAGCTTTCAGAAAAAGCAGGGTATAATATTGGCAGCCCGAGCCCGACAGAACTATGCAGTGTACAGGTGGGAAGTGATGCTGTCCTAGAGGCAAACTGCGAATTACAGGCTGGAGTCTGCTGATAGAGAGAGACAGGCTCACATGATTAACTGTTTACCAGAGGCTCAGTTCAGTCCAGTTCAGTTGCTCAGTCATGTCCGACTCTTTGCGACCCCATGAATCGCAGCACACCAGGCCTCCCTGTCCATCACCAACTCTTGGAGTTCACCCAAACTCTTATCCATCGGGTCGGTGATGCCATCCAGCCATCTCATCCTCTGTCGTCCCCTTCTCCTCCTGCCCCAATCTCTCCCAGCATCAGACTTTTTTCCAATGAGTCAACTCTTTGCATGAGGTGGCCAAAGTACTGGAGTTTCAGCTTCAGCATCAGTCCTTCCAAAGAACACCCAGGATTGATCTCCTTTAAAATGGACTGGTTGGATCTCCTTGCAGTCCAAGGGACTCTCAAGAGTCTTCTCCAACACTGCAGTTCAAAAGCATCACTTCTTCAGTGCTCAGCTTTCTTTATAGTCCAACTCTCATATCCATACATGACCACAGGAAAAACCATAGCCTTGACTAGACAGACTTTAGTCGGCAAAGTAATGTCTCTGCTTTTGAATATGCTATCTAGGTTGATCATAACTTTCCTTCCAAGGAGTAAGTGTCTTTTAGTTTCATGGCTGCAATCACCATCTGCAGTGATTTTGGAGCCCCCAAAAATAAAGTCTGACACTGTTTCTACTGTTTCCCCATCTATTTCCCATGAAGTGATGGGACCAGATGCCATGATCTTCGTTTTCTGAATGTTGAGCTTTAAGCCAACTTTTTCACTCTCCTCTTTCCCTTTCTTCAAGAGGCCTTTCAGTTCCTCTTCACTTTCTGCCATAAGGGTGGTGTCATCTGCATATCTGAGGTTATTCATGTTTCTCCCAGAAATCTTGAATCCAGCTTGTGCTTCTTCCAGCCCAGCGTNTGTCACAAAGAATCAGACACGACTGACTGAGCGACTTCACGTTCACTTTGCAAGCAGCCAGGGCATTGGCAGAGAGAATGTCCTAGATGCCAGAGATCAGTGGGGTCCCCTCAGCCACTGATGGTTTTGCAATCAGAAAACCGACAGGACCCAAAGCCAAAAGTGGTCCTGCCTAGAGATACTGTCTCCATAACTAATGTCCAGCCTCGGGTGATCACTGATGTGGCCAGCCACTTGATAGAATTTCTTATAGACACTGGTGCAACCTTCTCAGTCTTAACCCAAAGGACTGGAAACCTTAGCAATCATAAGGAATATGTAATGGGATTGTCAGGGAAGAAACAGGGACACAATTTTCTGGAGCCTGTTTTGTGCAGTGTTGATGGTCAGCTGTTTTTACATTCATTTCTGTTTGTGCCTGATTGTCCCATCTCTTTAATGGAAAGAGATTTATTAACTAAGTTAGGGGCTGAAGGAAAGCTACACAGCTCAAAATACCCTGTAGTTAAAACTCCCCTCCAGGTTCTCTCCACCATTCGACACAGAATAAAGAACTTTCTCCCCCTAAGAAAGGAATGGACATTAAGATTGATTAGCTCCCAGCCAATCCCAGTCACCAGCCAGTCTCAGGAATTTCTTGCCCCAGTTTCTTAAAGCTAACTAATCAAAAATAATCTTGAGGAAAAACAGACTCCCTCAAAACAATATATCTCCACATATATGTTTTCTGTACATACGTACTCTCTTCTTGACCTTGCACAGCAGCTCACTAATCTCACTGCTGCCCCCGCTCACCTCATTAGCGGTGATCTGTTCCTGTAAAGTGCTGGTCTCGTTCTTTTTCCGAACCTCACCTTCTCTAGTTCCTTTACCTTGCAGGGGCCACTCTGTTTCTGGAAGGGCAAAGGAACCACCCTCATTGCCAAATGATTTTAACAGAAAACAGAAAGGGACAGATTGAATCTGAAGTTGAAATGGAAGATTTCATAGGCCCTGGAATATGGAATATCGAGGTTCCAGGTCTGGCCAAAGAGGTCCAGCCAATGCTAACTGTTGCGGTCTTTTTTACAGACCAGGACGTGGTGGATCGGAGTCGATGAAAAGAAAGCAAATCAGAGAGAGAGAGAGACTAATATTTCCTGGGTTACGTGGAAAACCAATAAAGCCCTAGAATAGGGCTTGTACCGCTCACAAAGGCACAGGGTGTCCTCTTGAGGAGGTCTTGAAAGCCCAGCCAGGAAAATGGGCTTGGCAGGCCTCCACGCTCCAAAGAACAAGCCAGAAAGGGAAAGAAAGACACGGGGGACCCAAGTCTCTAGTGGAACAAGGGTGCTTTATTCACGTTTGCATGAGCTTATACATTGTTATACAAGGAAGCTTTAGGTAAAAAATAAAGTTAGGCAAAGAACAAAAAAACAGATGTATAACAACCGTTGCCAAGGGAATGACAAGAAATAACTGACGTCACAAGGCCAGAAGACAATCCATAACTTGAAGAAGAGGGTCATGACTAAACAATTTTACCTTAGGGGAACAGGCTATTGAAGGAAGTCCATGCATGCATTCCGTCCCATGACCTCAGTCCTGGGAACAGCACGCCGCTCCACTCGTTCCTGTCTACCAGGAACTGGTAAGAAACAGAGGATTCGGGAGAGACAGAACACAACATACAGGAGTCCTAAAGTCAAATGCTCCCTAACACGTTACTATACGAGACCCTCAAGAAATGGCTGCTGCCCACTGTAGGGGACATCAGTCTCGGAATCCCAGATCTGAAATTGGAAAGGGAAATCACCAGACCAAGAAGCAAAGAAAGCAGCTGACGTATCAACAGATAAAATACAGGCAGTTTTAAAAATCCTAGGCTTGACAGAGAAAATGCCACAACCTTGCTGGGCTAAAAATAGAGGCTTAATACATCAAAAGGGATGGTATATCTTAGATGAAAAGATTAGGTTACATAAGCTCAGCAATGGAAAGTAATCAAGGCTTTATATGCAATTAGACTTCCCTGGTGGCTCAGACATTAAAGCGTCTGTCTTTATGTCTTTACAATGCAGGAGACCCGGGTTCGAGCCCTGGGTTAGGAAGATCCCCTGAAGAAGGAAATGGCAATCCACTCCAGTACTATTGCCTGGAAAATCCCATGGACAGAGGAGCCTGGTAGGCTACAGTCTATGGGATCGCAAAGAGTCAGACACAACTGAAAGACTTCACTTTCTCCTTTCTTTCTATATGAAACTACACACTATGGATGGAAAGCTCTTTGGAATTTACTACAAAGATTGTTTGTGGGTAAAATGTTAGGTAGGTAGAACAGGGAAAAGGAGTCCAAAATGGTGGTGACTAGAAGGGAAAAGCCCGCAAAAATGAAACAAAAGAAGGTCCGAGGACCGGAGTGAGGACCTCAGGTAAAACAAACAACACTCCTGGCTGGCCCAATTTATGTAGGACAGGCCCAGGGAGAGGGAAACATATAAATAGAGGAGCCAAAGCTAGCTCGCTCTCTCTCCCACGCACTGGGGCGCTCTTCTCCTCGTGTCTTTGGATCGACGTGCCCTCACGCCACGAAGATGGATTTTCCTGCTATTTTCTAAATAAAATAGAGCTGTAACACTGATTTGTCTAAGAGCTATAACATGGTCCATTCGAGACCTGAGAGCTATAACACGGTCTATCCAAGACCTGAGAGCTGTGAACGCCGAGGGGGCTTTAATGTCCCTCGCTCCAAATCTTTGTTGTGACGAGACAACAAACCGAGGGGCATACACTCGCGTGACATCTACGGTGCCGTGGCTCGGATACAACCTGGCTGAAACAACCTCCGCTGGAAGAGGCCAAGCACAGCCGGAGCCCAACTCAGCCAAGCTCCCGCGGTAGAGGCGGAAGGCGAAGAAAATCCAGCGCAGGGGAAGGCCCGCCGTGCTGGAAACCGGGACAGCGGAAAGCCCACGTGGCCCAGTCCCAGATCCCAGAAGACCTCCAGTTAAGGTAAGAGATCCTCCCTCCTCTGGCTGGAGGGACATGCCTCACGAAATCTTAATTCTTTTACAATCTCTCATTTCTTGTTTCCTCGAACCTCCCGTGAACAGGCGGATGGCAGGGGGTACAATTAAGGGACTCTGGAGAGGCATGTCCTAAAGGCGCTATCTGCTGAGCCCCAGTAGCTGTTACACAAGCCGGCGGGGGTTCTTCCGTCCTTTCTCTTCTCTGTGCCAAGGGTCAGACCAAAGAAACGGTGAGCACCGGTCAGATATTTAGCAAGTTTTCCGGCGGGCTATGAAGGGGATTCCTTGGACCATTTTTCCCACTGCTTTTTTCCTCCTGTCCTTCAGCTCTCTCCCGGGACTCAAGCCCAGTCAAAACTAATAAAGCGCAGGCTCTGAGGTCTCATTACAAAGATTCTTTGAGAGTCAAAGTGATAGATAAGAGGTAGACTTGTTAAGACTCAGAGAAAAGCGCTGCACTCTACAGGGTACTGGCCATGGAATGCCGCCTGGCTAGGTTTTGCGAGCAGGGTGAATTCACATGCTAATGAGGGGGAGGATCATCCCAACCATTGGGGAACCACCCACTCCTCCATCTCTTTCACGGTGACTTGGAGCTGTCCTGCCACATCTGGGTGTGTCTGTTGCCTTGTAGATTGGGGATTAAGGTTTACTTGAATTTGACTTGGCATCTTGGACCCAATTGATTTTAATTGGTTTACATTATACCCTTGTGCTAAGTCATTCTTTCAAAGGTTGTGCTCTGCCCCCTTCCCTCCTGTTTCATGCTCTTTTCCTGAGCCCCATCCAGACCCACAAAGTTGCCTCTACAATCTTCTGGAGAGACAACCAGAAAATAGCTGGCCTTGGGAGGGAAATACTCTATAATAGCCAAACCCCTAATCCTACCCAGTACTGGTCACACTGGAGATCTTGGGGACACCCAACTCCAGTCTGGGGGTCCCAGGAGGTCATCACGCCTTGACCTGCCTAGGGATCTGGTCCTTGAAATGTTGTCACGCCTCAACCTGCTCGGGGATCCTCCAGTCCGGGGGTCCCAGAAGGTCGTCACGCCTCGACCTGCCCAGGGACCCAATTCTCGGGAGGCCATCACGCCTCAACCTGCCTGGGCATTAGATCTCTAGAAGGCTGTCACGCCTCAGCCTGCCTGGGGATCTGCACCTTGACCCGGGGATGCCTGGCTCTCAGGTTGCAACAGTTCTGGGTAGGATACGCTTCAAAAAGACTCACCCCTAAGCAAGTCCACCCATGAAAATAGAAAGAGGTCTTTTTCTTTTCTCCCTGTCATGACTGTCTTTCAGATGGGAAATAACCAATCCACTTCCCGGCAGACGCCCTTGAGATGCATCCTTGATAAATGGAAGCTGTTCGACACTCCAGCTCTATGGAAGAGTCGCTTGAAATTCTTTTGTGCCACTGCGTGGCCACAGTATCCACTGGGGGACGAGAAACACTGGCCTGAGGATGGGACTTTAAATTACAATACCATCCTGAAATTAGAATTATTCTGCAAACGACAAGGGAAATGGACAGAGATCCCCTATGTCCAAATTTTCTTCCGACTAAGGGATATGAAGGAATTCTGTCTTAAGTATGGGACTGTTGTATGCCCTAAAAGTGAGCCCACTAGGCAAATGGTGTTAGGCACAGGCAACCAAGAGAAGGAACCCCCTTGTGAAGGCTCACCTCCCACAGCTCCCGAGTTGCCTGGTGCTCCTTCCTTGTATCCAAATGTGCCCCCGTATCCAGGAGCATCCCCTCTACAAAAGCCAGCTCGAGTATGTCCCTTAGTTGAAACTGGAGGAGAATTCGGACCAACCTGGGTCCATAAGCTCTTCTCCCTGTTAGAACTAAGACAGATCAAACAAGACCTGGGAAGCTATACAGATGACCCAGGCAAATATATAGATACATTCCAACATATTACCTTGGCCTTTGACTTGACGTGGAAAAACATCATGGTCATATTTAGTCAAATATGGGGTCGCAAAGAGTCGGACATGACTGAGCGACTTCACTCACTTCGCTTCACTTTGACTTGACATGGAAAAACATCATGGTCATATTTAGTCAAACTTTATCTGACCCTGAACATACTAGGGTCTTAAAGGAAGCCCGAAGGTATGCAATGGTGCTTCCCATGTCCAGTGATAGATACCCACTAGGGGAAACTGCAGTCCCCTCCTCCGATCCTAATTGGAATTATAATGACCCTGAGTACATCTGGGAAAGAGATCATTTTCTAATCTGTGTGAAGGCAGGACTGAAAGCAGCCCAACAGAAAGTAATTAGCTATGACCGAGTCTCAGCAATAACTCAGGAGCCCAATGAGAACCCCATTGCCTTTCTGGAAAGGCTAAAAGAGGCACTCCAAAAGTTTACCAATCTGGACTTAGATTCTTACAAGGGACAGGTGATTTTAAAGGGCAAATTCTTGTCCCAATGTGCATCAGATATCAGAATTAAGTTACAACAGCTACAACAGCAGGACCCCGCTGCCTCTTTAGATGAGATGGTCCAGACAGCCACCAATATCTTTTATAACAGAGAACAGGAGAAGGAGGCCAAGGCCCAGGAGAAGGAGAGAAAGAAAGAGACAAGGCATGCCCAGATGCCAGCCGCCCTCCAGAAAAGCTCTATGGCAAACCCTGAGTCCTTGAAGGCCAAGGCACGAGACAAATGCCTGATCTGTAGACAGGCGGGGCATTGGGCCAAAGAGTGTCCAAACCGTGACAAGTCTCCTAGAACAGCTTGCCACAAATGCCATCAACTGGGACCCTGGGCGGCACTCTGTCCTCGGGACCCAAGAGCCTCAAGGTCAAGCGCCAAGCCTACCCTCATGATGGTTCGAGAGGACTGAAGCGGCCCGCTCCAGCCAGCCCGCCTGTCACAGATAACCATCACAGGGCTGGAGGCAAGGGTGCAACTGGATGTGGCAGGTAGGTCCGAGAATTTCTTGGTTGACACAGGGGCTACCTACTCTGTCTTGATCTCCTACTCCGGAGCCTTCTCCTCCCAAACCTGTACCATTTTGGGTGCTACAGGAAAAGCAACTACTGAAAGATTCACCTGAGCACTTCTTTGTTGCTGGTATGGACAAATATTTTCCCACCAGTTTCTAGTGGTCCCTGTGTCTACTCCCTTATTGGGAAGAGAGATACTCACTAAACTGGGAACCATCCTTGTGATGGAAAGTTTTTCAGCCCCTAGAGCCCTGCAGCTCCTGGTTACTACTGAAGAACCCATTACACCTTAAACTGTACCCCCTTCATCCCACAGTACCCAATCCCTATGTAATCTTGGGAGAAATCCCACCCAGTGCCAAGTGGTTTACAGTCTTGGATCTCAAAAATACATTTTTTTGCATACCACTGGCTAAAGAATCCCAATATCTTTTTGCCCTCGAGTGGGAGGCCCCAGGAGAAAAACGCCAACAGATGACTTGGACGGTATTACCTCAGGGGTTCAGAGAGAGCCCTCCTTGTTTGGACAGGCCCTTAGCTGGGATCTCCTAGATCTAGACCTGGGACCTAAGGGGAAAATATTACAATACGTAGATGACCTACTAATCTGCT
>SJYX01007314.1:22605-47103 GCA_006410675.1 Oreotragus oreotragus
GTACTCCTTTTCCTATTTGGAACCAGTCTGTTGTTCCATGTGCAGTTCTAACTGTTGCTTCCTGACCTGCATACAGATTTCTCAAGAGGCAGGTTAGGTGGTCTGGTATTCCCATCTCTTTCAGAATTGTCCACAGTTTATTGTGATCCACACAGTCAAAGTCTTTGGCATAGTAAATAAAGCAGAAGTAGATGTTTTTCTGGAACTCTCTTGCTTTTTCCATGATCCAGCGGATGTTGGCAATTTGATCTCTGGTTCCTCTGCCTTTTCTAAATCCAGCATGAACATCAGGAAGTTCACAGTTCACGTACTGCTGAAGCCTGGCTTGGAGAAGTTTGAACATTACTAGCGTGTGAGATGAGTGCTATTGTGCGGTAGTTTGAGCATTCTTTGGCATTGCCTTTCTTTGGGATTGGAATGAAAACTGACCTTTTCCAGTCCTGTGGCCACTGCTGAGTTTTCCAAATTTGCTGGCATATTGAGTGCAACACTTTCACAGCAACATCTTTTTGGATTTGAAATAGCTCAACTGGAATTCCATCACCTCCACTAGCTTTGTTCGTAGTAATGCTTTCTAAGGCCCACTTGACTTCACATTCCAGGATGTCTGGCTCTAGATGAATGATCACACCATCGTGATTATCCAGGTCGTGAAGATCTTTTTTGTACAGTTCTTCTGTGTGTTCTTGCCACCTCTTCTTAATTATCTTCTGCTTCTGTTAGGTCCATACCATTTCTGTCCTTTATCGAGCCCATCTTTGCACGAAATATTCCCTTGGTATCTCTCATTTTCTTGAAGAGATCTCTAGTCTTTCCCATTCTGTTGTTTTCCTCTATTTCTTTGCATTGATCACTGAGGAAGGCTTTCTTATCTCTTCTTGCTATTCTTTGGAAATCTGCATTCAGATGCTTATATCTTTCCTTTTCTCCTTTGCTTTTCACTTCTCTTCTTTTCACAGCTATTTCTAAGGCCTCGGGGGGTGGTAAAAAAAGCTGCTCTATGAAATAATTCCAAGATTTGGTCTGCCCTGGTCTTTACAAAGTAACAATGAGACATGATTTACTTCTAAGGTCACCCAAGGGGTCTCGAAAGCACTGGGCATTGCTTAGTATCTCCATTGTGCCTGGAGGCCTCAGTCTTCAGGAAAAGTAGAAAGAGCCAATCAATTCCTAAAATCAGCGATAAAACAGATAACCTGGGAGACCTCCCTGGGATGGAAGGAGGCTTTACCGCTAGCTCTCCTCCGCACCCGCATTGCCCCTAAGGAACAGCTTGGTGTTAGTCTTTATGAGATGCTATATGGGAGACCTTTCATTTATGTCAATGACCTCTTCCTAGATCCAGAGGTTCAGACCCTCCAGTCTTATACCATGGCCATTGGGCAATTTCAACAGGATATACGCTTGTGGGGAATAAACTAAGACCCAAAAGATTCTAATGAGTCACCACTATATGCTCCAGGGACTCAAGTCCTAATTAAAGTCTGGAAAGATGGGTCCCCCAAAGCTCAACTCCAGCCTACATGGAAGGGCCCCTACCTTGTAATACTTTCTACCCCCACAGCAGTCAAGGTACCAAGACATGACACCTGGATTCACTACTCACGAGTCAAGCCATGGAAGGAAACAGAAGGGGACACTCGATACACCTGTGAGCCCCTGGGAGCTCTCAGATATCTATTCAGGACTACCAACGAGTGCGATTCTAATGAACACCCCCAAAATCTGGTTTCTGGGGATAAGATTTCTCAGGATAGCTCTAAAGAGCCAACACAGCTTGACAGAGATTATATTCCAAAACAGACAGGAGACAGATCTTCTGATCCCTGAACAAGGAGAGACTTGAGCCATCCTGGCGATGTGAATTTAAAATTGACTAATGCCCCTACTAGACCTTGTTATGCTACATTGATGACGCTTATGATCATTCCATGTACTGTCAATTGTCTAACCTGTTTTGTCTCTGCCCAGGTCAACAAGCTACAACACACAGTGCCAGTTCAACAAAGATGTAAAACTACAGCCGACCACAGAAAATTTCACTCACCCTTAGATGGACACCGCTGTAAGGACTCTGAGGCTGGAGACTAGCAAGAGGGGGAGGCCCAATATCCCTCGCCGCCCCAGGTCAGCAGGAAGTAGCCAGAAAGACCTCGACGCCCCTATTCCCAAAGAACTGGGCCTCCCATCTCTTGGGGGAATGTTAGGTCGGGAGAACAGGGAAAAGGAGTCCAAAATGGCGCTGGCTACAGACAAGGAAGGGAAAAGCCCGCGAAAATGAAACAAAAGAAGGTCCCAGGATCGAGGACCGGAGTGAGGACCTCAGGTAAAACAAGCACCACTCCTGGCTGGCCCAGTTTACGTAGGACAGGCCCAGGGAGAGAGAAACATACAAACAGAGGAGCCAAAGCTAGCTCTCTCTCTCTCTCTCCCACGCACTGGGGCGCTCTTCTCCTCGTGTCTTAGATTGACATGCCCTCACTCCTCGAAGATGGATTTTCCTGCTATCTTCTAAATAAAATAGAGCTGCAACACTGATTTGTCTAAGAGCTATAATGTGGTCCATTCGAGGCCTGAGAGCTGTGACCCGCCGAGGGGGCTTTAATGTCTGTCACTCCAAATCTTTGTTGTGACGAGACTTTGTTGTGACAAAAGGAATGAAAATGATGGTGACCCAGATTACCAAATCACGTGACACATGTTTACAAAACAATCCTAGAACAATGGCACCCCCTCCTCTATTATTTAGATCCATTCAACACCAAGGAAGCAGCATGGAGAGCTGGTAAGCTGATTTTACTCAGATGCCCAGGTCCAGAGGATACAAATATTTATTGGGCTAGGTAGACACAGTCACTGAATGGGTGGAGACTTTTCCCCATACAGATAGAAAAGGCAGGAGTAACAAGGAACTTGCTGAACAGGATAATCCCACCTTTAAGATTACCTCAGTATATACAAAATGATAAGGAACCTCTCCTGGATTTAGGAATTATTTTTGAAAAATGGTTTTGTTCTCAAGATCATGGCTGCAATTCTGGAACAGGAACTGTGTGTGTTCATATGTGACCGCAGCTCACCAGGCTCCTGTGTCCATGAGATTCTCCAGGCAAGGATACTGGAGTGGGTTGCCATGTCCTTCTCCAGGGGATCTTCCTGACCCAGGGATAGAATCTGGGTCTCCTGCGCTGTAGGCAGAGTCTTTACTGACTGAGCTACAAAGGAAGGATCAGCATAGATGTATGATATTGCCAAAAGTTAATTCATAAAGGAGTTCTATTTAATTGACTTAAAGGAAATTAAATACTCATGTCAATACTCAAAAATACAAAATAATCTGGCCAGAATGAATTTCAGGCTCATGTTATCTGAAAAATGTTCAGGACAAAACTGATATCTGGCATTGAAAGTGGTTTAAGCTTTTTGGTGTGATTAATATAGGCAAAGAATTATACCTGATCAGGATTTTCTAAGACTGGATTAAATTTAGTTGGGTAAATGGATTTTGTCAGGAATGGGCTGAGACAAGACTGTATTTGGTTTCTCCCTCTGAAGTTTTCTTGAAATGCTGCTTTTGACAAATAGATTGAGGTGAATTTCTTTGCTGTAAGTGATTTGTATTTGCTTTTGAGATCTTTATAACTTTGGATAGGGAATAAGTATTGTCTCCCAGTAACTTATGATCTTATCTGACTAAAAACTAACTTTGGGATGTTTTAGAGGGCTCCTGAGTTATCTTAAATATTTAACTAGGGTTATCTGGTATGTTATGTTAAATGTGACCATTTCGAATTCTGGTTATTGTAACCAAACTTTATGTTACACTATAATCAGATATTTGACCATGCCTTTTGAGTCTTCTGTCGTTTATAGATATTTCTGTACACCGGTGCTGGTACAAACATGCTTCATCAATCAAAAAGATACATAAGAAGATGAAGGAACCAGTTACAGCAGTTCTACATCAAGATGATGGCTATGTAGGGATTTCTACTTAGCCTTGAAACAATTTACAGAAGGTAGACCTTCAACCTTCTGCTTCCCATAAGAATATGGGCGTGAAACCTCCGAGTGGGAATGTAACAGGAAGGAAAGGGCAGGGCATAACCTTTGAAAGAATGACACAACATAAAATGATTAGAATAAATTGCTACCAATTAATCATGACCAGGATGGCAGATAAGACTAGACCTTGATCCCTAACCAGCAAGTGCAATGACACACCCAGAGGCCCTGACAGTACCAGTTCAGTTCAGTTCAGGTCAGTCGCTCAGTCATGTCCGACTCTTTGCGACCCCATGAATCACAGCACACCAGGCCTCTATGTCCATCACCATCTCCCGGAGTTCACTCAGACTCACGTCCATCGAGTCCATGATGCCATCCAGCCATCTCGTCCTTGGTCGTCCCCTTATCCTCCTGCCCCCAATCCCTCCCAGCATCAGAGTCCTCTCCAATGAGTCAATTCTTTGCATGAGGTGGCCAAAGTACTGGAGTTTCAGCTTTAGCATCATGCCTTCCAAAGAAATCCCAGGGCTGATCTCCTTTAGAATGAACTGGTTGGATCTCCTTGCAGTCCAAGGGACTCTCAAGAGTCTTCTCCAACACCACAGTTCAAAAGCATCAATTCTTTGGCGCTCAGCCTTCTTCACAGTCCAACTCTCACATCCATACATGACAGTTCCAAGGCACTGTTAAAAGACGAAGGAGGGGGAGGTGGCTGAAATCCTGGAAATCTCTACCCTTTCCCCAAAATAGTTGGAATAATCCTCCCACTGATTAGCATATGAAATTACCCAGCCTATAAAAACCACCCACGCCAAATTTCAGGGCTGTGCTCGCCCTCTGCAATGGCCCACACTCCAGAGTGTGCTTCCCTCTATCCGAATAAATCCACTTCCTACCTATCACTTTGTCTCTCATTGAATTCTTTCTGCGATGAGACATCAAGAACCTGAACTTCATTAGGTTCTGAAACCAGGGACCGTGGGTTTTGGCTGGGTTGAACCATGTGGGTTCAAGTATCAAGCAGGGTTTTGGCTACGTTTGAGTCCCCAGCACATGAGTTCAAGTCCCAATCTGTGGTTAACGGTTTCAACTGGACACACAGTAATGGGTCAGGAGGTCAGGGGGCTGGATCTGCAAAGATGGGGCCTGAAGGCAGAAGCTATGGGGAGAATTGGGAGGATGGATGTTCCAGGCAGAAGGCACAGCATATACAAAGGCCTGAAAATGAGATGATCTTGGAGTGAAGGAGGAAACAGAGCAGGCTCTGTCTTGAAAACAGGACTCCATCTTGGGCCGGACTGTGGACTTTGAGCTATATTCCCAGTATCTATGGAAATGACATACCAACTGGAAAACCAGGCCCAACTGGAAAACCAGGTTCCCAGAAGGAAGAGTCCCAGGGCTCTCCATCACCTAAAAGAATGCCTTAATTATCTGTGTAACCGAACAGAATCATAGATTCTATTATGCTTATTGGGGTATGACCACAGGCCTATTAATAATTGTCCACTGTTAACTACGTAGGCTTAACGCATATGAATCACGGGTTAACTTTGATTGTATCTTTCTTTTTCTTTTGTTCAGACTAGTTTCAGGGAACCTTATACACTTAGGGTATATAAGGTTTTCATAAAAACTGGTCGGGGTCCTGGGCTAAGAGGAGACTCTGCCTTGGGCCCGCTGGTGTAATAAACTGCACTCCGCTATCTGCATTGTCCTTCTGAGTGAGTTTGTTTCCTGGAACGCATGGCTCCAACAGGAGCATCTGAATTGCAACCAGGAAGCTGTGGTTTGAGCTGGGTGAGTAAGGAGGAGATGGAATAAATCATAGAGACAAGTCACATGGGACCTTGTGGGCTGAGGAGAGGGTAGTTTTGAGGGTTATGGCACCTGTGGAGCAAGGAAATTACACAACTGAGGTTTTTTTGCAGGGGGTGGGCTGTGTTAGGTCTTTGTTGCTGCACACGGCCTTTCTCTAGCTGCGGTGTGCAGACTTCTCATTGCCATGGCCTCTCCTGTTTTGGAACACGGGCTCTACATCACATGCGCTCCACTTGGTTCCTTCCCGGAGCAGGGATCAAACCCATGTCCCCTGCATTGGCAGGCGGATTCTTAACCATTGGACCACCAGGGAAGCTTGTGGCATGATTGGCTTTAAGTTTTAGGAAGCACTTTGGCCTCTGTGGAGACTGTTGAAGGCGGAGGCTGAGATAGCATCCAGCCCAGAGGAGGATGAGTCAGGGGTTGCAGGGGTTTCTACCAGCTAGATCTGACCTCATCCTGCCACTGCTCAAACACCTTCTGTGGTTCCCCATTGCCCTGAGGAAAGCCACAAAGTCCTGCTACATTGGATTGAACAGTGTCTCACAAAATTTCCCATCCACCTAGAAACTCAGAATATGGTCTTATCCGAACATAGAGTCTTTGCAGATGTCATAAGGTAAGGCTCAGATAAGACTGAGGTAGAAGATAGACTCCAGGTTGAGCATTTACAATCAGCCACCTTTCTGTTTGCATTTCCTGAGGCAAGAGACAGATGGACTCCAGCTGAAGAATTTACAATCAGCTGCCTGTTTGCTCTCCAAAATAGAAATAACAACAGAAACAGAGCCAGTCTTTGTCTCTTGTATACATCTCAAGGAAATAATCATGGCAAGGACAATAACCAACAGGTTATATCAATAACCTCAGATAAGCAGATGACATCACCTTAATGATAGAAAGTGAAGAGGAATTCAAGAGCCTCTTGATGAAGGTGAAAGAGGAGAGTAAAAAAGCTGGCTTAAAGCTCAACATTCAATAAACTATGATCATGGCATCTGGTCCCATCACTTGATGGCAAATAGATGGGGAAACAATGGAAACAGTGACAGACTTTATTTTCTTGGGCTCCAAAATCACTGTGGACGGTGACTGTAGCCATGAAATTAAAAGACGCTTGCTCCTTAGACGAAAAACTATGACAAACCTAGACAGCGTATTAAAAAGCAGAAATATTACTTTGTCTACAGAAATATGAATAGTCAAAGCTATTGTTTTTCCAGTAGTCATGTACAGATGTGAGAACTGGACAATAAAAAAGACTGATGCTGAAGAATTGATGCCTTTGAACTGTGGTGCCGAAGAAGACTCGAGAGTCCCTTGGACTGCAAGGAGATCAAACTAGTCCATCCTAAAGGAAATCAACCGTGAATATTCATTGGAAGACTGATGCTGAAACAGAAGCTACAATACTTTGGCCACCTGATGCTAAGAGAGTCAATTCCTAGGCAGGTGGATGAGAAGTCCTCGGGGTCCCTGAGGAGGAGAAAGGGGTCTGGAATTCTCAAGGAGGAGGAAAGGATAAACATTTTTTTCTACATTCCTTAGTAAGGATTACATAACAATAATGTACCCTGCTTGAGGACATGTTTCTCCTTCCTGAAAACCTTCTGACTAATCCTGTTATCTTAAAATGTATATTATGGGAGTGGGTCTAGTAAGATCTTCACAATCTTGAGACAGTCTTTTGATTTATTGTAATAACCAATTAAAAAGTATATAATTCCCTTGCTAAGACTAGGGAACGGAGCACTCTTCATCCCTCTTCTGATGTCTGTGTCAGAAGCTTTCTCTGTCCCTTTTTCACTTTAATAAAACTCTGCTACACAAAAGCTCTTGAGTGATCAAGCCTGGTCCCTGGTCCCGAAGCTAAATCTTCTTCAGAGATCATGAATCCGAGATAGTTCACCATAAGTTCACCATAGTTCACTATCAATGCGAAGAGCCAACTCATTGGAAAAGACTGTGATGCTGGGAAAGATTGAAGGCAGAAGAGGATGGCAGAGGATGAGACGGTGGGATGGCATCACCGACTCGATGGACATGGGTTTGAGAAAACTCTGGGAAATGGTGAAAGACAGGGAAGCCTGGTGCGCTGCAGTCCATGGGGTCACAGAGCCGAAGACAACTGAACAGCAGCAACAAAGGACAGAGAGAGGCAAAACCCTGCCTCTCTTTGTAAAGAGATTAAGGAATAAGGGAGTAAAGGATTAAGGGATCTCCACCTCCCCCTTTTTAGGATAAGGGAGACACTATGCATGCACAGAAAGGCTCCTTGGGATCAAAAGTCAGAGGATAATTCCAAGTTGTAATGAATCTTGCTCCTCCCAGAAGCATTCACTTAGAGATCCCTCTTAGCTAAGTGGTGCTTGCACATCCCAGGGCGGGGGGGTCCTGAGACAAATAACTAGGGGAGGGGCAAAGCAAGAGACTGGCCTGAGCGAAGACAAAGACCCTGAGTACTTCCTCCTTATAAAGCATTTAAACTTCTTAAAAGTGCAGCTCTCTCTCTGAGCTCACCCGTGTGCCTTTTCACATGTACTTTTCAATAAATTTCTTTACTCTTTACCTTCTGCCTCCTTGCCTGAACTCGTTCTGACTAGGCAGGCAAGGACTAGGGATTCTAGCCCTAACTGCTGGCTCCTGTGGCCCAGTGGTTAGGACTCCCGGTCTGGGAAACTAAGACCTTGCTTGCAGTTACACCTCGCTGCTGTTTGCTGCAAGCTGCTGTTGAGTGCTGTGCACATCTGAAATCAAGATCGTGTGGGATTAGGGTGAACTCTGAATCCAACGAGAGTGTTTTTATAAGAGACCAAATTGAAAACCCAGAGAGACACGGGAAAGAGGGATGATGTGAAGATGGGAGCAGAGCTTGGAGAGATGCACCTACAAGCCGAGGATTGCCAGTAGCTGGAACTGACTTCCCTAATGGTCCAGTGGCTAAGACTTCAAGCTCCCAAAGCAGGGGGCCTGGGTGTTTGACCCCTGGTCAGGGAACTAGATCCCACATGCTGCAACTAAGGCCTGGTGCAGCCAAAAAAAATGATTGCCAGTAGCCACCAAAAATTGAGAGAGACAGGGGATAGAATCTTCCTGAGGGCCTTTCAGAAAGAACCAACCTTGCCAATACCTTGATTTCTGGAATCTAGAACTGGGAAGGTATGTTTCTACTATTTTAAGCCATCCAATCTGTGGCCATTACAGCGGCCTTAGGAAACGAATATACATGTGAACAGATCACATAGTCAAATACCACTTTTTTTTCCCAAGAGGGTCAAATCATATAATTTCCATCTCAGGATTAAGGGAGGAGGCAAGTGAAAAGAATGGTGAGGGTTGGACCAATAAGTACCCACTGTGATACACGGAGAGAACCATAAATCAAAAAGATACAGGCACCCCAATGTTCATTGTAGAACTGTTTACAGTACTCAGGATACGGAAGCAACCTAAATGTCCATCAACAGATGAATGGATAAAGAAGCTGTGCTCCACATATACAATGGAATATTACTTAGCTACACAAAGTAACGAAATTGTGCAATTTGTAGAGATGTGGATGGACCTAGAGACTGTCATACAGAGTTAAGTAAGTCAGAAAGAGAAAAACAAATATTGCATAATATCGCTTATATGTGGAATCTAGAAAAAGGATGCTGATGAACTTATCCACAAAACAGAAATAGAGGCACAGGTGCAGAGAACAAATGTATGGGTACCAAAGAGGGAAGAATGGGTAGGATGAATTGGGAAATTGGGATCAACATATACATACATTTATGCATGAAATAGATAACTAACGAGAACCTACTGAATAGACAGGGAACTCTACTCAACGCTCCGTGGTGACCTAAAGGGGAAGGAAATCCAAAAAAGGGGGGATATACATATAGCTGAGTCACTTTGCTGTTCAACAGAAAGTAACACAACATTGTAAAGCAACTACACCCTGAATTTTTTTTTTTTTTTTTAATATATCCACCGTGAGGGGACTTCCCTGGTAGGCCAGTGACTGAGACTCCATGCTTCCACTGCAGGGGGCACAGTTTCACTCCCTAGTTGGGGAGTTAAGGTCCCATGTGCCATGTAGCACAGCAAAAAAAAAAAAAAAAAAAATCCACTGTGGCTCATTCACACATTCATGTGTTGTGTTCACTAATAAGTGGACCTTACAGGAGTTTAAGGCTTGAGATATGACAGAGACCTGGATGTGAACCTTGAACTTGACTGCTCCCTCCCTGTCTGAACTAGGCAAACAGCCAGCTCCCTTGGCCTTAGTTTCCCCACTGTGAATTGTGATGACTCTCCAATTGTTATTAAGTTTCTAGAAGCGCTGATGTGTCTGCAGCTGTCAGGGAAAAATCCCAAATGAGGGTTGACCTTGGCTTGTCCCTTTTTCTTGTGAGGAAATGCAACGTTGCTTCAGATTCTGCAGGCATCTTATTTATTTACTATTGAGGAGACAACAAGAAGGGTGTCAAAGGCAGGGAGCAGGGCACGTGGGGGTCCTCTGAGGTGAGAACATTTGAGAAGAGTGTCTGGCATCGCTGCAAAACCAAGGATCCTCCAAGCCAGATTTGGGGTCTGGTGGTATCCCTAGTTGGTCCCCTAGAGGACAGGTGGCCTGGGTGAGGTGGTGAGCACCTTGTCCTAGGAGGTAATCAACAACATCCCCCTAGATGTGGGGTTTCATGGTGCTGTGTGGCATCAGGAGTTCACCAGACTGGACTCCTGTGGATCTCAGGCTCCCCCAAGGCCACGCCTCAGGAGGATTCAGTGGGGACAGAGGGTCAGCAGGTCTTGCCGGGTGCAGCCGCTGAGGCAGCAGTGGCGGGCAGGGTTGACGGCAGTTGCCCGGCGGTGGTGGTGATGGCGAGAAGCCTGGGGCAGGGGCTGTGGGGCCAGTACCAGCACGGGGTCCCCACTGGCCATCAGCCCGTGGAGGAGATGTTGTCCTTCCAGCCACCGTAGGAGCTCACCTGGGAACAGGGAGGAATTCAGCGAAGAGGGAGGAACCCCAGAGGACCCCACCCACACTGTCCGCATGGCAGCCAGACACGCATCATGCACACAAATAGAAAGTAAGCATTTATTAAGTGCCTACTCTATACCAGGCGCAGGCTGAATCACCCCATCCAGACATGTACACTCTCGACCCACGCCCACACTCAAGTCCCCAGCTGTGCACACTCCCACGTGCCACCTACGGTAAGAAGGCATAGAGGCTTCACAGAGCAGAAGACAGTAAGGGTGGCATGTGATGCGTGCATCTATGTACACACCGGACCCAGCCACTGGCCCTCGTAGCCCCTCCAGTTCCCCGCCCCCATCTCGGCACATCCCTCTGGACCGGGGTCACACAACTCACACACACAGGACGCCTGTGACAGATTTGTGCATAATACCCTCTGCCCCAGGATCGGGACTGCAGTGAAGAGAGCTAGGCGCTGACCCAGAGCAAGCAATTTAAGGGGGCGCCAGGGACACTCAACTGTCAAGATCACTCCTATTATAACTGAATATTTTACTAGTAAAATTAACCCCAAAATTCCTGAAGCTCAAAATACTGAGGTTGTAAATAAAGATAGGATCAGATCTGACCTTGCACTTGTTAAGACTCTACCACGCTTCGCACTGATTCCCTTGCCAGGCAGGGGCTCCTCCCCGCAGATTCGCACACGCCAGAGCAGGAAGCCAGAACAGACACCTGCACCCCTCCCCGGCCCCAGAGACCCCAGCGCACAGTCCTCGGCCGCCCCCACTCACGGTCGCCGCCAGCCGCAGGTCGCCCGTCCTCGGAAGACCAGCGCGGACCGCCGCACAGCCGCACGAGCGCACGCACGAAGTGGTGGCCACACAGTTTCTCCGGCGCCTCCTGCGCGGCTGCAGGACCCAGGGCGATCGCAAGGGCCGGGCCCAGCAGCACCAGAGCCCAGGGGAGCGGATGACGGTCCATGGCGGTGAGAGGCACCGGGTCCCAGCGGGGATCCGCCTTATTTAAGGCGCCCGGCCTGCCCCAGCTGGGAGCCTTGGAGCCGGGGACAGAGCCTTCCCAAAGGACGGCCCAGGGAGGTCAAGGGCAGGGTCAGGGCAAGCCTCGTGGAACCTCTGATAGTTGAGTTTTCTTATTTTGTGATGTGAGTGCCTGACATCCTTTGATTGCCCAGGCATCAGCTTCAACCATGGCTCTCTGATAAATAGGACTGAAGTGCCCGACCGCCTCTTCCCACATTTGTTTTAGACATCTTGACTTAAATATCTTACTTTTGGGGCCGCTTGGGCTTTTTTGCTTTGTTTTTCTTTTGTTCTTCTCTTCTTATGCTTTAAACTCCAACCCATGTTAAATTCACCAATAAGAGTGAGCCCACGAACGTCTAGGCTCCCATGTTTGACCCCAATGAAAGCAGGAACCCAGGCCAACGCTGCTTCCTCTACCAGAACCTGGCCCCGGGTGTGCTGTGTCATTCCCAGGTGAGCCGTGTAATTTATTAGCAAATCTTTATTTTTTCAAACTTTCCTGATGGTTATTGCTGAAAGGAACCTTGCAATCATAATAAAAACTCCCAGGGCCAGTCTGACCACCACATTGATTATTGATAGGCTGTGTGTGTGCATGCTAAGTCACTCAGTCGTGACCAACTCTTTGTGACCCTATGGACTATATAGCCCACCAGGCTCCTCTGTCCAAGGGATTCTTCAGGCAAGAATACTGGAGTGGGTTGCCATGCCCCCCTCCAGGGGATCTTCCTGACCCAGGGATGGAACCAATGTATTGGCAGGTGGGTCTTTACCACTCTTATATCTCCTGCATTGGCAGGTGGGTTCTTTGCCACTAGCATCTCCTGGGAAACCCATTGATAGGCTGAGATCCACACAAAATGGCCATGGTCTGTCTTCCTGGGTGCATCTTTCCCAGGGGGACCACTGAAGAGTCTTTATTATTTTTTTTTAACTCTTTTAAAGAGGAGAAATAAACTTAGATATAATAATTCCCTGGGATGGTGCTGGTGAGCATCCAATCAACTGAGACCAAGGACATTCAGAATCTTGTTATCCTTATTACTGTACAGATAAGGAAACTGAGGCTCAGAGAGGGGACCCCATACTTGCCCAAGGTCACAAGAGGCCAGGCCCCAGGGCTGGGGGTGTTTGTTGGTTCTGCCTCCACATCAGGGTCTCTTTGGGTTGGACAGGGGCTCGAGGCCTCTACTGGGTGTCAGTTTTACCAAGGAGGGAAATTAAGGCATAAAGGTTACTCAATCTAGTGCAGGGGAGACCCTGAGCTGAAAACCCTGGGTTGCAGCCCCCTACCACTTTTCACCAGACTATGACAGTAGGTACAGAGATCTCTGTCTGTCTCTCCCATGCTCCCTGTGTCCTTCTCTGAGTCTCTTTCTGTGTCTCTCTGTTTGTCACTCTCCAAATCTTTCCGTCAGTCCTGAGGAGCAAACAGAGGGTTGCCTTGGCCCCCAGTAATGTTGGACCCATCTCCATAGCCTAACCCTCCCAATGGGGCCTTGCCCTCTGATCTCCCCCAGAGCAGCCTGTTCCCTCCACCCCCCAGAGCCTGTAATCAGCTCCCCAGGACAGAGCCAAGGCCAGCAGCTGGGGTTTGAGGGAGGGCTTCTGTCCTTGAGGGCCTCACCCTCCTGTCCCTCCTCCCCCAGCATGTCCTGAGGCTCCCACTGTAGAGACCCCAGGGGTCTCTATCCCCCAACTCTGATCACATTCCTCCCTGGCTCACACATCCCCAAGAATTCCCATTGCCCAAGTCCAGCAACAAACCATCCTTTCCACTGAACGTCTTTATTCATTCAATGAACACTCCCAGAGTCCTCTTTGTACCCCAGCCCAGCTCCCTAAGGAGCCTCTAGGTCAGAGGAGACAGAGCTGGATATAGACATACCCCAGCCCTAGAGCTGGAAGTATAGGGCTGAATGGGAGTAGTGGGAAAATCCCAGGGAAGGCTGCAAGGAGGTGATAGCTGGGGTTTTGAGAGTTGAGTAAGAGTTTTCCAGGGAGGCAAAAGTGGCAGAAAAACCTTGCAGGCAGGTATGAAGGAGTGGTGGGGGCTGAGCCTGCACTAGATGCCTTCCCACAAACTTCCAGAAGTTGACTCTGTGGAGCCCAAGGGCCAACACTATTGCCCATTATACAGAGGGTGGCACCGAAGCCAAAGGAAGCAACTCGCCCACCATCACACAGCAAGTAAGTGGCAGAACCATGGGCTCCAACACCCGTGCTCCTAATCCCTGCACTCTGAGTCTTTTCCTCTCGCCATGCCGTTTCCTCTGCCAAGAATGCCTTTCCTTCCTTCAACTGATAAAAAGCTCCTGTTAGGCTCCATTGTCATCAACTGTATGATCCTCTTGTCCAGACAGAAAGGGCCCCAGTGTACAGAAGCCCTGGGACACTCAGGTTCAGAGGCTGGGGACCTCAGCCTCTCCTGGTCTCTTACATGGTTCCAAACAGTCCCACAGGCCCCCCCATCAAAGAGTGGATTTTCAGCCCAGACAGTTGCTCTTGTCCTTGGCTTCCTCCAGCTGAAGAGGGAGAAGGGAATAGAAGCTTGGGATGATATATTTAAAGCTACATAAAGTCTCCTCTGAAAATAAGAACAGGCCAGACCCTGAGAGGTTGGGAAGATGGAAGGGCCTTAAATGTGGTCCCTTGATTCTGGGGAGTGGATGGAGCTCGTTAGACCCCATCATGACATCTGCCTTAAATCTTTCCAAGTTCAAAGAGCCACAAGGCTGCTGTTGCCCTGCAAGGCAGCGTTGTTCCCCCAAGTGCAATGTCAGTTACCCTGTGAGGGGTCTCTGTGAAGCAGGAGGACCAGAGAGGAGCAGGTTCCTGCTCAAGGTCACAGAGCAAGTGCATGGAGGCCAGAACCTAGAGGTCTGTGTGCAGGAGATATGAAAAATGACAGAGAGTGGTGTTCTCCCTCTAGACAAGCAGGGAAGGTGAGAGTCTCATGCCTTTGGACACTATCCCCGGCTTCCACTCCACAGTGCATCCAGCTGGGGGCCCAGGGCACTGAATGATGGCCGGTCTTGAGGGTTAGGGGCCCAGCACAGCTTCATGAGCTCATGAACCTGAGGTATGGGGAAGAGACAACAGGGTCACATGGGAGTGGTAGAAAGGACATGACTCCTGTTTGCAGTTTTAAAGTATAATCTAGACTCCATCCCTCTCTTGCTCCAAAGCTTCCCACGGCTCCCTATGGGTCTTAGGAAAAAATTTCATCCCCTCCCATCTCCCTCCCTCTACCACCCCCTCCATCACCTCCTCTCGTGTTCCATGCAGCCACATCCGCCCCCATCTCATTTTTCAAATACACTAAACTCATTTCCACCTCAGGGCCTTTGCATCTGTTTTGTGCTCCACTGAAAATGCTCTCTCCCAGCTTTCCCCTTGGATGGTATCCTCTTCCTCCCTCAGGCACCACCCCCTCTAAGAAGCTGCTCCTGACTATACCTCCCTCAACTCTTTCTAGACATTGATCACCACCAGAATGTTCTTGTTAGCTTCTGGTGGTTATAAGAAGGAGGGGTATTATCTGTTCTGTCCTCCACTGGGTCCCCAGCACCCAACACAAAGCCCAGCACACAGAGCTCAATAAATGTCTGTGGCTTGAGCAAATTAATTTGTGAATGACTAGCCACATGTCAGACACTTCTACAAAAGCTCTGATGAGAAACTGTAAGAATCATTTACTGAGCACCAACTGTATGCTAGACTCTGAGATGAGCACTGGAGAGGTGTTGGCAAATTGGTCCTCCCCCACCCTATAAGGCATTGTTATTCCCATTTTGGAGATAGGTAAACTGAGGCTCTGAAAGTGTTTGTGCTTTACCATACAGTGAAAGAGCAGCAAAGCAGAGGCAAGAAATCCCTTTCAGCCTCATTCCTTGATCCCTGCTCTCAACCAAGAGATATCTTCGGTGGAGAGTAATTCAGAGGGATAAGCAATCTTCCCAAGAGACACCGTGGTGAATCTACAAAGTGGGAAACTGAGGCAGGCCCTCCAGAGCTCACCTCACTGGGACAGGCAGGAGGTGCGGGCAGCCTCTGGCCCTCGGCCAACAGCTCCAGGAGGCGGCAGAGGGCTGGAACATCTCTCTCACATCCCATCATCCGCAGGAACTCCTGGAGCCAAGAGGGAGGGCCCGAGGTGGGGGAGGAGCCATCCGGCATGGAGAGGGGAGGGGCCGCCCGTTATCGTGGGGGTCAGCCACAGCGAAGGCAGGAAGGGTATCGCCCACCCGTGGTAAGGGAAGGGAGCCCTCCTACTGGGGAGGGGGAGCTGTCTGTGATGGATGGGAAGGGGGCTGCCTGTGACTGGAGGGGAGGAGCGGGAGGTATCAGTCACAGTGAAAAGAGGTCCTCCTGGAGCATCTAAGGCTGGGCCCGGGTGACCCTCAGCACAGAGGACGGGTTGACCTGAGGGGGAGGAGGGGATGGGGAAACCAGGGGTGCCAACTCACGGCTGAGGGGCTACAGTTCTTGTCACTGTAGGTAAAGAGCTCGTACAGGACGACCCCGAAGCTCCAGACATCCGACTGGCGCGAGAAGATGTTGTCCGAGAGGGACTCTGGGGCATACCTGGAGGGGGCCAGGGAGGTCTTGGGATGCGACAGTAAGGCAGAGGACAGGAAAGGGCCCAGCCCTGGACTAGGGTAGGTGGTCCAGGTAGGTGACTATGAGAAAGTCAGTCCCAGCCAGTTCTGAGGTCTCGGTTTCCCTGGCTGTGGGACGGGAGGTTGCTCCAAAGCTGTGAGGTGCCGGGGCGGGGCCATGGCTGAGCGGGGATGAAGAGCAGGGCCAGGAAGGGGTGGAGCCAGAACAAGAAAAGGAGCGCGATGGGGAGGAGCCAGGGCTATGGGGGCGTGGCCACAGCAGGCCCCTCCCCGCGGGAGGCAGGGCGGGAGGCGGCGCTGCCTGGGTAGTACCGAGGAAGGGTGGGGCTGGGAGGAGGTCCCTACCAGAAGATGGGGCTCTGGCCTGGCTCGCGGACCACGTAGTAGTCTTTGTCGAGAGGCAGCAGCTTGGCGAGGCCGAAGTCAGCGATCTTGACGTGCGTCTCGCTTTCCACCAGGATGTTCCGGGCTGCCAGGTCGCGGTGCAGGCAGCGGCAGGAGCCCAGGTACTCCATGCCCTATGGGCGGGCGTGGGGTGTGGACCCCCCAGGATGACTCCACAGGGGCCCCAAGTCTGACATGGAATCCAACAGCAGCCCCAACCCAGATCCCAAGCCTAACCCTACCGCTGACCCGTCTTGCACTCCAGTCCTCACCTTCTTATTGTTTTGGACCTACTAGAAGTGTTAGTCGCTCAGTCGTGTCCGACTCTTTGCGACCCCATGGACTGTAGCCCACCAGGCTTCTCTGTCCATGGGATTCTCCAGGCAAGAATCCTGGAGTGGGTGGCCATGCCCTCCTCCAGGGGATCTTCCCGACCCAGGGCTGGAACCCAAGTCTCACGCACTGCAGGCAGATTCTTTACCGTTTGAGCCACAAGCGAAGTCCCCGACCTTAGCCCTAACTCAACCGCATTTCCAACCTAACCAGGACCCCAAACTTCAACCCTCAGCCTTCCTGGCGAATCCATGCAGACCCCGCCCATCAAGCCAGCTCTGTGGATGCGGCAAGTCCAAGGTCGCCCCGCTCTCCTCCGCCCCGCACCTTGCAGATCTGTGAGGAGTAGAGGAGCAGGCGGCCAGCGTCGAGGCGGGCGCGGTGCCGCTGCAGGAAGTCGCGCAGGCAGCCACTGGGCAGATACTCCATGACCAACCGCAGGCTCTGGCGGCCTAGGGGTGGCGGGGGAGGTAGGGAGGAGTCACCACAGAGCCTAACTTGTCTCTTTCCCTTCCCCATTCTTCTTCCCCAATCAGAGTGGGACCTTGTGTCCACTCCGGGCCTCAATATTGCTTTCTATAAAGTGAGAATGGCCACAGTGACACGTATCGCTAGTCTATTTGAGTACTTTCTATAATATACATTAATTCTTTTTAACCTCATAACGACCCGTTTTTTTTCAGGTGGGAAAACTGACGATGCCGAGGTAGTCCTTAGGCTTCCCCAGTGGCTCTGCAGTAAAGAATCAGCCTGCATTGCAGGAGACTTGCAGGAGATATTGGTTTGATCCCTAAATGGGGAAGATCCCCTGGAGAAGGAAATGGCAACCCACACCGGTATTCCTGCCTGGAGAATCCCGTGGACAGAGGAGCCTGGTGGGCTACAGTCCAGGAGGGGGGGTCACAAATGAGTGAGTGACTAAACAAGGCAGATCTGGATAAACAAGATCAGTCAGTAGCGCCCCTGCTGGTGTTCTCAGACCACCTAAAATGGTCGTGCAGAAGGATGAGGGTGTGTAATTCGAAGAGCGGTTCACCTGGGCCATAGCTGACACCCCGGTACTTGACAATGAAGTCACTGTGGAGGGCTTTGAGGATCTGGATCTCCCGCTGGAAGTCCCTCTGCTGTTCTGGCCCACTATGCTGCAACTGCTTCACGGCCACCAGGGCCCCTGTGTTGTCGCCCAGTGGGTCATAGCGGCACAGCTCCACGCTGCCAAAGTTGCCCTGGGGGACAGTGGGGCTGGTGTTCAGATGCGTGAGTGCTACCCCACCCACCCCAGCCTAACCCACCTCACCTTGCCCAGCTGTGAGATGTACTTGAGGTGTCTCTCTTCAAAGATGGTAGGGTCCTGGCAGGCGTAGAGCTGGGTGCCATTCCAGAGCCCATCACGGGGCGCCAGGGTGCCAGGTGTGGGGTCTGAGAGGAGCTCATAATCTGGGGGGCACAGGCAGTGAGTGAGCAGTGTCCTGGGCCCCCGCTCCTAAGTTAACTTGCTGTGTGACCTCCATCAGAATGCTTACCCTCTCTGTGCATTATGGCAGGGCCACTGCAAGCCAAGAGGTACTTTGTAGAGCTGGGAAAAGCTGCCTCTTGGCAAAGGCAGCCCTCTTATGCAGTGCACATGCTGCACACAAACAGAAAGGCATTTCCCAGACCTCACTGCCAGGGGGTGGCAGGGGAGAGAGATGCACTGGAAGTTCCTTTAGGCCTGGCCCATGAAAACCTAGAGTGGGACCCTCGATACTCTCTCTCCTGCTTGCAGAGGACCCAGTAGGGGCCTAAGGCCATAGGATGGGTGGAACCACAAAGGGAGAGTTTCTTGCTGACTTGGACACCCTCACTGAATGAGAGCTAAACATCCACTGTGTGTGGCCTTGAACTGAGGGACTTGTTTGTTACAATAGCTGTTGAAGCTCATACTGACTGTTATAGTCATCAATCATTCCAACCTTGCCTGGCACGCAGGGCAGGCTCCACATACAAATTGCACTCTTCTACTGGGTCCAATATGACATCCCAGCCCTGCCC
This sequence comes from Oreotragus oreotragus, assembly GCA_006410675.1. Taxonomy (NCBI): domain Eukaryota; kingdom Metazoa; phylum Chordata; class Mammalia; order Artiodactyla; family Bovidae; genus Oreotragus; species Oreotragus oreotragus. The sequence goes on from SJYX01007314.1 coordinate 41,823, forward strand.
ACCCTGCCTGGCCCAAGTGGGCACCTGAAGTGATGAGGCTGTTCAGGTCACGGATGACAGCGCGGAAAGAGGGCCTCTGGCCTGGCTCATAGGCCATGCACTGTTGGATCAGCAGGGCCAGCTCCATCCACTTGGGAGCAGGCAACTGCTGCCGTTCCTGGTAAAACTGGAGCTTCTAAAGGCAGGATGAAGGGCTGGTTACCCCCAGTGAACCCTCAGAGGTACCCCCTAGACCCGCCCATCCTTCCCAAGCTGGACTTCATTCTACCCTTCTGTCAAGTGAGAGCTCTAGAAGCCTTTGCTGGTGCTCTGACCTTGGCAGGCTCCAGGGTGCTGATGGGCACTGTGACACCACTGAACACCTCCCAGACTGTGGCTCCAAAGCCCCACTTGTCAGCTTCCAAGCCAAGTGTTCGGGCCTCCTGGAGACATTCAGGGGCCACCCAGGGGATCCTGTCAGTGAGCACTGGTGCAGGAGGCAAGGATGGGATCAGGGATCCGCTTCCTTGCCCCACTAGGTCCCTCCCTTCTTCACCCCTCAGCACTTACTCTCCAGGCTTAGCACAGTGGGGCTGACACCCGGGTCACTCAGCTTGACGAAAGGCAGGTTCCCATCAGTCCCCTCACGAGCCAAGAGCACCTTCCGGGCTGAGACATTGCCATGAGGGAGACCTTTGTCTTCCTAAGTGGACCAAGTACAGGGAAATGCCAGGGGTGGGGTGGGGATGAATGAATATGCTGGTTGGTGAACTCCTACATATCCTTCAAAGCCCACCTGGTACTGCTCAGACCATACTTCAACATCTTCCCTAGACTACTGGCAATATGCCTCCTGTGTCCCTCCTCTTCTTAAACATTGCTCCTTCATCCCATGGCTCCTTACTCCCTTCAGGATAAAGTCAAAGGTCCTCAGACTGGCACTCGAGGCCCTTTGAAATCCAACTCTTGGTCACTCTTCCCATGGGCTTCTCTCTCCCTCATCTCCACTCTGGTCTCCTGCCAGGTGAACAGACCCGATACACTCCTGGACAAGCAACATATCTAAGCTGCAGCATTTGCCTGAGCTTTTCTCTCAGCCTGACATGCCTTCCTTCCTTTTTTTTCTTAATGAACTTCTACTCAATCTCCAAGACCCAAACTTTAATGTTCTTTCTTCTGGGGAAGCCTCCCCCCGGGGCCAGCCTTGTGACTCACCAGTCCCCTCAACTTCCATAAATGATCAGCTGTCTCCTTCTGCTCATACACCTCTGAGCCTGTATGTATGCTGTTCCCTCAGTCTCAAATGCCCTCCACCCTTACCAAACTCCTATGCATACAACAGAGCCCACTCTCAAAGCCCCATCCACTCTTGAATGGAGGATGGAGCAGGCAGAGGAGCACTCACCAGATAGTTGAGGGCATAGGCCAGCTGTTTGATCACCTGTAGCTTCCAGCTGGCTGGAACTAGGTGGCCACACTTGCGTAGATATGTGTCCAGCGCTCCCAGGCGTACAAATTCCTGAACCATGATACCTGGTGGAAGTAGGAAGGGGCAGGGTTGAGAGGTAGGACTGTATTGTATTCAACAGGCTCTGCCCCAAACCCCACCTTCAAGGGTTGCTTGAACTCTCAGCTCTGACTTCCCTTCCCTATTTCTCCATCCTTACCCTACTCACCTCTCTGCTTCCCCACTTCCCATCTCAGATCCATTTGCCTGTAATGCCTGGAAGGTGTCGCGCTCTCTCCACGACTCACTTCCAACCCTTTGCAAGTTCTGTGTTTCTGACTGGAACACCCCTCTTCTCTCACTTCCCTAATGTCTATTTATTCTTGCCTTTCCAGCTTAGAATATGTCCTTACCTACTCAGAATCACTGCTTGACCTCCAAGCTGGGTTAGCAGCCTCTGATCACCCACAATGACCTGTGCTGCCCCACCACACACAATCATTTATCATTCTGCTCAGCCTGTCATGTTCTATGCTATGCACCCAGCTCCTGGCACATGTTGGGCTCCCAATAAACAGCTGCTGAGCTGAACTGATGGAAACAAGGCTTGGAGAGGCAGCGTGGACCTTGCGAAGCTGCAGAGATGGTACACAATAGATCAGAACCCAGGTCTGTCTGACTTGAGATAATTCTGGGGGCTTAAGTATTGGGGGAGCCTGGAGCTGCTTATTCAAAGAGTGATGATGGAGGGACATGAGTACAAGATGATAGACCCTGGTGGAATGGAGACCCAGCCAGGGCAGGCTCATGAGTGTGTACTGCTATTGCTGCTGTAGGTGGGCCCAGTGAGGCAGGGCAGAAATGGGGAGTGTCTCTCACTGTCTCCAGCCATGCACACGCCGTGGAGCAATACGAGATGCTGGTATGACACTTGGCTCATCAAGCTTGCTGCTTCCAGGAATGACTGGGGAGGAAAGAATGGAGAGAACGTGTATGGGTTTCTTCCACTCCTAGGTCAGACCAATGAACCCCAAACTTGCTGCTCATAAACTTGCCTCAGGAGACCTGGCCGCCAGCTTCCTTTGGCCTTGGAGTCCACCATTAATGCACACAGCACTCTGTATCGTGATTTTTCTGATGGAGGCAGGAAGTCCCTGCTGTAGTCTACCTTGAGTCACTCACCTGTCGGCTCAAACCTTCCTCTGTTGCCCAGCCCCTGAAGATGCCTCCGTCCATACCATTCCTCTCTTCTCCTTTGCTCATGCCTCTCTGACCCACATGCCCGACTTGGTCCTGCCTCAGGACTTTTGCACTGGCTGTTCCCTCTCTCTGGTATACTCTGCCTGTTTGCATCTAAATTCCCCACCCTTCTGTATTTCATGGAGATGCCATGGCTACATTTCTGTTATTTTAAGACCCCGTGTGTGTTCTCTTTGTTTTAGTTTTGGGTTTCTTTTCTGTTTTTTTTTTTTTTTGGCCTGCGCTGCAGCATACAGGATCTTCTCCAACCAGAGTTCGAACCTGCACCTGCTGCTGTGGGAGCACAGAGTCTTAACCACTGGACCACCTGGGAAGTCTGACCCTGTGTGTTTTTAAATTTCTCTGAATCCACAACCCCCTCTCCAGCTAGGCCCTAACCCAGAAGGTCTGGTCCCACCATGCTCACCTCCATGCAATTCTTGTGCTTGGCATCCATCACTTTGAGCAGCACCTCTGTCTCTCGGGCCTCCCCATCCACAATCTCATGGTGACAGCCCCGATAAATCTTGGTGAAGGACCCGTGACCTAGGTTCTCATGCTGGAGAGTGAGGAGGCAACATGAAAGGCCAGTAACAGGGCTCTCATGGGATCCTGTCCCTTAGCTCTGGCCCAAGCAAGGCACAGGTAATGGATCAACTTTACAGATGATGAAACAGAGGCACAAAGAGGTTATATCACACGACTGAGGCCACATAGCAGAGATGGATGCAGACCTGGTCTCTGGATCCCACCTGAAGTATGTTTCCCCCATTTCCTGGGACCCCTTACCCACTGCAGGCTGTCAGCAGGGATCTTGTGAAACGTCATCTGACTCAGCTGGCACTGGAATTGGGGCTGAACAGGGGATGATGTGGGTGGGTTGCAGCCTCTCCGGACCACAATCAGGTTGGACTTTTCTATAGGGAGTGGAAGGAGGAAGAAAACTAGAGGTCAAAGGTGAAAGGTCCTCAAAGGATTGCTCACTCCCTGTCTCAGTGTGGGGACGATGTGGGTGGCTCAGATGATAAAGAATCTGCTGCCTGCAATGAGGGAGATCCGAGTTTGATCCCTGGGTCAGAAAGATCCCCTGGAGAAGGGAATGGCAACCCATTCTGGTATTCTTGCCTGGAGAATGGACAGAGGAGCTTGGTGGGCTACAGTCCGTGGAGTCACAAAGAGCCGGATGCAACTGAGTGACGAACACTAAACTGTCTCAGCGTGGGGTCTTCTGCAGAAGCCCGGACTAAGATGAGGGCTCCAGGGCACTGGGCTTATTTGAAAGGAAACTCCAGGAGGTCCCAGTGAGGGGAGGGAGAGAGAATGAGATGGAAGGAACCCCGCAGGTGGCACAAATGAGCAGGTGATGCTGTGGGCAGCCTGGTCTCAAGTCCTACTAGGGATTCTGGAAAAATCTGGAGAACTCACACCTCAAAGCTGTCCCATCCCAGGGGACTGTCTGAGAGCAAAATTCACCCAGAGCAAGAGGCAAGAGATGAACTGAGGCTAAATGCTAGTGACATCACTCAGATCCAGCTGTGCCTGAATTCAGCCATCCCTGGAAGCAGCCTCTATCCCACAAGCCCTAGATCACCTTTTTTCCCTCCTAGACTACTTTGACCAGTGGTCTTTGTCACTTGCCACTGAAGAGCTGGAACAGACAGAAAGGCAGGGTTCCAGATTGCCTATTCGGGGGAGAAGGCAGGCTCACCTTTAGGTCTGGGGTTGCAGCAGAATGTGAGGTACAGCTCAACCCCATCCACATGCAACCCACCATTCCAACAGGCTGCCAGAAGCTCTCGAAGACTGCTGTGGGAACGGCCAAGGCCAGCCAGGGAGAAGGTTCCTGTGGGGTCGCGCCGGATGAGGCAGCCCTTATAATCCGGGCCCAGGGGGGTCTGCAAAGAGGAGTGAGTGGTCTCTGAGTGGAAGTGGGAGGCACTCTTCCCCTCAAATCTCCAAGTCTTTGCATATTCTATTCCCTCCACTGGGAATGCCTTTTTCCTCCCCTTCTTCAGGAAGCCATGCTGACTCATATTTCAGTTCTCAACTCAAATATCATCTCCTCCAGGAATCCCCTCCTTGCCCTCCCGGCCCCTGGGGGTAGACTGACCAGGACACAAACAGTTAGGAGGTAGCTGTCGAAATCCTGGGGACTGCGGCGGAGGACGTAGGAGCCGGGAAGTGAGCCCCCAGCCTTGAGCTTGTTGATGGCAAAATCCAGGCTGTGGAGAAAGGTGGAAGAGAACTGAGAGTCAAAGATGGTGAGAAACAGATTGGAGGTGGAGAAACCAAACTAAACCTGAGCTCTAATCTTGGTCTCTCTGAAGCCCTGGGAACCTCACCAGGTAACATTCCCTCCCTCCCTCCCATTTGTAAAATGAACCGAAAGCTGGGCTTCTGCCTGGGGATTAAAGAGGAAACCGCAGGTGAAGCTCCACACCTGGGCACCTCGAGCATCCCAGGAAATGGCTCTGGGGCCTCAAGGAGCCAAAGGGAGGGAAGCGGCTGCAGAAGTGAGACTGCAGACCCACTGAGCGCCAGCTATGCACCTGGTGCTGCTGAAGGGCTCCTGAGAGGCAAGGACACCGAGGCACCGAGAAAGGGCGTGCCAGAGAT